>JBBBDQ010001010.1:2247500-2480000 GCA_037127315.1 Ascarosepion bandense
TTAAAATCGGACCACTCCTTCTATAACCCGATTTTTTCGATTATCGATTTTCGATATTTATCGGAGGTACCTCGACGCAAAACCTAGCTAAGATCATTCGTATACGCTTACAGTACAACTCTGTTAATTTTCAAGAAAATCAGTTCAGTCGTTTCGGAGTCTATAAGTAACGGACAGACACACACAGACACACACAGACAAAGTTATATTTATAAATAAGTTTAGATGCTCAGAAGTAGGTATATAACTATAAGTGTTCGGAATATCAATACAAATATGATTATTTTGCCGTCATTTTTTATGACGCGGACCAACTCGTTATGATATAAACCTGATACAAACAATTTCACAGAAAAGAACATGTATTTTCTGGTTGGAAGCTGTTCATTACAATTGTAGCTATATTACGTCAATTGACAGCAGAACAATTTCCGGTGGTTACACATCGCCGCCTCGCATATCGCGTCTGAACTTTTAAGTGGCGTCTTAGTGTAAACGTGAGTTACTCAATATGCAAACATGGGTGTAACCAATGCAGTTGATTAATTCTCATGCTTCTAAATTCTTAGATATCCCTGTAATATCGATGTTAATAATTATGATGTTTAGGTACCCCTGTGATATCTGTGTTAATAATTATGTCGTTTGAATACCCTTGTGATATCTATGTTAATAATTATGTTGTTTGAATACCCTTGTGATATCTATGTTAATAATTATGTTGTTTAGATACCCCTGTGATATCTATGTTAATAATTATGTCGTTTGAATACCCTTGTGATATCTGTGTTAATAATTATGTCGTTTGAATACCCTTGTGATATCTATGTTAATAATTATGTTGTTTAGATACCCCTGTGATATCTATGTTAATAATTATGTCGTTTGAATACCCTTGTGATATCTATGTTAATAATTATGATATTTAGGTACCCCTGTGATATCTATGTTTATAATAATATTGTTTGAATACTTTTGTGATATGTATGTTAAAAATTATGTTGTTTAGATATCCTTGTGATATCTATGTTAATAATAATGTCGATGGAATACCCTTGTCGTATCTCTGTTAATAATTATGTTGTTTAGATACCCTTGTGATATCTACGTTAATAATTATGTTGTTTGAATACTTTTGCTATATTATATGTTAAAACTCATGCTGCTTAGATACCCCTGTAATATCTATGTTAATACTTATTTTTTATATACCTTTGTGATATCTATGTTAATAATTATGTTGTTTAAATACCCTTGTCATATCTATGTTAATAATTATGTTGTTTAGATACCCCTGTGATATCTACGTTAATAATAATGTCGATTGAATACCCCTGTGATATCTATGTTAATAATTATGTTGTTTAGATACCCCTATGATATCTACGTTAATAATAATGTCGATTGAATACCCTTGTGATATCTATGTTAATAATTATGTTGTTTAGATACCCCTGTGATATCTATGCTAATAATAATGTGGATTGAATACCCTTGTGATATCTATGTTAATAATTATGTTGTTTAGATACCCCTGTGATATCTACGTTAATAATAATGTCGATTGAATACCCTTGTGATATCTATGTTAATAATTATGTTGTTTAGATACCCCTGTGATATCTACGTTAATAATAATGTCGATTGAATACCCTTGTGATATCTATGTTAATAATTATGTTGTTTAGATACCCCTGTGATATCTGTGTTAATAATAATGTCGATTGAATACCCTTGAGATATCTATGTTAATAATTATGTTGTTTGAATACCCTTGTGATATCTATGTTAATAATTATGTTGTTTACATACCCCTGTGATATCTATGTTAATAACTATGTCGTTTGAATACCCTTGTGATATCTACGTTAATAATTATGATATTTAGGTACCCCTGTGATATCTATGTTTATAATAATATTGTTTGAATACTTTTGTGATATGTATGTTAAAAATTATGTTGTTTAGATATCCTTGTGATATCTATGTTAATAATAATGTCGATGGAATACCCTTGTCGTATCTATGTTAATAATTATGTTGTTTAGATACCCCTGTGATATCTACGTTAATAATTATGTTGTTTGAATACTTTTGCGATATTATATGTTAAAAATTTTGTTGTTTAGATACCCCTGGGATATGTGTGTTATACTTATGTTGTTTGAATACTTTTGTGATATTATATGTTAAAACTCATGCTGCTTAGATACCCCTGTAATATCTGTGTTAATACTTATTTTTTTTATATACCTTTGTGATATCTATGTTAATAATTATGTTGTTTAAATACCCTTGTCATATCCATGTTAATAATTATGTTGTTTAGATACCCCTATGATATCTACGTTAATAATAATGTCGATTGAATACCCTTGTGATATCTATGTTAATAATTATGTTGTTTAGATACCCCTGTGATATCTACGTTAATAATAATGTCGATTGAATACCACTGTGATATCTATGTTAATAATTATGTTGTTTAGATACCCCTGTGATATCTATGTTAATAATAATGTCGATTGAATACCACTGTGATATCTATGTTAATAATTATGTTGTTTATATACCCCTGTGATATCTATGTTAATAATAATGTCGATTGAATACCCTTGTGATATCTATGTTAATAATTATGTTGTTTAGATACCCCTGTGATATCTATGTTAATAATAATGTCGATTGAATACCCCTGTGATATCTATGTTAATAATTATGTTGTTTAAATACCCCTGTGATATCTATGTTAATAATTATGTTGTTTAAATACCCCTGTGATATCTATGTTAATAATTATGTTGTTTAGATAACCCTGTAATATTTATATTGATAAATGTTTTTATTTATATTTAGTTTGCTAATCCTGAAAACAATTTGTGTGCTAAAAAGAAAGCTACTATTTTAGGATCTTTTCTGCATACTGTCACCATAGCCGTGTAGGCATTGTCTCTTCTAGATGTAAATTGTTCCTAAAATCCTCGTTCTGAATAAAAACAAAAATTAAAAAAATCTACTTCCGCTGTCAGCGGCATAGCAATTTTTCTTTCTGAATAATGCCTACATTATGCAAGAAGAAAACCTTTGAATAATTGACATAAAATCGATACTATGCCGAAAAATAAGAGCGTGTGTGTGCGTGTTTGTTTCTTTTAAATATCTCGTTAGCATGTAACTTTAAGGGTCAAAGTGGCTACCGATCATCGAAAGCTGAAACAAAATCAACGATCGTTCGTAACCCAAATGGTTTCAACTGTATGATCTCGCTATGCGTATAACAAAGGCTCTTCTAACCAATAGAAACGTCGATTTTCGAGAGTGAATCCATCATGAACTATGTTTCAGGAGCAAGTAAAGTAAAGAAAGGCTGTCAGCCAACACGAAATAGAATCTTTGATGTTCAGTTTGAATGCGTCTGTATTTTTGATTCGCTTCGTTTTATACTGGGTTCATACGTACACTCAATCGATTTCTGTTATGCTTCTGAGAAGCGACGCTGATTGATATGAAAGATCCCATTTAAAGGGAATATCTTTTTCAAAAAAAAAAATGATAAAAAAGAAAAAAGTAAATACTATCTGATTTCTTTGGCTTTTTAGTCTCTGAAACGTTACAGTTCAAATAACTAAATATGCCAGTTCTTTTATAATATAACCAAATCACGAGAAGGATCTATGTATATCGCCTTGGATTTTTTCAAATGTCTTCTTTCTTAAAATAAATATTCCATCCCCAAGCCAATAAATTTAAAAAAAAGAAATCAAAGCAGTTAGCTCATAACCGTTTACTATGTAAAAGAAAAACATAAATAATTTATCAAATTATTAATAAAATAATAATTACATAAATATTATAGATATTTTTAATGGTTTTACATCAAGCAAAGCGGAACATCTACTAGTGTAATATAATAATCTGGCCCCACCCGAAGAAGGAAGCTGATACAAGCGGGGGCGTTTTCCGGCCGTTGAAAGGAACGGATGGTTGTTTGACCTTATTTCCGGTAGTAGCGGAAATGGCCACAAGAGGCAGACAGAACAGGTGTCTCTGAGAATTTACGTAGGCGTCGCGTGATCAAGGCAAAACCGGAAGAAACGAGTCCCCGGTTTTGGAAGATATATAAAGACTGCGAAAAACACAGTCTTGCGAATCAGTTTTGACAGTCTCCAGAAGTCGACAGTAGAAGAGAAGTCGAGTCACAGTCGAAGTCAGAAGTCGAAACAGAGAAGTCGAAGAAGTCAGTCTCGACAGACAGTCTCGAGAAGTCGAAGAAGAAGCTAGACGAGCTAAGCAGAGAGAAGTACACTCCCATCGTCACCCCTGTCAACCTTGGAAGAGCGCTCTCTCACTCTTTGTTCCTAGGCGACACGGTCCATCGTCGTTAATAAAAATATAATATATATTTTTATATATACCCCCGTGTTTGTCTGTTTCTTGCTATATAACACTAGTGCTCAGGAGGTTACAGTAAAAAAAACAAGATGGGTACTAAGGGCATTAAAGAAAGGATAAAAGATGAACTGGATTCAAGAAGATAGAAGATGGCAATTGACGTTGCATTTAATTTTTGGAGATTGTAGCTATCAGGGAAGCAAATAAACGGAAAGTAGTTCCACAAGATTCCTGCCTGTCCAAATCTCTTCCGTTTAATGTTCGAGTAGAAGGGCAGGTTACATTTTTTATTATTAAGAATACACCTTTAAGCGCCGAATCTAGAAGCGTCGGGAGTGTTGTTGCTTCTATGTCACTAAACGTTTCGGTGTTAAATAAACAACAGACTTCTTCGATAGTATTCGGACCGCAGTTAGACTAAAACTTGCTATTAGCTTTAGGACGTGCATGATATAAGTTTTCTTAGAAAACAGCAACCAATCAAGACTTCACTTGGGCTATTCGATGTTAAAAATGGGCATGCTCGGTTTTACTGAACTACTTACCTACGTTAAAGACAGGGTATTTTTGGAGGAAGGGAAGAAAACAAACCAATATATATATATATAAACTTATAAATGGAACTTTGTCCATGTGTCTGTGTCTCTGTGTGTGTGTGTGTGTGTGTCCGTTACCTATAGACTCTGAAACGGCTGAACCGATTTGCTTAAAAATTTACACAGTTGTACTATAAGCATCTGCGAGTGTTCTTATCTAAGTTTTGTGTCGAGGTACTCCCGATAAATATCGAAAATCGATAATCGAAAAAATCGGGTTACAGAAGGAGTGGTCCGATTTTAATCAAATTTGATACGCTCATAGACAAAGACATAAGAAAGGATATTCAGAAGTTTCAAGGTTGTGGTTCTTACAATAGTGCAGAAAATCGATAATATATATATATATATATATATATATATATATATTATCGATTTTCTGCACTGTTAATTTTGTGTAGGATCCGTTCATACGGATATGTTTGGGATTGGTTGGGCTAGTATCACGTGTTGCTTTTTCCATGTTAAGCTTTTTAAAACATTTAAAACAACACGGTTATCAACGCACCTTCTGAGAAAAACGCTCGTTGATAACACATACATACTTAAACAAGAAAATAATAAACAGAAACTAAAAATCCTAGAAGCAATCTACATTAAACAATTTAAACCTGGTTTGAATACAATCAATTTTGATATTTCCAATAACGTACTCAAATGCCTGTAATCAGATCAGGGACCACAACACCACTATTTCGTCACTGTCTTCGGCCATACGCCACGGTAGGGATGGACTTATATTTTCAATTTAATTCTCTTTAGTGTTAATAACTTAAATGTTCTATGTTTACTGTGTGTTAATATTTATTCTTTGATAATGGCTCATGTGAGCCGAAAGCTTAGACCCGATAAAAAAAAATCAACAATTACTGTGATTTTTTGTTGTCTTTCAACGATATTACCATCAAGTATATCAGACTGTATGAACGGATCCTACACAAAATTAATAGACAAAACTTGTCTATATTATTCAATGAAACCTGCATTAATATATATATATATATATATTTATATATATATATATATTTATATATATATATATATATATATATATATATATATATATATATAAGGCAAGGTGTTTATGTGTGTGTCTGTTTATCTGCCTGTATGTCTGTATTTATTTCAGCTCTTTTATTTTAGTTTTTGCTTTGGGTTTTTGCTAAGAAGATATAGTTGTAGTTCTTAGTCTCAGCCATGATATCATTTACTCAGAGGACTTATTTAGCCTTGAAAATTCAGTTTACGGCGAAAAAACTTATTTGATATCGACACCAGGAAATAAAAATTTGACTTACATCTATTCATTTTTCTTTCAGTCTACGGTTTCGCTTTAACTGAAAACAACTATTGCTTTTTAGTCTTTCGTACCAACGTCCCTAGAGTCTGAGCTCCAGGACAATGGATTAGTTTTAAAGCTTTCATTACACCCGAGCAACGCTTGTAAATTTATAAAAGCATCCAACTTATTTTCAATACAATACTCTGTTAAATTCTATCATTGAGTTCTCGTCAGATTACTATTCCCTGTGAAACTAGCAAAGTACCAAAGGTATTTTCTTCTATGTGTTCTGTCTTTTCAGGGCATAGGCGATTATGGCTTTCCACATCTCCCTATCAATGGTGGCTCTTAGCACGCTTTCTCCTATTACACCACGCAACGCTCGTTTCATTTTCCACCTGATCAGATCCTTCAAATATGTTATCAGCTGTTTTCCCCTGTCTCTTTTTCTCTCTATCTGGCCTGTAGTATCAGGTTCTCCAAGCCCTCCTTCCTCATTGCATATCCCAGGAATATTAGCTGTCGCTTCCTGATGCCCACTATTAATTTTCTTTTCGTTTCCATCATTTCCAAAACGAAACTTAGAAGTTAGCATGAATCTGTTCAGTTAAAGATACAGACACTTTGTACTTATAAACGTTCCATCTCTACCCTGATATCGAGCACTTTACGATAAAAAACTTACCTGCCAATATACAATTCCTCATTAAAACTATTGAAAAAATTAACTTTGGCGCTAAATCTTATGGCAATTAAACAACATCTATATTAACGGCTCTCGATAGATAAAGCTTGTTAATTATTCACCTGACGAGAGTCAACTTTTGACTCGAAACACGTGTAGCGACACAAATACTGTTACAAACACTTAATAATACTAATACTAATACTACTACTAATAATAATAATAATTATAAATCTATACTTTAAACAAAACGTTCACGGCTCCTCACCCTTTTTTCACCTATACCAATTACTCTCGTGTGAACAACTCCTATTTCTGTTTTCAGGTTAGTCCGGTTTCACTCGGGTAGTTTTAAAGAATAATAAGAATAAAAAACATATGATGAATTTACATAGCAAATACTTACACAACGTCCACCCTCGTCACATTTATAGTTATAGATAACAATGTAGAATGTCTCTATTGGATTAGAGTTGGGGGGAGAGAAGCAACAGTAGATATAGATAATATAAAGTGGGGTGATCAATTCTATATTATAATCAATACATAAACCTATCCCTGACTTTGAGAGGGTGATACCATATATTTTTCTACCCTTAATTTTGGCTTTCTGAAACATTTCAAGGTATCGTTAGCGTTCTAAAAGTTTGATCTATATCTGAGCGCAACTCCCGTCGAGCTAGACGGCAAAATGCAGACGCTAAGATGAATCTATCAAACAAACAAATACTTACACAACTGGAATTATTAATATCCTAATATGACACATATTTTAGATTTCCACTTCAAGATTTACTTTTTAAATTTTAAAGATGCATTACAATATCCAGGGACTACCATGTCAAAAAGAAAGTTCTTCCTGTTTAAGTGATCCCGTAAAAGTTGCATATTTTAAGTGCATTTAATATAAATATATATATATATATATATATATATATATATATATATATATATTTATATGCGTTACTCTTCAAATGAATTGAATTGTTTCGTTGACTGGCGTGTGTATGCACTGCTTATATACAACAACTTAAAATTTCATTCCTCTGATTCCATCCGCCTATGGCTTAGGAGGTAGCGACTCCGACTGATTCCAAATCGGTCAAGTTTCGATCCTGGACAGAAGCAAGTGATTGTATCTAGCTACACTGATGAGCTGTGATACAGCGAAACGGGCTTGCATGTGCATGACTAAATTATATATATATAGTGAGAGATTAAAAAGTGTGAGAAGCCGTGAACGTTTTGTTTAAAGTGTAGATTTATTGTTATTATTATTTTTATTATTACTTACCTTTTGTATAATACATAAAGTGTCTATAATGATATTTGTGTTGCTACCTGTGTTTTGAGATCAAATTTGAATCTCTTCAGGCGAATAAATTTCTGATTATACATATCTAGATCGGTTGCCTTTGCGTATTTGACTGGAAAGAGTCAACTTTAGACGCGAAACAAGTGTGAATATGATTATGGACGTTTTATGTATTACACAAAAGATAAATAATAATAATAATAATAATAATAATAATAATAATAATAATAATAATGATAATGGTGGTGCCATTCTATGGGATTACACCATCTACACAGACAGAAAAATTGAAGCAAATAGGCCGACATTATTGTTAAAAACCAGAAGGAGAAAACTTGTCTATTAATTGATATGGATTGTCCATCAGATTGTAACATAGCAACCAAGGAATTTGAAAAACTATCAAAATATAAAGACCCGGAAATTGAAATAGAAAACATGTGGAAATTGAAAACAAAAATCGTACCAGTGACAATAGGTGCACTTGGAATGATCAAACAAGGAACAAAACAACACATTGAAAGAATCTCTGGGAAGTCCATCTTAAGAGATATACAAAGATTGTCTTCTTAAGTACAGCCCACAAACTAAGGAGAACCTTGTCTATGTAATGCTAGGGATGATAGGGGATATACAAAGAACATGTAAAGGAGCCATAACGACACAGCACGACCTGTCTTAGGTCTTCCCGCAGACTTGGTAGGTAGTGCAACCATAGCAGAAATCAAAATATGATGAAAAATGACAATAATAACAAATCTAGACTTTAAACAAAACGTTTACGACTAATCACAATTTTTTCACCTATACCAAATTCTCTCGTTAGAACAAACTTAGGTCTTCTTGCAGACTTGGTAGGTAGTGTCACCATAGCAAAAATTGAAATATAATGAAAAATGACAACATAATAATAATAAACCTAGACTTTAAATAAAACATTTATAACTCCTCACATTTTTTCACCTATACCAAATTCTCTCGTTAGAACACACCCTATTTCTGTTTTCAATATACATATATATATATATATATATATGATATAATTATATAGTTATGTATCAGTTTTCATTGCGACATGGAAATTTCTGTTTCGAGATAGGTTCTCATCATCGAGCAATGTTGATGTAGTTGTGCAGATGATTTACATTTAAATGACAAAATCTTTTGATTTACTGTGAATGTACATGGGTGTGTTTTTGTGGCTAATCAGAATGAAGATTCACTTTGGGGTTTGACCCCAAAGAATACATGCTAACCAACTTTTTTCCTCTTTTTTCCTTCTCCCTTTTTCCTCAATCCTATTCTTCCCTTGTTTGTTTCCCTTCCTTAATGTTTTACCCCCCCCCCATTAATCTGATCTTATGATTTTCCCTTCATTCCCTTCAGTTTTATTACATTTGATGTGATATTCCTTTTGAGTACCAATCCCCTATTACTTATCCTTTTTAGTCTATTTGTTAAAGAAAGGATTTTCCCCCAATATATATATATATATATAATTCCAAGTGAAGAGGACTCAAGGTTTTTTTCATTTTGAGTACTCTGGAATTTATTTTATTATAAACAGTGCTCGATATAATGAGTATTATAGAGCTTAATTTAATATAATCATATAGTTATGTATCAATTTTACATTGCGACATGAAAATTTCTATATTTTGAGATAGGTTCTCATCATCCGGCAATGTTGGTGTGGTTGTGCAGATGATTTACATTTAAATGACAAAATCTTTTGGTTTGCTGTGAATGTATGTGGGTATTTTTTGTGTGGCTAATCAGAATGGAGATTCACTTTGGGGTTTGACCCCGAAGAATACATGCTAACCAACTTTTTTGCTCTTTTTCCTTTTCCCTTTTCCTTGACCCTATTCTTCCCTTGTCTGTTTCAATTCCTTAAAGTTTTATTACATTTGATGTGATATTCCTTTTGAGTACCAATCCCCTATTCTTTCCTTACTTATCCTTTTAAGTCTATTTGTTAAAGAAAAGATTTAAAGAAACCCTAAACTGTAATTTTTTTTGTTCCATCTATCTATTTGTTGTATAGTTTTTTTTCCATTAAGCAAAGGTGGGGATTTATTTTTAAAAAAATATGTATTCTATTTTTGGCTTCATTTTTACCTAGTTCGTCAGTGTTTATTTTTCTTCTGTACTTGTTGGTTACATGCATGTTATTTAATTTAGGTTTTATCCATTTTCTAATGTGAATAATTTACAATGTCTACATATGACATTAATTTCGTTGCGTTTATTTAATATTTTTTTATTTTAGCTTGATGATGAGAACCTATCTCGAAACATAGAAATTTTCATGTCGCAATGTAAAATTGATACAAAACTATATAATTATATTATATTAATCTCTATAATACTCATTATATTGAGCACTGTTTATAATAAAATAAATGCCAGAGTACTCCAAATAAAAAAACTTCGAGTCCTCTTCACTTGGAATTATATAAATATATATATATATATATATATATATATATATATATATATATATATATATGGTTTTTAAAGAGGAACAATAAAAGAGACAAAGTGTTAAAGTGAAGGAGCTGACGTCGGTGTTGCTGGTGATGGTTTCAGTGATGTATGTTTGTGTGCAGACATTAAAGCCACTTGACAGTCCATTTCTCCTCTCAATGATAGCTTTAGCTGTTACTGTGGCTTTGTTGCACGAAACAAAACAGGTTTGCTGTCTTTCTAAATGAAAATGTAGACATTCTACAGTAGATAAAGAAGTTTATACTACTGCCAAATCGCTGAGAAAATGAAGACATTATTTGATCGGGTGAGATTTTAAACTAATTACAAACCAAAAATCAGTCTTATTCATGTTGAGACCAGAAAAATTAAAAATGAGAAAAATGGCGGAGAATCGAACTCTCGTGTTACTTGTTCGATGCTACGTAACATCCAGCTGTGGATGCCATCTCTTGTGTATGTAGCTAGGCTGATCGCCATGAATAAAAACTACATAGAAAGTTTAGCTGTCCAGGTGTTACATGAATTGACGTTATGACGAAAATCAAAAAGCTTCCGAACTAAGTAGAGGATGTGATAATAATAACCAACTCAAGTCTTACGCTGAAAATATTTTCCCAGAGATTAAGTGTTAAGATCTCTCACTTAAAATTTGGCCTTGTGCTGCATGCAACCCCACTGGCTTTAACCACAACCTTCCAGATGACTTCGGAATCTTCTGCAACTCTTCTGGAAAGTCTCCTTGTTTAAGTTTTTGAATTTTACCATAATCCTTGTCTTCAGTTCATTTTTCGTGTGGAGGAGGCATGTGAATATCAGTCAGTTAAGTGATACACGCTTGGGCGATCATGTCTCGAAAGAGACATGACTGACTGGGCAGAAGATGATCCCGCAGTAGGTCGCCATTGCTTTCTGCGGTAGACTGGTTGCCGACCAAGGCTATAGAACACAATCTGTCCTGTTATTTAACCCATAACTGGAAGGAATAGACGGATTAATACCTTTCCCAAGGGTATTTGCGCGTAAGTGAATGCAAGGAATTCAACTGGAATTCGAACTCGGCTCTCCGATCTCTCGTTCCCAATATAAGTTAAAACTTTCTGTTAAGCTTATAATTATTGTCTCAAACAATTCTACTACAGGGATACAGGAGCTTGTTGCCTCGAAAATTAGCATTTTAGCTGAAATCGAACACCAGCCGAGATCAAAGTATAGTATCTGTTTTTTCATTTTACAAAGATGAAAGTGACTTCTCCCGGAAAGTGTCCGAGATACTGATAATATTCACGAGGAGTGGCTATTTTTTTCATTTGTCTCTATGTACGCGTATGGGTGCCCTCCTAAAGCCCTTGTGCCACATCCTACCTTAGTGAAAATGTCAGGTAAATAATATCTGCCACTGATGGAACGTGAGTTTGACTACAAAAATGATCTATACTTGAATTCGTTTGAGTGTGCGATTTACTGTCAGAAAGATTGGAGGTAATTGTGGAAGAGCGCACGGACAGACGAAAACAAAGACTTATTTTTATAAGTTAAGGCCATGAAAGATTAATGTACGTCTATATGCTTTTTAAATTTAAATACGGAACAAGAATCGAAATCCCCCGCAAGCTCTGACGTGAATACAACCATTTAATAATGACCGTTTTGATATCGACAGAGCTGCTTTTAATAGCAATAAAGACGTGGGTGTCTATAGATGAACAGACACATGAAAAGCACTCACGCGGGCACACACGCACGCACAAACACACACGCATACACACACACACGCACATGCACACGCACAAAACACACACACGCACACACATGCACACGCACACACACACACGCGCACTCACGCATGCACACGAACGCGCACACACGCACACACACGCACACACACGTACACACACGCACGCATACACACACACGCACATGCACACGCACAAAACACACACACGCACACACATGCACACGCACACACACACACGAGCACTCACGCATGCACACGAACGCGCGCGCGCACACACACACACACACACACACACACACACACACAAACACACACACACACACACACACACAAATAGCATTCTTCAGGAAGAAAGCCCCCGCATTTATTTGCTGTCTCTAAGTGTTGGATTTTTATTTTTATTCTTGTGATTACGATCAGATAGCAATCTTATTAGATATACAAAACAGATCATAA
The DNA here is from genome assembly GCA_037127315.1 of Ascarosepion bandense. Lineage (NCBI taxonomy): Eukaryota > Metazoa > Mollusca > Cephalopoda > Sepiida > Sepiidae > Ascarosepion > Ascarosepion bandense. The sequence goes on from JBBBDQ010001010.1 coordinate 2,260,455, forward strand.
GTAGTTTTCATACCGAATATTTTAACATTTTAACCTCTACAGAGTGCGATGGATAAACTGCGATGGATGACGCAAAAAATGAAAAATGGCTCTAACATTCCATTTAAACAGATAGATTTAACAAATTATGAAAAAAATACCATGAAATACTAAAGAGTGAGTTTAGTCAATGAAATAAAATCCCACTGGCTTTCACCACAACCTTCCAGATTACTTTGGAATCTCCTGCAACTCTTCTGGACGGTCTGTTTGTTTAAGTTTTTGAATTTTACCATAATCTTTGCTTTCAGTTAATTTTTCGTGTCCCAAAGAATTTTGTTGGAATCTCGCTCAGCTGCACTCGACATTCTACATTGCCAAAACTAGGGTCTTAGAACTGCTCCCCCTACTTGACTCATGGCATTACTACTTCCCCAAAGTACTTGATGTAGGCCTCTGTGCTGAGTCTGAGGCCCTGTAGAAAAATGAATGGAGGCATACCGTCTGCCTAAGTAGTAATCACTCTAAACACTTTTATGTTGACTGGATATATACATATTTTTTATAATCGTGTCGCAAGGCATTTTACTGCCACTGTTGTGCTGGTGGTTACATTGGAGGAAAGTTATGAGAAAGAGTGACAGTGGGTGTCAGGAAGAGAGTAGGAGAAGGGTGAGAATACTGATGAGAGTGGAGTGGACGGAGAAAAGAGCATGAGAGAGAGAGAGAGAGAAAGAGAGAGGATACAAGTTAGTGAGATAGGAGATGACTATTGACTTTACATTTGAATTGTTGAAGATTGTAGCTGTCGGGAAAGCAAGTAAACGGAAGGGAATTCCACAGGCGGGAAGTGCGAGAAAAGAAACTGATGGAGTAGAATTTGTTTTACGATTTATTAGTTTCACAGTAAAAGGGTGGGACATTTCAATCTGGTCACAACACATTACATTTTAACATAATGAGGTGATTAGATATTTAAATTCAGCTAAATGTTGGGTGTTTAGAAAATAAAATTCAGTTTTAGAGTCAACATTGATTCCTGAAACAATTTACTTATGCTGTAAAATCGATCAAAATCTATACAGTTCTACTATCGAATTACAATGTTATTTAAAACTTTTTATGATAAAATTCTAAATGTTTGAATACCACGAAATATTTGAGTACAGTTTCTATATATTCTTTATATCACTACGTTTAGGTTTAAAAAAATTGTCAGGATGTTTTAAAAGTGGTCGTTGGTGTGCGAGAGACCAGGCTAATGTGGCAAAGTCTCTTATCCAAATCGATGAGCTGAAATCGCAGCCTAGCAACAGGTAGCCGTGTCTTGTCAAGAAGCAGAATTGGACCTTGTCGATTAACCAGTGTCGGCAGTATTTTGCTTCACCGAATGCACATTTCCTCTAGTTACTGACAGGAAACATCGGCTATGATGCCTGTATTAGATTCCAGCAAAGCTATAATGAATAACGTAAATGACGGTCTACTAGACAGTCAGCGTAATCATTTATTTGCACTTTGTCATCATGAGCCATTACCGAGAACATTTTCGATTGCCACAACGCATCCATTTCTAGGTCGCAAGTTAATATTCGAACAGGAAATATATCATTTGAATTTTGCAGGTGTAGAATCGAAAACATTGCAAAATCCTTAACTCATTGATTTTCACTATGTTTGTTCGACCGAGTTTCTTCATCTTGACAATGTTCTTAAGGATGGTCCGATATTTTTGAAATCCTGACACCCATTATCTGAGACATTTCATTGACACTTTGATAAGGGTTTTGTTCGACAATTGCTTTCAAATGTTGATTGTCAATTGCTCCATGACGTCCATCACGACCTTGATCATAAAGACTCGTATCCTGATATCTTCAGAAAACAGGACCGTACTGCCAATCTGAAGTGGAGCTTACATTCAATGGTCTTGTTAATGTTGGCAGAAGTATTATGTCTAAGTGTGAAGATATTCCAAAAATCCGTCTCCACTTGTTTCATATTATATATAATACTAGCAGTATAGCCCGGCGTTGCTCGGGTGTAATGAAAGCTTTAAAACTAATCCATGCTCCTGGAGCTCAGACTCTTTCGACGTTGGTACGAAAGACTAAAAAGCAATAGTTGTTTTTAGTTAAAGCGAAACTGTAGACTGAAAGAAAAATGAATGGATGTAAATCAAATTGTGATTTCCTGGTATCGATATCAAATACGTTTTTTCGTCGTAAACTGAATTTTGAAGACAAAATATGTCTTCTGAGTAAAGGGTATCATGGTTGAGTCTAAGAACTACAATTATACCTACTTAGAGCCAAACCCGAAGCAAAAACTAAAATAAAAGGACTGAAAAAAATATAGACATACAGGTAGATAAACAGCCACATACACAAGCATCTTGCCTTTTATAAATATATATACAATTATCGATTTTTTGCGCTATTGTAAGAACTGCAACCGTGAAACTTCTGAATATCGTTTCTTATGTCTTTGTCTATGAGTGTATCAAATTTGATTAAAATCGGACCACTCCTTCTATAACCCGATTTTTTCGATTATCGATTTTCGATATTTATCGGGGGTACATCGACACAAAAACTAGGTAAGAACACTCGCAGACGCTTATAGTATAACTGTAAATTTTCAAGAAAATCGGCTCAGCCGCTTCGGATTCTATATGTAACGGACACACACACACACACACACACACACACACACACACACACACACACACACACACACACAAAGTTCCATTTATAAATAAGTTTAGATTTTAAGTTAATATTTTGTATATAATATATGGAGGAACTGAAGGAGACTACCACCACCTTTAAATTGTTGTTTTTCTTTTTTTTTTTTTCTTTTTCACCGCAGTCTTAGCGGTTATACTCTAAACTTTCCGACTGACAAAAAACATTCAATATTTCAGCAATTTTAGGGGGTCTCAGTTCTTCATCCAACCTTATAGTAAATCGGGGCTCAGTTTTTCATACAACCTTATGGTAAATCGATCCTGTGCAATTAACTCTTTTGGTTGCGCATATGTAACTACTGAATCTTTTGCGAAATTTTTGAATAAAGCCATACTTGGAGATCACGAGGAAGATGCCATCGTGAGAACAAGAGAAAACTTGAAAAAGACAAAAACAAAAGCAACAACAAAGCTAAATTCTGAAAAAGATTATATAAAATTAACAAAGAGGACAATATAATCCTTAGGAATGACTAATATATGCTTGTTCAATTATTGTAATATTATATTAAAACAAAATTAAAAAGTTTATACTAAAATCGGACATTACGAATAACATAATAGTATATGCCTATCTCAAGAATAAATTAAATACGAATAATTTTTCTGGTAATCAACGTATATTATTTTAATTTATAGTTTGTTTAAGTATTGACTGAATAATAAAAGAGTCAGTATTTTTAAGGCAATGCATTGCGAAAAAAATAAATCATTTCAGAGAAAGGAAAGAATGTTTATCATGGGGGTCTATTTATAAACTTCGTTTTGTGATAATCCGTAGTGGACTGGGGTAGGAAATGGCTCGTAAATTTCAATGCTTCTAAAACGAAGCTGCTATCAATTAACCACCATAGACGATCGCATCTACCTCCCTTTAGCATGGAACAGGCTTGCCTCCCAGAGAATAAAACACTACGCCTCCTTGGCCTTACACTCTCGGCGGACCACAAAAGGAATGACTATATCGAATCCATTGCTAAATTCTCCGCTCTGAAAGTCGGTTCTCTGTGCAGGACCCGGAAGTTTTTCCCGTCTGAATCTATCCTGCACATATATAACTCTACCATCCACCCGTGTATTGAATACTGCTGCCACATCTGGTCGGGTGCCCCTGCTACTCTCCTCGGGCTTCTTGACAAAATACAACGGAGAATCTGTTACGTGATCGATATTGACTTGGCAAACCGGCTGCAACCACTCTCTCACCGGCGTAACGTGGCTTCCCTGTGCCTCTTCTATAAATACTTTCACGGCTTCTGCTACGATGAACTTAGATGATTGGTGCCGCCTAGGTACGAATTTACACGAGATACTAGATTAGAACTAGGCCCCACCCTTTTAGAGTGAAACAGATAAGGTGTAACCGTCATTTCAACTCCAACAGCTTCTTTTCTCACGCTTCCCGCCCGTGGAATTCCCTTCCACATGTCTGCTTTCCCGACAGCTACAATCTCCAGGAGTTTAAATGTAAGGTCAATAGACACCTTCTATCACACTAACTTTCATCTATTCTCCCAACACTCTCACCATCTACCCAACGCTCATTCTCGGTATCCTTACCCGTCTATCACCCTCCTTCTGATATTTCCTATATCTAACCATCCTTTCTCACCACTTTCCACTCTATGTAACCCCCAGCGCAATAGTGGCAGTGAAATGCCTTGCTCGGGGTGAAACGATTATAAAAAAAAATTTACAGGAACATAATTTTTTGCTATCTTTTTATTAGTATTTTTAATTTAGTTATTTTCTTTATTATTTTGTTGCTTTTATCAAATCGCTAAGGTCGCTTTTTTCATTCTACGACCTTTAAAGACAGGATACGTCTGAAATAAAGATTTTACTTCTGACAATGTTTGACCCTGACAATGTAGCTGGACCTGCAATGTCTTCTTCTATGTGCCCTGTCCTTTCAGGACGTAGGCGGTCATGGCTTTCCACATCTCCCTATCCTTAGTTGCTCTTAGCACGCTTTCCCTGTTAGTTTCAGGTTCTCCAAGCCCTCTTCTCTCATCACATGTCCCAGGAACTTTAGCTGTCTCTTCTTGATGCTCAGTATTAATTTCCTTTTCGTTTCTATTCTTTCTGAAACCTCATCATTGCTCACATGCTCGATCCATGAAAACTGCATCATCTTTCTGTAGAACCATATTTCAGTTGCTTCAATTTTTTCCTTCATCTTCGATGATATTGTCCAGTATTCACTGCTATATTGAAGAACTGACACCACATAGCACTCCAGTACTCCTTTTTTTTTTGTAGTAAGATTTTCCTGTCTTTAATACTCTACTCAACTTCTGGAATGCCTCTTTCGCCATGCCAATTCGCATTTGGATCTTATTGTCGCACTATCCGAGCATCTCCATCAGTTCTTTGTGGCGTATTTTGTCGAATGTCTTTGCATAATCGATAAAACATAGGTACAAATCCTTTTTCATTTGTATTGCTTTTTCAGAGAGCATCCTAATCGTAAATATGGTGTTCCTTGTTCCAGTGTCTTTGAAGAACCCGCTCTGTTCTTGTCCTATTTGGCCTGATTTTACTTTTTGCTCCGTTCACCGGGATTCGGATGATCAGTTTTGTAATGTAGTTCATCAAATTGATTGTTCGGTGGAGTTCGCACTCATTTGCACCTGGCCTCTTAGGCAGTGCTATGAAGATCGACGTTGAGGTCATCTGGGATTACAGCAGTCAGTTTCAGTGTCTTTACTGGTAAGGCTCTTAAAAAACAAAACAAAACCAGAATAGGATTTAGAATTCTGCCGAACGTTAGTTCTTTGTTTTTTATCGATGCTTTATTTATCGACGTTTTATTTATTTTTCACATAAGATAGAGGATTACTGAATTAAGTATGAGATAAGAACGTATGAGGATATGTAGGATGGAAAAGGAGTGACGCTACTCGAAGATTGTAGAGATTTTACGGTTTGGAGAAGTACCCAAGCAAGAGCCTATGTCACGAAATAATCTTTCTTGAGAGTGAGTGATATGTCCCGGAAAGGGATATATATTTCATTCGAGGTAGTTAAGTGGTTTAGGCAAATGTAACGGGTAGAAAAATCTAGTACGTAGACGTAAAATATGATACTCGCCGTATGCTGTAACCTGAGACGTAGGTGTAGTCAACAGCGGTAGACGTCTAGTTGTAGGGTTAGTGAGGGGGAACCAAGGTGTATACATATTCATTACATCAGCAAGGTTACTGAGTGGAACATCTTTACGAATAGAATGCCTAGGGAATGTGGGTAAATGAATCCTGTTTACAAATTACTTCGTATATTCTTAAGATATTAAAGAGGTTTAGCCAATATAGACTTCGAAAGTTCTGAACAGGAGACATGTCTTTCTTGAATGTAGTAAGTGTTCTGCCTTGATGGCTTCTTGTGGCAGTTTAAATGTAGCATTTTGCTAGATAAGCGAAGGCAGTTTCAATTCCTGTCAGGTGACACATGTCCTTTAGTGAGACTCTCAATCTCTAGTACAGGAGACATTAATTTAAATTTTGAAATAAATCCGGTATATCTACCCTAACAAGGTGGTTCTATTAAGCGTAACCTTTCTTTAAATAAGCGATTGTTTTACGTATTTAAAACAATTAAGTCGTTTGATGGACAAAACTAAAGTAACAGTAAGGTTTCATGGTTTTGTCGCAAGTTCTATTCTAACAGTTTCTTCCCTAGCACATGTTGCTAATGGAAGTCAATTCCGGGTTTTTGTCTTCTCGTCGACTGCAATCTACTAAAATTCAAATGCAATGTCAATCGTCATCATCATAACTTTTTTCATCTTGTTCTTTTATTGTCATTTCTTTTCAATGATAATTCATTTACTCTATCGCCTTGTTTTGGATTAATTAATTAATTAATATATATGAAATATATATATATATATATATATATTGTCATCCGCAGACCGATCTGTTTCACTGTATCACAGCTCATCAGTACGGTTAGACTCCGATTGCTACATAATCCAGGCTCGAAACCCGACCGAATTGGCATCAGTCGGCGACTCTACCCCTGGACCACGGGGCGTGGTCCAGGGGTAGAGTCGCCGACTGATGCCAATTGCATCAGTCGACTGACTGCCTTTTTCATTGGAAAAAAAGGCAGTCTTTTTAGCGCATATCATATTACGCGCCCAATAGCTAGCATGCTCCAATTCATTTTTACTGAATGAGCGATGCGTATATATATATATATATATTTGGGGAATAGAAGATTTCTTCTTTCAATATTAACGGAAACAGTGTGAGTTGATTGAATCAATGTCTAGACTACTTTTTTCGTTGATTTATTCATTATTGTTACAAGAATATTTTCATAGTTTTCTCTGTATCCCAGCCTTTTGTTTTAAAACAGAAATGTAAGAAAGAAAACATTTTATATTTTTGACCTGACTTAAAAGGATATTCGAGTGTAATTATACTATTTTTATTTCGTTTTCGAATGCATTTTATTCCAATTTTGTTTATAAACTCTTAATTTGCAAAAACATTTATATCTATTTGCATATTATTATATCATAATAGAAAATACATTATTAGATATATGTAAGTTAATCGATACTTTTTTATGAAGAATCTTATTAACCATATACTAAAGTGAACCTTTTGCATTGTTTACATATGACATTTATTTCATTACGGTTATTTAATAGATTTTTATTCTTAGGAAAGTTAATAATATATAGTTTTTCATATAAACACAAGGGACATGGGTCGATTAAACGGTGACATATTCTAGCTTTTTTTTTAATTTTCCATTTTAATGTGGAAGTTTTATCTGTTTCTTTTAGATACAAGCCATATTTCCATAGGGATGTTCTATATCTGTAGTTATTATTAACTGAGAACGTGTGCTGATAAAATCTTTTTTCAGAGTCTTCTTAGGACTACCCATATATATATATATATATATATATATATATATATATCCGAATGAGGTTGTGCTATATTTTTTTAAGTCAATTCTTCTGGGAAAGCAATAAGAATGCCAGAATTTTTTATTATCTAAAATAAATACTGAATAGCTGATTAGGACGATATCATAGAAATGTCTCACGAATCACTTTGGCGCTTGCTTCGCTAAGATAAGAATATGACAACAGGAACCATTTTCTATTCGAATCTATTCGATGTATTTCGATCTGCCTCGTCGAGACATTTAACTCCTCCGCCTCTTCTTGTCAACCAATACCGCGGCAAACAATGCTCTCGCGACAATAGCCTCTCCTCGCTAACACCCATTCAGCGGTTCCAAAACTGCAAGAAGCCACCAAAGAAAAAAATCGCAGAACGAAGGCAGTTTGACTGACACACTTTTCTCTTTCTCAGCCAGGAGTGAATCAGCATAATTACGTGCCCGATCGCACGAGAGGTGTCCGCTGTACGAATCATTCAACCAAGTCTTCGAAAAATTCTCGGAATGCATCTTGAAGTATGTTCGATCGACATCCAATGAGCCGTAAATAAATCACTATTGACATGACTGATAAGGAACCTTTCCCCAAAATTCCACATCCCTCCATTGTTTGGCACGTACTTCGCTTCACCAGATATTACTAATTAGAAGCAAGCGAAAATATAAAATTAAACCATGATATCTTGACCGAGTCAATAATGTCAGTTATTAACCGAACATCCAGTGTTATTTTCACTCGAAATTTAAAAATCATTCTCTTAAAATGATTTTTGGGAAAATAGATTTCTCAGTTCTAGTAATATTTGTGGCTCTTTCTAGTAATGATGGGGGTTCCATCCTAACCTTTTGTTTGAAGTGGTGTGGAACGTCAACATCTGAATTATGTCAACATTTTCTCTTCGATTTACATGCGGGATCCACTTTTATTGTTGCTGATATTTTTAATCGTTTCACCCCAAATCAAGTACCGCCACCGATGCGCAGGGGGCAACATAAGAGAGTAAAAGTTTAAGCAGAAGGAGAGCGAAGAGAAAGACGGACCATTTACAGGGGGTGTCAGAGAAAGGGCAAGAGAAGGATGGGAACACAGGAGCGAAGACAGTTGCGAAGGGAGAGAGAAAGGAAAAGTACAAGATACACGGGGTGATTTAGAAGGGACTGGAGTAAAGTGGACAAGAGATGGGTATTGACACTGCATTTAAATTCCTGGAGGTTATAGCCATCAGGAAAGCAAGTATACGGAAGGAAGTTCCACAGGAGGGAAGCGCGAGAAAAGAAGCTGATGTAGTAGAATTGTCACCTGTATTTGGTTGATTCAACTGTAAAAGAGTAGGACCTTGTTTCCAGTCTGGTTGCACGAGTAAATTCTTGCAGTGGGGGCAGCAGTGACTTAAGAGCAGAAACCATGAAAATATTTGTATAATAGACAAAAAGAAGCCACATCCCGCCGGGGAGAAGATGGCTGGATTTGAGCTGCCAGGTCAGGACCTATCACATTACAGATTCTCCTTTGGAGCCTGTCGAGAACACTGAGACGAACAGCAGGGGTGCCTGACCAGATTTAACAACAGTATTCCATGCACAGTCGGATAGTTGATTTGTACATGGGCAAGATAGATTCAGGCGTTAAAAAACTTGCTAGACCAACAAAGTGACCCAACCTTCCTAGCAGTGGATTTAGCTATTGACTCAATGTAATGATTCCACTTGAGATCTAAAGATAGGGTAAGGCCGAGGAGGCACAGTATATTGCTTTCAAGCAGACTTGCTTGGTCCATTCGTATGGGGGGGGGCGGCAGGAGAGATTGCCTGTGATGGTTGACAGATAGTAGTTTTCCTTTTAGAAGCATTGAAATTTACAAGCCACTTCTTAACCCAGTCCACCACTGAGTGGGGGTCTTTCTCAAGATTATCAGCGAGGATATTTTTGTCCGCCTCGCCAGATTTCTAAATGATGCAGGTGTTTGTCATCTGCGTAGATGTCTACTTGGGATTCGATCACGTCTGGAAGATCATTTATGAATATCAAAAAGAGCGTCGGGATAGGATAGAGCCCTTGGGGACATTAACGTTCGTGATAAATGAATCATTAAATTCTTTATCTATTATACTAAATTTAAAAATGTTAAACTCATCATCAAAAACAATAATTCAAACATTATTTACGAATGCACAACTCTTTCAAAGAACTGCCTTCTTGATCCTGATTTTGTAAATAATTATATCGGCCATACAACTATGAAACTAACGCGAATTATTAAATCTCATTTAAGCACACACAGAGACCTACCAAAATTTATACAGAATATTTGTTGACAACACAAATCTCATAGCATCATCCACATACAAAACAACTAAAAATAATGGAGGCCTTATAAATAGAAACGAAAAACCCAACACCCTGCTGCTCTCCTTGGAATTCTTGACAAAATACAAAGGAGGATCTGTAACGTGGTTGATACTGACTTGGCAGACCGGCTGCAGCCGCTCTCTCACCGGCGTGATGTGGCTTCCCTGTGCCTCTTCTACAAGTACTTTCATGGCTTCTGCTCCGATAAGCTTAGATCACTGGTGCCGCCTAAGCACGAATTTACACGAGATACTAGATTAGCAACTAGGTCCCCCCCCTTTTACAGTTAAACAATTAAGATGTAACCGTAAATTCTACTCCAACAGCTTCTTTTCTCGCGCTTCCCGCCTGTGGAACTCCCTTCCACAAGTCTGCTTTCCCGACAGTTACAATCTTTAGGTGTTTAAATGTAGGGTCAATAGACACCTCCTATCACACTAACTCCCAACTATTCTCAGAACACTCTCATCTACCCAACCCTCATTCTCGGTATCCTTACCCGCCTATCACCCACCCTCTGACATTTCCTATATTTAATCATCCTTTCTCCACTCTACGTAGCCCCCTGCGCAGTAGTGGCAGTGACATGCCTTGCTCGGGGTGAAACGCTTATAAAAAAAACAAAAAAAAACCTTAATAACATCAACTACGAACACCCTAGCAACATGCTTACCATTCGGCACATAAAACCTAACACTACTCCACATTATACTAACACCACTTACATTCTGTTACATTTACGTTTAAATGGAAAATACTGTTTTATATTAGTATTAATAGTTACTTTTAAATTAAGGCTTTTAAATTCTCTATACATTAAAAAAAGCTAGAATATGGAAGTTTTTAAACAAGTGATTCTCCTTGTGCCTATATGAAAAACTATATATTATTAAATTTCTTAAGAATTAAAATCTATTAAATAAACGTAATGAAATAAATGTCATATATAAGCATTGCAAAATATTCACTTTAAAATATGGTTTAAAGTTTTTCATAAATGGATATCGATTAACTTACATATATCCGATAATTTGTTTTGTTTTATGATATGATATTCGTTAAATAGAGATTAAATTTTTTTAAAATTAAGAGTTCATGAAAAATTGAGAAAGAAAAAAATGAACTCTGAACCGAAATAAAAACAGATCCCCTTAAGTCAGATCAAAAATTTTAAAAAAGTTTTCTTTTTTGTTTTTAAAAAAACTGCTGAGATACAGAGAAAGCTATGACAATAAACTTGTAACAAAAATGGATACATCACACCGGAAAAGAGTAGTCTAGATTGTAGCTCAATGGACTAACAATTTCTCGTTAAGACTGAAAGAGGAAACCCTGTATTTCCTAAACGTAAAACCTGTATTTTAAAATTTAAAAGTTGAACTTCATTCTGATTAGTTAATTTAGACACATACATAAATTTTTCTGCTAGGGTTCTCAGAATAGTTTTACTGTACGAGTTCCATAGATCTGGTGAAAGGACGCATCCTTGTCTTACGCCCCTTTCTATCTTTGCATATCTGCTGAATTCGTTTCCTGTCTCTATGCAGGTAGTTTGCTGCTATAGAGGTTATTGATTACCCTAATGTCTTTCCCAAATATATCCAGTATTTCTATCAATTCTTTGTAACGAACTTTGTCGAACGCCTTGACATAGTCTACAAAACTTATGTAAACGTCTATTTTCATTTGCATCGCCTTTTCTGAGAGCATCCTAAGCATAAATATTGCATTTCTTGTTCCAGTGTCCCTGAGGAAACTACACTGTCTTTGTTTTATCTCCGGTTTGATAATGTTTCGCGCTCTATTCATCAGGATTTGGATAATGAGTTTTGTTATGTGGCTCATCAAAACTGATTGTTTGGTAGATTTCGGTTTGTGCCTGGTTTCTTAGGGCAGAGCTGTGAAAATTGATCTGATTAAGTCATCTGGTAAATCCAAATCTAACAACGGAAAAGGATATCGATGTAACTTATGCTATTTAGAAAAGCGTATAATCTTAATCCATATAAATAACCCTGATTTACTGTACAAAAAAGTGATTGAATGACCACATGCTGCCATAAAAAATACTTACTTAAATTTATAGACTTCGATTAATATAGATACCTATTTCTTTCTATCTTCTTTCCTCTTATCTTTCTTATATATATATATATATATAACTTTCTATAAATATATATATATATATAAGTTGTGTATATATATATATATATATATATATATATATATATATATGTACGCTCTCACACCCTGATTGAGCACTCTGGAAGAGTGGTAGATTTTGTAAACAGTAGCTACTCCGGCATTTACGCACTGCTCATTCGATGATGAATTCGATCACGCTAGCTATTGGGCGTGTTTATACGCGCTAAAAAGCCTGGACGCTAGTGGCCTAGGGACAGAATCGCCGACTGACGCCAATTCGGTCGGGTTTCAATCCTGGGTTAGGAAGCGACCGGAGTCTAAGCCGTACTGATGAGCTGTAATACTAGTGAAACATATCCGTCTGCGGATGACTATAGTGTATATATATATATATATATATATATATATATATATCACTACCCACACCACTTTCTTTAAAATGCAAACGGACAATTCACAAGACTTATCCCCTTATCACTAAACCCAACCCACATCACACACACACAACTGCCCAAAGATAAGAAAAGAGGCTTTCCATTCCTGTCCACACCACTTGATCAGATATTGTAGTTTCAATGTCGAAACAAATGTACGATTTGTACGATATATATAGAAAATTTGTACATGTTCTAAAATATAACTTGTAATATATATATATATATATATATAAATGAATAAGGAACGAAGAAAATATTTTCAACGTTCAAAACATTAATTTAAAACAATATAAAAATAGAGCAATGAATATTATTAATTATATTTTAGAACATGTACAAACTACAATCTTATACAAGATTGTACAATTTGTGTTGACATTGAAAGAATAATGTCTCGTAAGGTAGATAGTAATGATGGTAATAAACGCTATTTTTGTAAAGAAAATTTATGAAAATTCACTTCCTATTATTATTGGGAAATTTTTCGTACGTTTTAAAGAGGGTAGGAAAGATAAGAAAGCAGAGAGAGAGAAAGAGAGAGAGAGAGAGAGAGAGAAATCAAAATGAAAGGAAAGAAAGCAGAGAGAGAGAGAGAGAGATAGAGAGAGAAATCAAAATGAAAGGAAAGAAAGTAGAAGGAGAAGGAGACAGAGGAAATGCAAAACAAAAGAGAAGGACAGAAATGAGAGGAAAGCGTCAATGAAAACGGCTAAGAGACAAATGGACCCCAAATTTAGGTCGGAAGTAATGTATAGATATATAGAGATATCGGCAAAGTGACGTCTGGGCTTAATAAAGAGGAAGAAAGTGAGAAAAAATCAGAAGATGCACAGATGGGGAAGAAAGGTTTTCCAAGAGTAACAAAATGTGCATTTTCATAAATTTTCTTTTCAAAATGACGTTTATTACCATCATTGTTCTTTCAATGTTGAAACGCAATGTACAATTTTGTAGTAGATTATAGTTTGTATATGTTCTGAAGTGTAATTATAAATATATATATATATATATATATATATATAGGGGCCCGACAATATTTTTCGGACACTTTAGTATTCGACTTTCCGAGTACCATAGAGTGGCGAAATTCCTTCAATAGAATAGCATAAACATATAAAGACAATACCTGTAATAAAAATGGAAGAAAATCGATTAGGTAAGGAAAATATTTATTTTTCATCATTTTTTACAAAACACACGCGACATTATTTTTTGGACATCGTTGAAAAACTGTTAATAGTCTGTAATATCACCTTTCTTCTCAATAACTTTTATCAATCTCTCTTCATAATGATCAAACATATGCACAATAACATCTCTACGTGTTTCTATTAGTTGTTTTTTGGCATCTAGTATCCGTTGCCATAGTTGAGCCTCTTTCGTTATTTCAGGTCCATCATAGACAAGTTGCGCAAGCATTTCCCAAACATTTTCTATTAAATTTAGATCTGGGCTTTTTGCAGGCCATTCCAAAGTAGTCATATTCACTTTAGCCATCCATTCTTTCATGAGTTTTGACACATGGATGCTGCAATTGTCTTGCTGTAAAACGAAATCATTCCCTATCTCTCTTCTTATCCTTGGTAGGGCTTTCTCGTCCCGCAACTGTTTGTAGCTTTCGCTGTTCTGTCGTCCTTTCAGCCACTCCAACCATATATTTCCATTAGCAAAGATCATACCCCAAACCATAACTCCTCCTCCTCCTCCCATCTGTCATTTGTTCAGTACAGCAGGCTCACCCCTTCTTGACCAAGTACACCATCCATCGGGCCCATCAAACTTGAAACGCTTCTCATCAGTAAATATAACCTTCTTAACGTCAACATGCTTTGTTAACCACCTTTTAGCACACTCCGGTCTTGCTCCTTTGTGTTTCTTTGTTAGTGTAATTTTTTTCTTAGCCTTTGCATACTTCAAACCAATCCTATGCAGCGTTCTTTGTACTGTTCGGACATTTACATCCAATTCACATTTCTCCTTCACTTTTCCTGCTGTAACTTTTTCTCCAGATGTCAAAAGCCGTGTCACAGTCCTCTTCATTCTCCTTTCAGTCTTCTTGCCAATTGATCTTTTCCGTCCTCTTTTATTTTTCCGCTCGGAGTTTGTCTTCAGCATGTATTCGACCGTTGATTTCGACAGCTTCAAATCCATGGCGATCCTTCTGATGCTGAGGCTATCATCCCGCTTCTTCCGTGCCAAAAAAAACGACTTCTTTTGAATGCATTTTACCTCATTAAACTTAATTGTTTTGCCAGTAAAATAGAACAGATAATTGATTCTAATGATGACAGCTAAGTGTACAAGCAGAAAATTTGCATACAGCAACATATACATGAACTTAGCTCTTAATAAAATAGGATTTTTTGTCATGTCCGAAAAATAGTGTCGCGCAAGTTTTCGCAAAAAACACAAAAAACTAAAATTATCAAAGCCAAACTAAAAAAAATGATTATACTAGAAGTGGATTTTCACTCCTCGACTACGTACTTACAATCTCAAAAGTTTTTGGCACTAGTAACCACCTTGAAATAATTTTTTCAAAGTGTCCGAAAAATATTGTCGGGCCCCTGTATATATATATATATATATATATATAAGACTATAGGGTACATATAGATGGAATAATAATCCTTACCCAAAGAAACGCTATTTTCAGAAAAGTGCTCAGTACAAAGTAGAGCTAAAAATAAACCACATCACTTGACAAGACACAAGAAGTGTCAAAACAAAATAGCTACTTTTGTAGTGATATTATCTTATATCCATGTTATAATTAATGAATATATATATATAGTGTTCGGTTGTGATAATGCTTACTGATAAGCATGTTGTTTTTTCAGTATTTTACTGATGAATGGATATTTTGAAATGTAGTTTTTTGTAGTAAAGTGCTCGATATCAAGATAAAATAGAGCGTAAATAAGATTAATGCGGAGAATTTTGTGAAGACATCATAACAGTGCCTTTACAAAACTTCGAAGTCTGCATGACTCTGCTCAGTAAAGTAACTCTGCTCCACCTTAATCCTTTATAATATTATATAAATCTAAATTTATGATATATATATATATAAGAAAAATTAAGGCAGACACGTTATTTCATGGTAAATCGGAAGTGTAGGCCTATTTCAGGCAAACCATTATCAGCTTTCGTCTTTATTGTACAAAGGATTTTACACGAATGAGATTCACGAAGACCTAAAAAAAGCGAGAGAGAGAGAGAGTGTGTGAGGGAGAGGGAGAGAGAGCGTTAAAAAGAAACGGTAAGTATCTTAAAGCGTAAACGAAAAGGGAAGAAGAAAGAAGGGAGAAATAAATTTAAAATAGAAAGAAAAGATGATAGGAGAAAATGAGAAAATATAAATAAATATAATAATAAATAATATAAATTAAAGCTTTAATTTTTCTTATATTTGCTCTATATGTATTTATATACATATACATTTAGAGCTCTCTTAAAAAGTTATCCTACCACTGTATGTACAGGATACTCCTTTGGATTCTTCTATACCGAACTCTGCATACTGATATATATATATATAAAGAGAGAGAGAGAGAGAGAGAGAGAGAGAGAGAGAGAGAGAGAGAGAGAGAGAGAGAGAGAGAGAGAGAGAGAAATAAAACATCAACAAATAGAATGACGGATCATGTCGAAATAAGCATCAAAGTTCTGAGCCGTTTTACTATACGCACATTTTAGGTGTCTTTCGTAGTCGGGAACTTTCAGGGAATTCCTGGTTAACTTATATTGACTTTCGAATTTTACCCTTTATTTAATCTACAGTGATAGATTATTTTCGTTCTGCTACCCATATCTGGCTGTATTACATCGAGTTCTTATTTAGTAGAACTCAGTTATTGTTCTTCCGATTTCCACTGAATCAAAGTAAACTGCTTGTAGCAGGGACTAAAGTAACAGTTGTTATCTCACTAAATTCACGAAAAATTTTAATCCAGAAAGCTAATAAGAATTCACACTTTATCCTGGATATTTAAAAGAGAAATTCTCACAAAAATTATTAATACCATATTTGTTTGTCAAAAAATAAAAAATATCCTAGTGCTATCTAACTAAATTCACGAACAAACATTTAATCCAAAAAGGTAATAAGAATTCACACTTTATTCCAGATACTGAAAAGAAAAATTTTCACAAAAATTATTAATGCTATATTTATTGGCAAAAAAAAAATCTTATAATTTTAAGATATACTTTGTTTTTAAATAATCCACAAAGTGTCGGTATGTCGTAAGGAGGCAAAACAATTAGTGTCCAGTTAGTGAAATACTGAACGAGTTCATAGCTGTATGCTTAAAGTATTACAATAATTCAAAGATCTGTTTGAGGAGAGTTTTTCTTTTTTTGATATATGTTTAGGTTTAAATAAAAAAATTAGGTTTTTATCCCACCGTGCTTTTCTAACACAGAACCTTTAACCTTCAGAACCGAGATAAATAAATTAATAAAAAAGAAAAAATAAACAAAAATGAAGATCGATAGGTTTTAGTCAAACCTGAAGGTATGGCATCCATATTATCAAAAGCTTTTTCTTTTCTTTCTTTTTTTCAGGAAATAATTTTCGTCATCTCTTTATTGACGTCTGATTTCTCAAATATTAAAGAGTTTATCTTATGTTTATATATTTTTTCTTCTAAATTATTTCTCATTTATCTTCATTTTACCAGAAATGTGCCTCAATTCTCATTGGTGAAGGCACAGGGCATTAAAATAGAGAAAAATTAATGCATAAGAAGATCAATTTAAATTTTGGCGCTTTTGGCTTTTTCCAACTTATTCTCAACTGAATTTTAATGAAGTCAACTGGGAAATGCAACAAAAGGCTGATACAACCGGCCATCTGTTAAATGATATCGACCGTACAAATTAGAATTACTTCAGAAATGGTAATTTACGGCGGAATTGGTATTTTCCTACTAAGAACTTGCTTTATAAATCGATACTTATTCTGTCCTTTGGGGGAAAAAAAAAGATTTCAAGACTAAATAATGAGCAAATTTAAATTTAAATAGATTCGACGAACAAGCAGCAATGGTAGTTGGAATTAAATTATTTTTCTGTGTTTGATCGTTGAAAATTATAACAAAACTTATGTATTTTTCTTACAGAAACGAAGTTGTTATTTTTGTGCAAATCAGTAGCATGGAAATTTGAATTGTCCCATTTCGATTTTTTGTCCAATCATCGAACTCTCAGCATATTTTTCGACATTTGGAGACGACATTTTAGGTTGGTAAAATTTGGCAATTTAAAATCACAGCAAAATAGTTTTCTTTCTCTCCGTAATTTTCGAGCAAAAAAAAAAAAATAATAAAATATATTTTTAATCAATGCTAAGTTAGAATCCATTCTGAATTTATTGGGTAGGTCAGTATCGGTTGTTTTTATTTTATTTCTATAATTTTCGATAACCAATTCTGCATTAGGTAAAGCATTCGTACAATTCACAACTTAAGAGATTATTCATTTCCTACATTGCTCAATTCTCAGTGGTATCTGAAAAGCTTCTGATAAATATTTTATTGCCTTTCGTATTTATTATCAGCATACCTTTTATTCTTAAGTTCGCAAATCTTCTATCATCACCAGTCGATGTTAGTCATTGCTGTATTACTGGTACTAGAAATGTTTATATATATATATATATATATATATATATATATATATGATATAATTATATAGTTATGTATCAGTATCAAGTATATGTATATAATTGTATATATATATATATATATATATATATATATATATATGCAATTTGTTATATATATTATATTATTTATATATTATACCAGCAACATAGCCTGGCGTTGCCCGTTTTAGTCGTAGGAGAAGATGCCACATTTTATTTCACATATTTTTTTTTTTGTTTGAAAAAACACTTTTTTGGTAAAAAAAAATTTTTGCTTCAAAATTGCGGGGAAAAATATTAACTTTTTTTTGTTGACGAAATTAATTTTTTAAACGTCGTAATAAAAATTAAATATAAAGGCTCATTTTTGTTTTCAATAAAAATATTTTAGTGGCGTTTGATACGTGTGATTTGATTTCTGTTACGTAAACCTTCGGAATAAAAATTATACATAAAGGCTTATTTTTTTTTTAATAAAAAATATTTTAGTGACGCTTGACACGTGTGCTTTTATCTCTGTGACGTAATTCAGCAACCATTATAGATCTTTGATGTTTTATGGAGCAAATGTAAACAATCGGCTCCATTGGCCAAAAAGTGCGAAAAGGAAAATTACTGAACTTAAAACTCAAAAAGTATGTGTCGACCTGGCTTCCCTGTAGATATGTGTCACTAGAGAGTTTGAATGGCGTAGCTTAAAAAATGTAGGCTTCCATAGGGAATAGTCACACACAGACTTACAGATTGCCTTTTGTATATATATATATATATATGTGTATATATATGCGAGGTACTCAGTCATCTGCAAATTAAAAGTGAAACACTGGAGATTGAAGAAGTCTAATGCAGCACCAAAAATGATATGCAACGCACTCGTGAATGACCTCAAACTACATAAAGAATACACTAACAGCGTGAAAACCAAATACGAAGAACAAACTAGGAAAGGACGCTCAATGGGACTCGCTAAAGGAGGCAATAGTGACATCAGCAAACAACATTGCCCCAAAGGAAAATAGGCTCAGAAAGAAAAACGAGTGGATGACGGAAGAGATTCTGGACATGATGCAAAGGAGGTAGAAAATTATATCAAGACATGGAATGGTGTACAGGGAACGACACAAGGAAATAAGAAGAAAATGTAGACAGGCTAAAGAGAAATGACTCAATGACAAATGTGTAGAAGTAGAGAGATTGAGCAGGAATAATAAAGCAGACATGCATAAGGAAATTAAAGAACTGACAGAACAAAAAACCTTCTCTTCAACAGGATGTATACAAACGAAGGATGGAACAATCATTTTGGAGAAAGAGGAAATACTCCAACGATGGGAAGAATATATAAAAGATCTTTTCCACAACAAGAGAGAGCAACCAATAATACGCAAAGATGAGGACGGACCGGAAATATTAAAGTCTGAAGTGGAATCTGCAGTAGCCAAACTGAATAGAAACAAACCAGCGGGCCCAGACGGCATAGTCTTAGAGCTGGTGATAGCCCTGGAAGAATTTGGTATAGAAAAAATTACTGAAATAATAAATGAAATTTATAACAGTGGGGTTATACCAGATGATCTCAGCAAGTCTATCTTCATAGCACTACATAAGAAGCCAGGAGCAAACGAGTGCGAACTCCACAAAACCATCAGTTTAATGAGCCATATAACAAAACTGATCGTCCGAATCCTGATGAATAGGGTGAGAAGCAGAATCAGGCCAGAGATAGGACAAGAACAGTGTGGTTTCGTTAAAGACACAAGAACAAGGAATGCCGTATTTATGATGAGGATGCTTTACAAATAGGCAATACAAATGAAGAAGGACTTATACCTGTGATTTATTGATTATGCGAAGGCGTTTGACAAAATACGCCACAAAGAACTGATGGGGATGCTCGGCAGCCTGGACATATTTGGGAGACTTGAGAGTAATCAAGAATCTTTACTGGCAACAAACCGCTTGCATACAGACAGGTAATGAATTGAATAGATATACAAAGATAGAAAGGGGCGTAAGACAGGGATGTGTCTTTTCACCGAATCTGTTCAACTTGTACAGCGAAAATATGTTGAGGACCCTAGAAGTTATGCCTGGATTCGTAATCGGAGGCCACAATTTAAACAACCTAAGGTACGCAGATGATACAGTGCTGATAGCAGACGCAGAAAGGAAACTAAAAGACCCCCTACAGAAGGTAGCAGAAGAAAGTAACAAGAAAGGACTAGAACTAAACTGCAAGAAAACCGAATGCATGGTCATCAATAAAAAGGGCAGCCCAGAATGCCAAATACAGGTCGGGGATACCAGATTCAAGCAGGTACAAAAATTTAAATACCTGGGAAGCGTTATAACAGAAGACGGAAAGTGCGACACAGAGATCCGAAGGCGAATTGGCGTGGCAAAGGAAGCATTCCAGAAGTTGAGTAAGGTATTAAGAAACAGGAGAATTTTGCTAGAAATAAGGAAGAGAGTACTGGATTGTTACGTGCTGTCCGTCCTTCAATATGGCAGTGAATGTTGGACAATATTATCAGAGATGAAAAAAAACTTGAAGCAACTGAAATGTGGTTCTACAGAAGGATGCTGCGAATATCATGGCTCGAGCATGTGAGCAATGATGAGGTCTTGGAAATAATGGAAACAAAAAGGAAATTGATACTGAGCATCAGGAAGAGACAGCTGAAGTTCCTGGGACACGCAATGAAGAAAGTGAGCTTGGAGAACCTGATACTAACAGGCCAGATAGAGGGAAAAAGAGACTGGGGAAAGCAACGAATAACATATTTGAAGGACTTGATCAGGTGGATGATGGAACGAGGGTTGCATGGTGCAACAGGGTAAAGCATGTTAAGAGCCACCAGGGATAGGGAAACATTAAAGGCCATGATCGCCTACGTCCAGAATTGACAAGGCACATTGAAGAAGAACAAGAACAAGAAGAAGAAGAACAAGAACAAGAAGAAGGAGAAGATATCTGTGATAGAGCTGACATATTCATATAGATAGGTGTGAGTTTGTAACCTTGGGTTTCACGCTCTTGCGATCGTCAAACATTAATTTTTTTAAAAATTGGCTCTATGTAAGGCCGCGTATGTTGGTATATTTTTGTGGAAGTGGGAGGAAAATTTGTCGTTGTGACAGGCGCAGACATATATACACATTTGTACACCCATTGACATGCGCAGAGACATACACGCACACGTGCGTGACCGCCCACCGGGGCTCACACAAACATAATGGGTGAATAAATGTGTATATATGTCTGCGCCTGTCACGACGACAAATTTTCCTCCCACTTCCACAAAAATATACCAACATACGCAGCCCTACATGTAGCTATATTTTAAAAAATTAATCAGTTTGTCTAACGATCGCAAGAGCGTGAGACCAGGGATAGAGAAACATGAAAGGCCACTCACACCTATCTATCTATCTATCTATCTATCTATCTATCTATCTATCTATCTATCTATCTATCTATCTATCTCAGTCTGTTTATATCTTTATATCTATCTATCTATCTATCTATCTATCTATCTATCTCATCTGTTTATATCTATCTATCTATCTATCTATCTATCTATCTATCTATCTATCTATCTATCTGTTTATATCTATCTATCTATCTATCTATTTCTATCTATCTATCTATCTATCTATCTATCTATCTATCTCATCTGTTTATATCTATCTATCTATCTATCTATTTCTATCTATCTATCTATCTATCTCAGTCTGTTTATATCTATCTATCTATCTATCTATCTATCTATCTATCTATCTATCTATCTATCTATCTATCTCAGTCTGTATATCTATCTATCTATCTATCTATCTATCTATCTATCTATCTCAGTCTATCTATCTATCTATCTATCTATCTATCTATCTATCTATCTCAGTCTGTTTATATCTATCTATCTATCTATCTATCTATCTATCTATCTATCTATCTCAGTCTGTTTATATCTATCTATCTATCTATCTATCTATCTATCTATCTATCTATCTATCTATCTATCTATCTCAGTCTGTTTATATCTATCTATCTATCTATCTATCTATCTATCTATCTATCTATCTCAGTCTGTTTATATCTATCTATCTATCTATCTATCTATCTATCTATCTATCTATCTATTTCTATCTAGTCTATCTATCTATCTATCTATCTATCTATCTATCTATCTCAGTCTGTTTATATCTATCTATCTATCTATCTATCTATCTATCTATCTATCTATCTATCTCAGTCTGTTTATATCTATCTATCTATCTGTCTATCTATCTATCTATCTATCTATCTCTCTATCTATCTCTCTATCTCAGTCTGTATATCTATCTATCTATCTATCTATCTATCTATCTATCTATCTATCTATCTATCTCAGTCTGTTTATATCTATCTATCTATCTATCTATCTATCTATCTATCTATATATATATATATATATGTACGTTTTCAACGAAAACATAATCTCGTATGTTAAAAATTAACATTCACAAATGAAGGGAAACACGTTCAACGCATACAGATGCAACTAAAAGTTATTTTACATTTGGATCATCAATAGACTGTCGATATTTTAGGCGTTATTTCGTTTTTTTTGTAATTATACTAATTTGTTTACCAACATTATAATTATAGAAAAAATACGGACATTATTAAAAGAGAGGAAGAGCGAAAGGAAAAAAAATCTATCGTAGTTAAATATACGAAATTAGTAATAAATAAAAGCTAAAAACAAAATGGCAACTTATGAAGTTAAGCACAGTACTGCATTAGCTTTGTGATGCTGGTTAATGTTTATTTTGATTCGGCCTTGTGTCAGACATAACAGAACTCCCCACAGCTTACAAGTTTTATGCAGAATCATCATCAGAATTATCAGAAGGTTTTCATTAGAAGGTTAGTTGCTGCTGGATTGCTATGTATTGTCAGTTCTTCAATACGGTAGTGAATGCTAGACAATACCATCAAAAATGAGGACAAAACTTGAAGCAGCGGAAATGTTGTTCTGCAGAAGGATGCTGCGGATATCGTGGACTGAGCATACAAGCAACGATAAGGTGTTGGAAAGAATGGCAACAAAAAAGAAATTAATACTGATCATCAGGAAGAGATAACTGAAGTTCCTGGGACATGCAATAAGGAAGGAGGGCTTGGAGAACCTGATACTAAAAGGCCAGATAGAGGGAAAATGAGACAGGGGAAAGCAGCGGATAATATATTTGCAGGGCCTCATCAGGTGGTTCATCATCGAAAATGAGGACAAAACTGGAAGCGGCCGAAATGTGGTTCTACAGAAGGATGCTACGGATATCGTGGACTGAGCATACAAGCAACGACGAGGTGTTAGAAAGAATGACAACAAAAAGGAAATTAATGCTGAGCATCAGGAAGAGACAACTGAAGTTCCTGGGACATGCAATGAGGAAGGAGAGCCTGGAGAGCCTGATACTGACTGGTCAGATAGAAGGAAGGAGAGACAGAGGAAGGCAGCGGATAACATATTTGCAGGGCCTGATCAGGTGGATGACGGAACGGGGGTTGCCAGGAGCAACAGGAGCAAATATACTAAGAACCACAAGGGATAGGGAGACGTGGAGAGCCATGATCGCCTACGTCCTGAAGGGACAGGGCACATAGAAGAAGAAGATCAGGTGGATGACAGAACGGGGGTTGCGAGGTGTAACAGGAGCAAACATACTAAGAGCCACAAGGGATAGAGAGACTTGGAGAACCATGATCGCCTACGTTCTGAAGGGACAGGGCACATAGAAGAAAAAGAAGAAGAGTGTGGGAATAGTGTAAGTATAAAAAGATACATTTTGTATGTTAAAATAGATATTTATTAACATGAAGGAATAATAAGAATAGGTAGCAGTAAATATTCTATGGGAAAGTTAAGGGCATTATCAGTTCGTACAAATGTTCGTAGTAGTAATTGCTGAAAGAGTATATGCGTACGTACGTACGTATGTATGTATGTATTCAGTAGGAATGTCTTTGTGGGTAGAGAAGAAGAAACGAAATAAATCAGTACACGAGAAAGAAGGAAGGGAACAAGGTACGTCCTGACCTTATCTCCGGGTCGATTGGACGTAGAAGTTACATTTTAGTATTGTATTTCTCTCTGCTTCCATCTGACTGACTGTCTTGACTGACGCCGAGGTCATATATATAGTTCTTTTATTTTGTACTGGATCGCTAAGTCTCCAAGTCTTGCAAGTCGCTCCCATTGGTCAAAAATCAATTTAACATCTACTTGCGAAATCTGGTTTCGACTTTTATTTTTTTTTAAGCACGTGGTCAATCTTTTTCTATTTTGGGTAAAACCAGGATTTCACAAGTTATTGTGAATATTTGTAAAAGTAAAGAAGGTTGATTTTAATTCTTAATTTCTTATCCACTACAACCTAACCGGTTATCGCTACTTACTAATCAGAATTCGATCGCTGAAAATAAGAATTTGTGCGCGCACTATTTCTTTCTGTTTAATTATGGGAAGTTGTAGTGATATATTAAAAATCGTTTTTTCAAATGATAATTGGAATGTTATTCTAACAAAACTAAGAACATATTCTTTCGGAAGAATGATTCATACCCTGGCTTTGTATATGGTGTTTGTGATTGCAAACCTGGATGTGACGGCACAATGATGCAAATTATCAAACTTTCTTTACAGGCTTTGAAGTTAAGCATAGTATTGGATTCGCTGCAGTACAATTGAAATGGCTACATGTAATTTTAAGTTCTATGCTAACAGTTTCTTCTCTCATACTTCTCGCTTGTGGGACCCTATTCTGGATTCTTCACTCCCTGGCAATGTCTCATCATTTTCAGTTGAAATGTCTAGATGCATCCATAAGTTCTATGCTAAGAGTTTCTTCTATCACACTTCTCGCTTGTAGAATACTCTTCCGGATTCTTCGTTCAAAGGTAAATTTGGTTTTAAAATATCTAAATGCAATGTCAATAGATATCTTCTGTTATCCCGTTATTTTATAGTTGTGGAGTAGTTATCGCATTGAAGGTTATAATCGTTCTATGTCGGTTGCTAATCGACTTAACGCACCCAAAATATTAGGAACTTGGTAATCTTCAACTGTAAGCTGACTCCTTAGTATTCGGCTAACTACCAACTAATATCAACTGCCTAGTCAAACTATGTCCAAACTGGAACTAACTAATAGTTCTATTGAACTCCAATAGAAATCTAAAAAAACTTTCTAGAACTTCTACGAACTCCTAAGAAATTCTCAAGAACTTCTCGAGTTAACTTCCTGTTAACTTTTATTAATATAGGAGGGAGAGTCCATTATCTGAGGAATAGGTGTGTTTCACCATAACATTAATATAGGAGGGAGAGTCCATTATCTGAGGAATAGGTGTGTTTCACCATAACATTAATATAGGAGGGAGAGTCCATTATCTGAGGAATAGGTGTGTTTCACCATAACATTAATATAGGAGGGAGAGTCCATTATCTGAGGAATAGGTGTGTTTCACCATAACATTAATATAGGAGGGAGAGTCCATTATCTGAGGAATAGGTGTGTTTCACCATAACATTAATATAGGAGGGAGAGTCCATTATCTGAGGAATAGGTGTGTTTCACCATAACATTAATATAGGAGGGAGAGTCCATTATCTGAGGAATAGGTGTGTTTCACCATAACATTAATATAGGAGGGAGAATTCATTATCTGAGGAATAGGTGTGTTTCACCATAACATTTATAGACCCCTCTCTTTAATAGTGGATGTGCGTTGTGGTACAGTGGATATCGGCTCGGAACGAGAAGCCGGGGAGCCGAGTTCGAATTCCAGTTGAATCCATTGTATTCATTTACGCGCAAATACCCTTAGGAAAGGTATTAATCCGTCTCTTCCTTCCAGTTATGGGTTAAATAGCAGGACAGATTGGGTTCTATAGCCTTGGTCGGCAACCAGTCTACCGCAGAAAGCAATGGCAACCTACTGCGGGATAATCATGCCCAGTCAGTCATGTCTCAAAAAGAGACATGATCGCCCAAGCGTGTATCACGTAAGGCACTTAACTGACTGACTGAATGTAATAGAAATATAATTAAAACTTCTACTGGGTATAAAGTGGGGGATCAGTCTTATATTGTTATGAAGTAATAAACTGATCCTCCACTAATTACTACATAATAATATAATACAGCTCTTCCCCTTCTAGCTATGAGTCAAAGGTCATAGGGACAGATTGGTTTCTACAGCTCTGGTTTACACCAGTTCACCGCAGTATACCAATGCCATAACCTACTGCGGGATAATCTTTCGTTTAGTCAATCATGTCTTCAAAAGAGACATGATCGCCCGTTGTGTATCACGTAAGGCACTTAACTGACTGAGACTGAATGTACAGAAATAATTAAAACTTACTGGGTATATGGGGATCAGTTCCTATTGTTACAATAAACTGATCCTCCACTAATTACTACATAACAATATGTTACAGCTTCTTCCCTCTAAAATGGTGAGTCAAAGCACAGGACAGATTGGTTTTGCAGTTTGCTTCAGCACCAGTTCACCGCAGAATGCAATGGCAACTTCATCAGGATAATCTTCGCCCAGTCAATCATGTCTCAAAAGAGACATGATCGCCCGCGTATCACGTAAGGCACTTAACTGACTGACTGAATGTAATAGAAATATAATTAAATTTACTGGTATAAAGGACTGCCTCATATTGTTATGAAGTAATAAACTGATCCTCCACTAATTACTACATAATAACATAATACAGCTTCTTCCCCTTCTATTGCGAGTCGTCAACAGAGCGATTGGTTTCTCTATAGCCTTGGTCGGCAACCAGGTCTACCGCAGAATGCAATGGCAACCTACTGTGGATTATCTTTCATTTAGTCAATCATGTCTCAAAAGAGACAGGATCGCCCAAGCGTATCACGTAAGGCACTTAACTGACTGACTGAATGTAATAGAAATATAATTAAAACTTCTATCATATAAAGGGGGGATCAGTTCCTTTATATTGTTATGAAGTAAATAAACTGATCCTCCACTAATTACCACACAACAACATAACAAGCTCTTCCCCTAGCTATGAGTCAAATAACAGGCCAGATTGGTTTCCAGCCTTGGTCAATCAGTCTACCGCAGAATGCAATGGCAGTCTCATTGCGGATTATCTTCTGTTTAGCCGTCACAGTGTCTCAAAAAGAGACATGATCGCCCAAGCGTGTATCACGTAAGGCACTTAACTGACTGACCGAATGCATAGAAATATAATTAAACTTCTATCACATAAAGTGGGGGATCAGTCTTATATTGTTATGAAGTAACAAACTGATCCTCCACCAATTACCATATAACAATATAATACAGCTTTCCCTTAGCTATGAGTCAAACAACAGGACAGATTGGTTTCTATAGCCTTGGTCGGCAATCAGTCTACCGCAGAATGCAATGGCAACCCATTGCGGGATTATCTTCTGCCCAGTCAGTCATGTCTCAAAAAGAGACATGATCGCCCAAGCGTGTATCACGTGAGGCACTTAACTGACTGACTCTTTAATAGTAGATTTTTCTTACACTCTCTAATGCTCAGTAACTCCTTGCGTTTTAGTGATTCTATGTTCTTTAAAATATGAGTATAACTATTAAAAGTATTTCATTTTCGATTCTCAAAGTTTATCTCCTAAAAAAATTTGCATTAAATGCATGATTATTATTTCAGTAATCCCATGAAGATAAACGATTCTATTTAAATATACAAATTTTTATTTCAGACTATAGCTGAATTGCGTCACAAAATGCTATGTTTTCTGCTGGAAATTGTGCAATTAGTTGTCATTATTGTATGCGACGAATAGTTTCACCGTTGCTAATCGACTTAACGCACCCAAAATATTAGGAACTTGGTAATCTTCAACTGTAAGCTGACTCCTTAGTATTCGGCTAACTACCAACTAATATCAACTGCCTAGTCAAACTATGTCCAAACTGGAACTAACTAATAGTTCTATTGAACTCCAATAATAATAATAAATAAAATCTACAACAGTGATGTAATACCAGATGACTAATACCTGCAATACCTGGATTCTGCAGGTATTAGTCCATATGTGCCATAGAGGAAGGTCATGAAATCAAGTGTGTGGATCACTTTCTGGTAAGTTGAGATACCCCTTGTACAAATTTTTATTTCAGACTATAGCTGAA
The DNA here is from genome assembly GCA_037127315.1 of Ascarosepion bandense. Classification (NCBI taxonomy): domain Eukaryota; kingdom Metazoa; phylum Mollusca; class Cephalopoda; order Sepiida; family Sepiidae; genus Ascarosepion; species Ascarosepion bandense. The sequence continues at coordinate 2,288,901 of JBBBDQ010001010.1, forward strand.
TTGCGTCACAAAATGCTATGTTTTCTGCTGGAAATTGTGCAATTAGTTGTCATTATTGTATGCGACGAATATTTTCACCGTTGCTTTTCTTAGTGCGATTCAAGGAATTCTAAAGATATCATTCAAGACGGCCAAGAATACCGGTCTAAGAAACTCTGGAAAGGAATTGGCCAGAAGATAGTGATTGAAGAACAACAGAGATGAATATTAAGCCGTGCTAATCGTGTACTAATTACAATATTCATAGCTTCCTTTCAATGAATAATTAATTTAATTCTAAAAATTGCAAAGAAAAACTAACTCATTTATAAACGTCAGAAAAGATTGGGGCGCAAATGATTGCAACAGTTATTCTGGAATTTGTAACATTTAAAGCAAAATATGTAAATTGGTTATCGAAATTAAGCAAGAAGAGATAGAATGGCCAAGATATAAGACACATGTGTTATTCATACATACACACACACAGACACAGACGGACAGACAGACGCATACACACACACATATATGTATATCTGTCAATAACTAGGAATAAGCGTAATTTAAAAAGCATTTTAATGTTAATTCTAATAACTAAAAGACAACAGCTTCCTTATTAAAATAAGAGAGATGTAAAAAAGCGGATAACTAATGGGGAAAAATGTGTACAAAAAAAACTAGAGCCCAATAACATTAAGACCCAGCTAACAATCCCTCTGTTTACAGAAGGGGTCGATCCGATGTATAAGGACTCCAGAGTCTTTAAATGGTATAAAGTGTGGGGCCTTGATAAGATAGAAAAGCGATCCACACTAAATCCAGAGACACAATTCCAGCTATTTATAATATACTGTGCAATAGACGGCCTGGATGTATTAACTAGTTGGCTATTGCTAGCAGCCAGATTCAAAATCCTAGGAGGTAAGTTGTGTTTAATTCTCAAATTCAAGTGCTGAGACGTCTTCCCTATGTAGCCCTGTCCACAGCTACATTCGTATTTATAAATTACGGAATTAACATGATGAGGGTGAGGGTATTCTTAGGAATGGAAGAAAAATGGTCGAGTGCTAAATATTACTAGAACATTAGCCTAAAAATAACAATTGTTCATAAAAGGCAAAATCCGCCTAGCTAAAGGGAAAACGCAAATAAACCGGACATTTTTTAACAAGATGTGGCTTAACCCTCTGAAAATTATTGATGACATCACGACTAACAGAATCCAAAACATCCAAAGGATATCCATTTTTAGAAAGTGTCATCTTAATAAAGTCTGTTTCACCGCAAAAGAACGAATAGGAATGTAGTATTATTAGATAGCAACATCCAGTAATCAGTTGAAGTTGAAACTGACAACTCAGTGTAATTTACTAAGCGCAGCTTAGATGTGGCACAAGGCCGAAAGTATGGGGCACCCAGTGAGGATCGAACTCACTACTTAAGTGCAATAGTGCTAGCGAGACAAGCTTGCTAACCATTACACCACCTCGAGGTGCCCAAACTGACAACTCAGACATGCCCAGCAAATTGGTAGATGGTTTATATAACAGCCTGGAAGATTCCACTCTGTTGTCTAGGCAAGTCTATTCTGTAGGTTCCGATTGGCTGTTGATTCCAGTGTGGATATTGTGCTAAATAAATATCGGCATAATATCCACCCTATGGTGAGAGGAGAGAGAGAGGGACATGTATTGAGTTACAACCCTGTTTATTTTTGTCTGCCAACTGATCATAAGCGCCCAGTATGTCAGGGTTTTAAGGAAATTTATTTCACGTTGTCGTGAACAAAAATAGTCCCAATGTATATAAAGTCTAGAAAAAGTAGCCTTTCTAAATACAGAAGTCAAAAACCTGCCATTATTTCTATGGGCAAATACATCCCAAAAAGAAAAGGCAACAATTAGACTTCTTTTCTACTGTAAACTTAAGAGAAGGATGAACAAAGTTTAATAATGTGAGAAACAAGTCATTTTTGCCCTCATTATTAAAGAGGAAGAAGGTATCATCCACATAACTATGGTGCATATGAGGGCAATCAATACTAGAGAATAATGAAGCCTCGTGAAAACCGATATATATATATATATATATATATATATGTGTGTGTGTGTGTGTGTGTGTGTGTGTGTATGTGTGTGCGTGTAATTTGTAAACGAGTTATATTACGCAACCAAGGTTTCTACTATCTGCTGGTGTCTTCAGGCGATTTACAATAACTGATTTTATTGTATTTTTAAGAACGCTCAAGTAAGACGTCTAGTCAATGTGGTTGTTGTAAATCCAACACATATATTTATTTTTTTTGTCGGAGATACATTCTCCAAAGGGGCATTTGAACTGATATATAATGTTGGTTTTACGTAACACATCAGATGGTGGGGAGGAGTTATTACGGAAAATCAGATCAGTAGTATTGTACCTTTTACAATATATTATTAATTCTAATTTTTTATTAGGATCAACGAGTGATATATTAGTACGAATGAGTGTTTTTATTATTTTCTCATCCTGTTTGTAGTTATCGTGCATCTGGTTGCAATCTTACGTTACATTTGTCCGACCATTCATCCATTTGTAGAAATCTACAACAACATTCTTGCCTACATTGACAATATAAATAATGATCGATGACGCAACTATCCTACACCAAGAAAACAACAAAAGCAAACTACAGATTCTCGAGGCAATATTCATTAAAACACTGAAGCCGTCAATTAATAGAATCAGTTCTGAATACTATAGTAATGTTTTAAAATATTTGTAAATAGAACAGTTTTTTCATGTTTTACCACCTGCATGACCATGATATTACAACGTATAAAAAAAAAATCAATTTTGGATAATTTTCACGTTCTAATGAACACTAGCAATTTGTCAACCGTTATATTTGAAGCAGGAAAAAATGTACAGTAATTTTAGCAACTCACACCCCTATAGATGATCTCGGAAAGAGGTTGAAAGTACTTGGGTACCTTAATGAATGAAAATAACATCTTTTGATTTTAATACGCGAAATGCTATCAGTGAGTATGAACGGATTTTATTAAAAATAAGAAAACATATTGTTTGCAATTTATTTAATATGACATATATATATATATATATATATATATATATATATATATATTAATCATATCACCACGAGCAAGGCGGTAACGCCACTGATGTGCTGGGGGCTACGTAAGAATGAAAAGATTGGAAAAGAGAAAGCCGGAAACCACATCCTAAACAAGAAACAAAGGATGAGCCTCTTTAACTGTTCAATAGATGTGGGTGGATGTGAACCGGGCGATAGTTTAGTCTATCTACTCAAATTGAGAAAAAAAAAAGAAAAGAAAAGAGTGAAAAGATTGAAAAATAGAAAGCCGGAAACCACATCCTAAACATGGAACAAGGAATGAGCCTCTTCGCACACACACACACACACACACACACACACACACACACACACACACACATATATATATATATATATTCTTTGATAAAAAGTAAAGGTTATTTAAATTAGAAAGTGAAGAAACAGCGGCAGTAAAAAGTAAGTATTCAATGAGTTGCAGTCAAGTAGTTATCAGAAGTCAGGTTAGGTTTAGGGCTCCGCGTTCGCCACGCAAAATTTTCCCAAGAGACAATAGCCTAGTAAAGTAACCGGTTTGTGAATTGAGTTAAATATTAAGTGTGAGATAGGCGGCCTGTGTGTCCTTGGGCTGAACAGTAAACGAGGAGTCAAAAATCACTTGAAGAAGACCGGAGATAAACACCAATCGAAACGTTGTGATTAGGAGAGCAAGGAGGAGAACGTCCCTGGTGCAAATAGCGAAAATGCAGCCTGACTTAGCAGATGAAGACTGTATCTGAAAGCACGTGCCCAACGCACAGAAAAAAGTCATGTATTTGTCTATATGGAATAATTTGACCTAAAAAGACTATGTAACCACGCTATAAGCACATTTAAATGTATTGAGAGCGAACGGTGTTTTGCTAATTTTCAAGGCAAGCAGCCCGCATTTTGTGGAAGACGATCGCAAAATATATATATTAGACCTCGTGTTTTCGAACACAACTCTGTTCAGAAAATATCACATCGATATTCTTATATAATAATATATTTTGACTATCTATCTATCTATCTATCTATCTATCTATCTATCTATCTATCTCACCCTCATCATATCTATCTATCTATCTATCTATCTATCTATCTATCTATCTATCTATCTATCAATTCGTAATTTGTTAATTTCCTTGTAAATATCTCTACAGATTTCTTCTAAAGTTTTAATGGACATGATCGCGCTTGCCTAAGTTGGACAGGCTTCAAAATTCACCAAAGACACCACACGAACATTCCTGGCAGTTTATGCGGCATTTATGCAACAAAGATGCTGCAAAAGAGACGGCTAACATTGCCACATCTGCACAAAAGAATTTAAGACCCTAGAAAAACTAAAAAGCCGCCTATAGTTGATATGATACCAAGCGACGGTATAACTTGATATCGAGTTGACGTCTAACTATCTACGATCGGAAGAAAAATGAATAATATGTTCCCTGCTGATGACTGGAAATAATTTAATATCTCCAGACAGAAACAATGCAAACATTGTACTAGATATTGAGATTAAATTGTCCATTTTAAGTGGCACTCGTTTTAAGTCTGATTGAAAAAATTAGCATAAATTTAATAAGTCTAGTACATTATCTGTGTTCCATTGCTTTTACTTTTAACCTGAAATAAAGAAACTGCCAGACTAGCAGTATAGCCCGGCGTTGCTCGGGTGTAATAAAAGCTTTAAAACTAATCCATGGTCCTGGAGCTCACCCTCAGCCTAAAGAATATTTGTGTGAAGTTTGGTGAGAATCGGATAAAAATTGTGGATTTGTATAAAGGACATACAGACAGATAAACAGACACACACACAAATATCTTGCTTTATATATATATATATATATATATTAATCATTTCACCCCGGGCAAGGCGTAAATGCCACTGATGTGGGGGGGGGGGGCTACATAACTGAAAAAAATTAATTAGCGGAGGGAGAAGAGGATTACAAACCAATTAGAAGCAATAGAAAGATGAAAATGCAGGTGTGATGACAGTTGCAAGGGGGGAGAGAAAGGGAAGGATATACGGGGTTGGGGAAGGGCCAGAGTCAAGTGGTTAGTAGAAGAGGATTGACATTGCATTTAAATTTCTGGAGGTTGTAGCCGTCAGGAAAGCAAGAATATGGGAGCGAATTCCACAGACGTGAAGTGCGAGAGAAGAAGCTGCAGGAGTAGAATTGTCGTCTGCATTTGGCTAACGTAACTGTGAATAGGTGGGACTCAGTTGCCATTCTGGTTGCACGAGTAAACACCTGGTGAGGAGGCACCAGTGACTTAAGTTCGTCCGAGCAGAAGCCATGAAAGTACTTATTGAACAGACAAAGGGAGGCCACATTTCGTCGGTGGGGAAGTGGCTGTAGTCGAGCTGCCAAGTCAGCACCTATCACGTTACTAACTCTTCTTTGGACCCTCTCGAGAACACTGAGGTGAGCGGCAGGGGCGCCATAAATGACAGCAGTACTCCATGCAGGGTCGAATGGTAGACTTGTATATATGCAGGATGGATTCAGGCGGAAAGAACATCCTGGATCGACACAGTGACCCAACCTTCTTAGCAATGGATTTAGCTATGGATTCGATGTAGCGGTTCCACTTGAGATTTGAAGAGAGGATAAGGCCGAGGAGGCGCAGTGTATTGCACTCAGGGCGAATCGCTTGGTCCATGCTTATGTGAGGTAGAAGAGGTTGCCTGTGATGATTGACAAATAACAGCTTGGTCTTGGACGCATTGAAGTTGACAAGCCACTTCTTGCCCCAATTCACCACAGAGTGTAAATCCCGTTCAAGGTCAGCAGCGAGATTATGTCTGTCCGCCATGCCAGGTTTCTTACTTGTGGTGTCATCTGCGTAGATGCCTACTTGGGACTTGATATATACATATATATATATATATATATATATATATATATATATATATATATATATAGATAGATAGATAGATATATATATATATTATCGATTTTCTGCACCATTATAAGAACTGCAACAGTGAAACTTCTGAATATCGTTTCTTATGTCTTTGCCTATGAGTGTATCAAATTAATCGAACCACTCCTTCTATAACCCGATTTTTTCGATTATCGATTTTCGATATTTGTCGGGGATACCTCGACACAAAATTTAACTAAAAACACTCGCAGACGCTTATAGTACAACTGTGTAGATTTTCAAGAAAATCGGTTCAGCCGTTTCGGAGTCTATAGGTAACAGACACACACACAGACACTGACACACACACAGTCAGACTAAGTTCCATTTATAAGTTTAGACGTGCATAGATGCTCAAAGCTCATATTTTGACTAATTTCAACATTTCTACAGTTGATTTTTCAAAAATCAAATTATGTTTCTGAAATCTGCCATTATTTTTGTGACAACGAAGTACAATCAGTGTTCACGCAATGTGAAAGGAAACTATGATGTTTCATATAAATACATCTAAAACAAAACAAACCTGAAGAAAAATCACAGAAAAAAGCTTGCGAAAATATCAAGATATCTACTATGCTTCGGGAAACCGAATCTTGAATCATCTATCAGCGTCACCTTTGTCTTCATACATGTGTTACTCGGTAACAATTCTCATAAGTAATTATTCAAAACAGTTTACAGTATCTGGTATTCCAAAGCTAACGTTCTGAATCATATGTTAAAGAAAAAAACATCTTCATTCAAAATGTATATGTTTCCTACCATCGTTATATGTTTTCGGAATCAACCGTACTTTTTTTTAAGTAAAAAGGCATATTTTCAGTGGGAGTTTTGACAGACATTAGCGAATTTTTCTTCAAAAAGTTATTTTTTGGCGGATCTGAAGGAGACTACCACCGCCATTAAATTTGTTTTTTCATTTTTTTAAAAAAATTTTTTCAGCACAGTTTGATAGATTATTAGATAAAGTTTCCGATTATCAAAACAAATTTGGAAAAATTTCAATATTTAAACAATTTTACTGAAGTGCTCAGTTTCTCATACAACGTTACAGTAAATCGATCCTCCATTTTGGAACCACTCGCGTTAGGGTAGTTTTGTTTTTTGTTTTGTTGGGGACGAGTTGTTGCACTTGCTTTTTTTTTCAAGTTTTCTTCAATTCTTATGATGGCATCTTCCTCGGAAACTCCAAGAATGGCTTTATTAAAAAAATTTCCCAAGGAATGCAATTGTTGAATATGCGCAAGCAAAAAAGTTAATTTCACAGGATCGATTTACTTCAAGGTTGTATGAAAAACTAAGCTCCTCCTTCTAAAATTGTTTAAATGTTGAAATTTTTACAATTTTTTTGGTAATCGGAAAGTTTAGGTTTTAATCGATAAAATTGCACAAAAAAAAAGTGATAATCAACAAATTTACAGGTGGTGGTAATGTCGTACCTGCGAGTGGTTCCAAAATGGAGGATCGATTTACTATAACGTTGTATGTAAAACTGAGCTCCCCTAAAATTGTTTAAATATTGTAATTTTTCCATTTTTTTTTTTGTCATTCGGAAAGTTTAGGGTGTAATTGATAAGATTGCACTGAGAAAAGTAAACAGAAATGAAAAACAAATTTAAAGGTGGTGGTAGTCTCCTTCATTTTTTTGCATTTCATCCCAAGCAAGGCAATAAAGCCACTAACAATCAAGAATTTGCCGAGTGTATAAGATAAACTCTAAAAAAGAAAAAAATTATTAACAAACAAAGAAAATAAATGAGCAGGAATTGATATTGCATTTAAATCATTGAATATCAATGTTAAGCCAGAAATCGACAAAACGAGAAGAGCAATAAAAAAAACTACTAGCATAGAATCTCCGGTTACATCTAATCATTTCGACTTGATGTAAACGATGATGGCCCTCCACATCGTTCTATTTTTTATTCTATTATTTCTACCAATCCTTGCTCTGCCATCCATTTACCTCAAGCCCATCGAGTAAATCACGCTTTGATTTCACCTGTCTCTCTTTCACTCACCGCAGAAAGCAATGCCAACCTACTGCGGGGTAATCTTCTGCCCAGTCAGTCATGCCTCCTTCAAGACATGATCGCCTAAGCGTGTACTACGTATGGCACCTATCTGACTGACTCTATCACTCTATCCGCCCCGTAAATATCAGATTCTCTTTCCTCATTAAGTGTCCCATAAAATTTAAGTGATGTTTAGTATAAGTTTTCTCTTCGTTTCCGTTCTCTCCAAAACCTCGTCGTTGCTTATATGTTCGGTGTATAGTATCCTCAGCATTCTTCTGTATAACCATATTTCTGTTGTCTTGAGTCTCTCCTTCGAGTTATTTCCGCAACCTAGGTTTCAACCTTTCTGTGTCTTCAGGCAATTTATAATAATTGATTTTCTAACGTTTTCAAAGGTCAGTCAGTTAAGTATCATACGTTATATGGGCGATCATGTCTCGAAAGAGACATGACTGACTGGGCAGGAGATTATCTCGCAGTAGGTTGTCATTAATTTCTGCGTTAGATTGGTTGCCAGACATGGCTGTAGAACCCAATCTGTCCTGTTATTTAACCCATACCTGGAGGAAATAGACGGATTAATACCTATCCAAAGGGTATCTGCGCGTAAGTGAATGCAAGGAATTCAACTGGAATTCGAACTCGGTTCCCTGATTTCTTGTTCCGAGCCGGTATCCACTGCACAACAACGCACACTTCAAAGGTACAACAGGAATTTTTACGAACGCGCTACTGAGATTTTTAAACAATTGAACATTTCAAAATTTGGCAGGAGCTACTTAAGGATCTTAAACACTTTCGTCCAGCTTTCTATGATCCTAAGATATATTTTTTGTTGTGATTACATCTGGACATTATTCCTAATCTTTTTATTTATTTTTCATTTAATTTTATACTTATAATATTTTTGATATTTTCCTTTAATATTTTATTTTATATTTTATTAATATTTTATTTCTCTATATTTTTTAATAATGTCACCCCGAGCTAGGCGGTAATGCCACTGATGTGTATGGGGCTACATAACAGTAAAAAGATTAGGGGGGCTACATAAGAGTAAAAAAAATAGAAAAGAGGAGAGTAAACAGAAAGACGAACCAGTTAAGGATGGGAATACAGGTGTGATGACAGTTGCGAAGGTGGAAAGAAAGGAAAAGATATACAGGGTGGTGTAGAAAGAACTAGAGTCAAATGGTTAAGAGATGGGCATTTATATTGCATTTAAATTCCTGGAGGTTGTAGCCGTCAGGAAAGCAAGAATATGGAAGCGAGTTCCACAGGCGGGAAGTGCGAGAAAAGAAGCTGCGGTGTAGAATTGAAGTCTGCTTTTGGTTGATCTAAATTTGAATGGGTGGGACCCAGTAGCCAGTCTGGTTGCACGAGTAAAAACCTGTTGCAGGGGTACTAGTGACTTGAGTTCATGGGAGCAGAAGCCATGAAAGTGTTTATAGAACAGACAGAGAGAAGCCACGTCTCGTCGATGGGGAAGTGGCTGGAGTCGAACCGCTAAGTCGATACCTATCTCATTACTGATACTCATTTGGAGCCTATCGAGAACACTGAGATGAACAGCGGGGTTGCCTGACCATATATGACAGCAATATTCCATGCACGGCCGGATGGTAGATTTGTATATATGAAGGATAGATTCAGGCAGAAAAAAACACCCTGGCCCGACACAGTGACCCAACCTTCCTAGCAGTGAATTTTGCTATGACTCAATTAGATCGGAAGAATATATATATATATATATATGTGTGTGTGTGTGTGTGTGTGTGTGTGTGTGTGTGTGTACACTACCTGTTATAATTATTAGGCCACCCCATTCTTCTTAAACAAATGATATATTTCATACTATTTTTAGTATTTATTGCCAATGGACACCAGAACATTTCATTTGATTCACATATTATTGTGCATTATCAACAAAAGAGCCATTCTATTTTCAATTAGAATTATCCATCAGGCAATAAATACTAAAAATAGTATGAAATACAACATTTTTTTTAAAACGAGGGTTGCCTAATAATTATGGCCGGTAGTGTATATATAAGTGATGGCGACATTCCAGACAAGAACCGATGACCTTACAGATCTTTCTTGGATCTTATCAAGAATCTCTTAATATATTACAAGAGCACCGAACCAGATGTGACAGCACAATTCAATTCATAGACGAATGGTAGACTTATAAATGTGTAAGACAGATTCTCTCGAGAAAAAATGCCTCGCACGACACAATAAACTAATTTTCTTAGCCGCTGTCTTAGCAAGTGATTCTCTATAATATTTCCACTTCATTTCAGCGTACAACGTTAATCCTAGACGGCGAAATAAGTATCTTTCATGGAGAAATGATCGTCGAAGCAAGTCAGGCCACGATATTGAACTCTAATGACGTATATTCTATCATTGTCTCATGGTATCAGCTTTGGTTAAATTTTCACTGTCTTTTTTTTATGATGACTGAGAAAGTGTTTCTTTTTAATTATATTTACGTCTTAAATTGCCTTTTCAAATGAAGGCACCACATATTCTGGATATCAAGCCTCTACCGAGCTGAATTATGAAATTGATTCTCTTGGTCTTACGGCCACATCACGTTAAAACACCGGTTCCCGTAAGATCGTTCGAAATTAAGCAACGTTGAGACTGGTTAGTACTCGGACGAGTGACCGTTGGGAACACCAGGTGCTGTAAACTTGCAAGTACAGATAACATGATAAGCTTACCGTCACTTCACCTTCAAGCATCGATTCCTGGTCGATCACCAAAGTTAATCAACGTCGAGACTGGTGAGTATTTAGATAGGTGACCGCTTGAAATAACAGATACCGTAACCTTGCATGTACAGATAACATGATGAGCTTACGGTCACTTCACCTTGAAACATCAATTTCTGGTCGACCATCAGAGTTAAGCAACATCGATCCTGGTGACTACATAGATTGGTGGTTGCTTGAAAATACCAGGTGCTGTAACCTTGCATGTGCAGATAGCTTAATGTACTTTTCGCTACAACACATTGGTTCCCGAACGATGACCGAATTTAAATAGCGCTGAGCTTGGTCAGAAGCTAGATCGGTGACCATTTGGGAATACCAGGAGTTGTAAGTTTGGATGTGCTGGTAGTGTTTCAGTTTTGTTCAATGGCATATCAACAACTCTGTGGGTTATTTAATGCCAAAAAGTTAAGGTTTTAAGGTATTTTTTAAAAGATATTCGGTTATAATGATAAGGTTGATTTAGTCAGATTTTAATGAAAAGTTTTTGTTTTTATTCTTTTTTATTTTAGAAAGCTGAAAAGTTTTCTATTGTATTCAAAAATATTTTGCTGAGAATAATTTTTCCTTAAAAAATGTGTTATAATAATGTTTTTCTTTAAAAAATGTATTGTTGACAATATTTTTCCTTCAAAAATGTAGATTTTTCTGTAAAAGCCTATTTTAAAGTATATATTTCTATAAAAGTCTACTTTTATAATTTCATAGTGTTTCGACATCAGTGTGGGGGTTAACTATTTGTCCATAGCTGGGACCCTAACAGGTGTTACCATTCCGGGTCAGGGTGGGCCTCGGAACAACAGCAAATAAGAGGTGGTTCCATGCTTCTCACAACCTCCTAGTCTTGCTGCCGGATACAGTTTACCGTCATGCCCAGGACCCCATGCTGGTAGTGTAATGGGTAATGAGTCGAAATTGTTAATCACAGTATGAACCCATCAGCTGTGGTCTAATTAAGAAGACGCCTATCAGTAAATCATTATTATTTCAAAAATTAAATCATTTCTGGCTTTAAATAACCTGCAATAGATTGATAAGCCGTCTAAAATGAATAAATCAATCATTCTCTTAGATTAACAGCAATTTTAGAAACTTTCAGATAATAAAATCATCCAAAAGTTTCTTGTGCTGTGATAAACACTGCGCCTCCTCGGCTTAACTCTCACAACAGACCTCAAGTGGAATGACTATATAGAATCCAAAGTTAAATCTGCTGCATCGGACCCCGCAAATTACCGCTCCATCCGCCTTCTTCCGATCTTCGGCAAAGTGTTCGAAGCCATTATCAATGCCGAGGTCGTTCAGCATCTCACAGCCCACGGGCTCCTCTCGGACAAACAGTATGGCTTCCGCTTCACCAGGTCTACTGCTGATATGCTAACGGCCATCACCGAGTATATATAACAGGCTCTCGACAAGAATGGTGAAGCCCGAACCGTCGCCTTAGTGAAACCGATGAAATGTAACCGCAATTTCTACTCCAACAGCTTCTTTCTTCGCACTTCCCGCCTGTGGAATTCCCTACCGCATGCTTGCTTCCCCGACGGCTACAACCTCCAGGAGTTCAAATGTAAGGTCAATAGACACCCCCTAACACACTAACTCACACCCACTCTCTACAACTCTCTCCCTATGTACATCCTAAGTCGTCTATCACCCTCCTGACATTTCCTATACACAATCCCTCTATGTAACCCTCTGCGCTATAGTGGCAGTGGAATGCCTTGCTTGGGGTGACAGAATTAAAAAAAAAAAAAGAAGAAATTCAGGTCTCTGTGTAGGGCCAGGAAGTTTTTCCCGTCTGAACCAATCTTGCCCATATATAAATCTACCATCCACCCGTACATTGATTACTGCTGCCATATCTGGTCGGGTGCTCCTGCTAAACACCTAGGTGTCCTTGACAAAATCCAACGGTGAATCTGTAATGTGATCGATCCCTACTTGGCGGATCAGATACAGTCACTTCCTCACTGGCGCAATGTGGCTTCTCTGTGTCTTTTATATAAATACTTTCACGGCTTCTTCTCAGATGAACTTAGCTCAATGGTGCTCTATATATAAATATACTCGAGACACAAGATTAGCAACTAGGTCCCACCCTTTTACTGTGAAACCAATAAAATGCAAACGCAAATTCTACTCCAATAGCTTCTTTTCTCGCAATTCCCGCCTGTGGAATTCCCTTCCATTTACTTGCTTCCCCAACAGCTACAATCTCCAAGAATTTAAATGTAAAGTCAATAGTCATCTCCTATTTCACTAACATGCATCCTTTCTCTCTCATGCTCCTTTCTCCGTCCACTCTCATCAGTATTCTCATCCTTCTCTTACCCACTTCCTGACATCCCCTATAACCTGTCACTCTTTCTTATAACTTTCCGCCTATGCAAGACAGTGGCAATATAATGCCTTGCTTGGGGCGATATGATTATAAATAATAAAAAATATTCTATACTACTATAATGTGGATATAAATTGTAGGATCAATTCTAAATTACAATCAATATATAAACTGATCCCTCAATTTATGACCACAGTTATCCTTCTCTCATGTTCCTTTCTCTGTCCACTTCACTCTTATCAGTATAATCATCCTTCACTTATAAACTTCCTGAGACCCCCTATAACCGGTTACACTTTGTCTATCTTTCCTCCTATGCAACCCCCTGCAAAACTGTCGCAGTACAATGCCTTGCTTGGGGCGATATGATTATAACATAAAAAGTATACTATTATAATGTAGACATAAATCCACATTACAATTAATATAAAATTGATCCCCCACTTTTGGCCACAATCGTCTTTCACTAACTCACTTTCTGATACTCCCTATAACCTGTCACTCTTTCTCATAACTTCCCTCCTATGTAACCCCCTGCAAAACAGTGGCAGTAAAATGCCTTGCTTGGAGCGATATGATTATAACAAAAAAAAAAAAAGAATTATACTATTATAATGTGGACATAAAGTGCGAGTTCAATTCTACATTACAATCAATATAAAATTGATCCCCTACTTTTGGCCACAATCATCTTTCTCTAACTCACTTTCTGACACTTTCCATAACCTGTCACTTTTTCTCATAACTTTCCTTCTATGTAACCCCTGCAAAACAGTGGCAGTAAAATGCCTTGCTTGGAGCTATATGATTATAACAAAAAAAAAAAAAAGAATTATACTATTATAATGTGGACATAAAGTGGGAGATCAATTCTACATTACAATCAATATAATTGATCCCCCACTTTTGGCCACAATCATCTTTCTCTAACTCACTTTCTGACACTTCCCATAACCTGTCACTCTTTCTCATAACTTTCCTCCTATGTAACCCCCTGCAAAACAGTGGCAGTAAAATGCCTTGCTTGGGGCGATATGATTATTAAAGAAAAAAATGATACTAGTATAATGTGGACATAAAGTGGGGGATCAATTCTACATTACAATCTATATAAAATTGATTCCCCACTTTTGGTCACAATCATCTTTTTCTAAATCACTTTCTGACACTTTCCATAACCTGTCACTCTTTCTCATAACTTTCCTCCTATGTAACCCCCTGCAAAACAGTGGCAGTAAAATGCCTTGCTTGAGGCGATATGATTATTAAAAAATACTTAGATCAGCAACCAAACGAATATGCTTTGAATATCTCCTTGGAATAATTGAAATTATTTTATAATTAAATCACCTTTCATTTGGTTTCGCATCAAGTAGATAAAAATGAACCGGAAATGATCCTGTTTTTTTTTACTCTTTTACTATTTTATTATTTTTCGGAAATGGACATTCTTTCATTTTCGTAAAGTTCAATCATTCGATTCTTTTGCTTTAACATATAATTGGAGAATAAGCGCAAAGAGGAAAGACATATAACGTAGTTGAGATTTGAAGTGGCATATATTTATTTATTTATGGCTTGCTAGAATTAATTATAATCAAGAACTTAATAACATTCTTAGCAGATATAAAAGATGAATAAATAATTTTATCATTATCGTCATCATTAGCGAAATACATTGGGAAATATTTTTCACGTACCTATGCGTGAAAAACTGTGTCTGAATATTTTACTTGTCCGAGAGAGGTGGTTTAAACCAGAACTAAGAACTCATTTACAAGTACTAAGAAGGTATATATATATATATATATATATATATATATATATATATATATATATAGGAAAGAATATTAAAAAGTTTTGAGTTTAAAAATGTGTTTTTTGACAGTATTTGTTTATTTCTGTTATTATATTTTATATTTCAGACCGCCCTCGGCCCTTCATCAGAAACAAATGATTTTAAAATTTGAATTAGAAACGTATTTCGCGAGATCTCGCGCGAGCGTCTGTGAAGAGTCTGTTTACATCACGTGACGCGTGTGCGGACTGAAATATAAAATATAATAGTAGAAATAAACAAATACTGTCAAAAAACACATTTTTAAACTAAAACTTTTTAATATTCTTTCCTATACATATTAAAACAGTATACGTGGATCATAACTATGTTATATATATATATATTATGAACTATTCCGTCGATTTCGACGTATGAGTGTCTAACTCAGACAACCACACAAAGAATTGTTTTGAGTGCTGAAGGCTTGTGTAGCACCAACCACGTTTTTCGGAACTGCTGATAACAAACAATCGGTGCAGAAGATTGCCGCGTATTGCATGAACAGCAGACTTCAGATATTTAACCCATAACTGGAGGGAAGAGACGGATTAATACCTTTCCCAAGGGTACCAGTGCGCAAGTGAATACAGAGTGTTCGACTGGAATTGAAACTCGGCTCACCGATTTCCCTTTCCAAGCCGGCATACACCGCACCACAACGTACATCCGTCGGTCACCCATCTAAGTACTGACCAGGTTCAACTTTGCTTAACTTCGGTGATCGAGCGGGAACCGGTGTATTCACCGTGATATATATATATATATATATATATATGCAAGAAGTATATGCACATAATGGCACATACACATAAACACGTGAACGAATACCCGATGGCCTTTAAAAAGAAAAAATACAAAAAAATATATATAGTGATAAACACTCCACCAATTAAACCAGATATATATATAACATCAGATTGTAAAACAGCGTCCACCATCACTTTAACAAGAGATGCGAAATCCTGCTATCAGTCAAAGCGCGTATATATAAACCATAAACACACCAAAGCATATATGCACAAACACTGTTACACACACACACACACACACACACACACACACACACACACACACACACACACACACACACACAAACACACACACACACTACAATTAAGGACAGCTGTAGCAGCGAAAGATGATCATTCGATAAAAGTCACGGACCACGAGCGGACCTGAAATTAAGCTCTTCTATCATTCTGAAGATGAGACTATGATCTCAAAATATTAATGATTAATAGATAGGTAATACCCAACACCTTGTTTATCTTCCTTTATTTTACTATACGCATTGTGATAGCCTTCAAAACCTACCCATATATATATATATATATATATATATATATATATATATATAAATTAAATAGGATTAATTCAAGGATGCTGAATGACCATTTCGATATGAAATCCCCACAGGGGATAACACATCACCTCAGCAACAAAAAATCCTTTCTGAAACTGGAGAAAAGAATCAGTTTATTTTTCCTTTATATATATATATATATACACGCTCTCACACCCTAATTGAGCACTCTAGAAGAAAGGAAGAAAGGTAGACTTTGAAAAACAGTAGCCACTCTAGCGTGTACGCATCGCTCATTTCAGTAAAAATGAAATTTGAGCACCCTAGCTATTGGGCGCGTAATATGATATGCGCTATAAAGACTGCCTCCTTCCACCGAACGCCCCATGGCCCAGGGGTAGAGTCGCTGACTGACGCCATATCAGTCGGGTTTCGAGCCGGGGTTGTGTAGCAATCGGAGTCTAACCATACTGATGAGCTGTGATACAGCGAAACAGATCTGTCTGCGGATGACAAGAAAACATATATATATTGTATATTTCGGCAGCAAATCTTCTTTCAGACATGTCAGATAAAATTATCTGCAAACATTGTGTCTGCTTATGTTTAACAAAATCTGTTCATATTTACGGCTAATCTTTCGCGCATCATAATAGAAAGACGTAAAAAATTAACTGTAACTTTGATAGATGATGTTATATGGTTCTACAGAAGGATGTTGAGGATACCACTGATTGAACGAGGCTTTGGAGACGGGGGACGCGAAATGGAAAATTAACATCAAGTGAAGACGGCTGAAGTTTCTAAGACATGTTGTGAGAATGAAAAGCTTGAGGAATCTGATGCTCATGGTAAGGACAGAGGAAAGGAGGGAAGATAATGCATAGCATGGCATACTTGAATGACTTGAATAGATCGATGGTGGAGGAGGGTTTGAGCGGCGTAGCAGGAGAAGGGATGTTAAAAGCTACTAAGGATAGGGAGATGTGGAGAGTCATGATCGTTTACGTCATGAAGGGACACAGCACATAGAAGAATATATATATATCATGTATAGTTAGACAAGTATCAAGCATGAAAATTTTGATAGGTAGTCTTTTATACCACCTTTTTTTTATTACCATGTTTTGGTAGTTTTATTTTGTATCTGGAAATAATGTGGCTTCATCTGTTCAATTAATGTTAAGATAGAATTCACCAAATATAAATCTGGGTATGACTTCTAATCGTCTGTCTCTAAATGCTGAACAAATCTGGCGAGAAGATCCAACATTGTCATCGTATCTTACTTTTTATTGCTTGTGATACGAGCTTCGTTAAATCATAAGCATAAATTGTGTGACTGATTAAAGGATCCAAAGAAAAGCCACTGATTTGTTACGAAACACATTTATTGATGCAATAAACAAACTGGTAATATGATAAAGATAGACACATTAAATACATTAAATGGAATTTTCAATATGTGTGTCGTCCGTTTCCGTGGATTTATTCAGTCGGCAAGCAACTGATATAGACAAATAGCTTAACATTGATTCTGGCAACGTTCTCTTCAATTCTGGTTTTCAGTTCGTACAGGATGTCTAGTTTTGGTACCATCGATCATATTCATTAGAAGCAAATCTGGAGAATTTAACTCTTCTAAACTTGTCTGTTGTTCAATCATACGATGTCGAGCTCAAGATGTTGCGCTGCACATTTCAAAAACAGTTCCAGTTCCTACATTAATAAATTACTTTAAACGAGAGGAGTAATTAACAGGTGCATCCGTAGTAGATAAGGTCAACAATAAAAAACGGGTGTTGACAGATATATCCGGCCGTAGATGATGTCGACAAAATGCAGAGAAAAACGTAAGCGACAACCGGCTTGAAAAGCAATAAATCGCCGGGTGTGATTGACAGATATGGTGGTGGTCTGCTTAATAATAGGGATAGCAGTCTCTGTTACATAGCTATGCACTGATTCTTAAAACCAAAAAAGGTTTTAAAACCTATTACATTGCTGACAAGCAAATTTATTTTAGACATTTGTTTGTTACTTTCCAGTGATAGTCTTCTTGATCTTACATTGATTATAACTCTTTTAATGGCGGCGACATTGCTAGGGGTGGCTGTTGTTGTTGGGATATGTAGCGGCGCTCGTCGTTACCATGTCCCGTCAGCGGTTGCAGCATCCACAAACAATTTGACATCTGCACGAAAAAGCAAAAATGTGTGGGTGTTCTAAGACTATATGAGGTTTAGAATTTTTGGCCTAGGAGACGGAGAACAGATTATGACTCCCGACAGCTTCTTCGTATGTGTGACCCTCTGCCTGCTTTACTGCTCCTCAGAACCATCACCGTCGAAGAATAAAAATGGATGACCATATATTTTTTATATACGTGTTCCTTGTTGTTTTTCCATATCCAGCAGCGGCAGCAGATAACACTACTAGGTTTCGAAGGCTAACATGCGATTATTTGAATGACTGGTAAAACAAATAAAGCACTTTGCATTGATGGAATGAGAACTGGGAGAACCAAGTTCGAATTGCAGTTGGATTCATTACATTCACATACTTGGAAAAATGTGAATCCATCTCTTCTCTCCCCTACTATGGGTTGAATATAATAGACAGGGTCCCATGGTTTGCCACTAGTATACTGCGTAACAAAATGGTAAACTCTGGATGTGTTCTGATTATTAAACCATGAAACGCAAATAACTTGATAGCCTAAATGTTGTGTCGTGAGTAAGAATAAATAACTCAACAACAGGAATAGGTTAATTGTTGTATTCCGTGAAAATAGTATTTACAAAGGTTATTAGTATCTAATACAAGAATAAAGGTTAATCGTCTCAACCGTCGTAAGACGTAGTATGAGCAATGGGTACTTCCGGGTCGTCACCGGAAGTCTACGACTGACTTTTCGATACGGCTGCTCGGCACACTCTCGTCGTAGATGCCACCATTACTTTACATAGTAATGGAATAGTCCATTATAGCCGAATAGGGGCGGGCGTCCCAACACTAATTTTTACTAATTCAGATAATCTATTATATTTTAGTAGATACTTCGTATTTGAAATGCCCACCCCAATTTATTTTTAATTTTTTTATAATCATATCGCCCCAAGTAAGGCAGTTTACTGCCATTGTTGAGCAGGGGGTTACATTTGAGGAAAGTTATAAGAAAGAGTGACAGGTTACAGGGGGTTTCAGGAAGTGGGTAAGAAAAGGATGAGAATACTGATGAGAGTGGAGTGGACAGAGAAAGGAGCATGAGAAACAGAATGCAGGTTAGTGATATAGGAGATGACTATTGATTTTAAATTTAAATTCTTGGAGATTGTAGCTGTCGGGGAGGCAAGTAAATGGAAGGGAATTCCATAGGCGAGAAGTGCGAGAAAAGAAGCTGGGGGAGTAGAATTTGTGTTTATTATTTATTGGTTTCACAGTAAAAGGGTTTAAAACCATTCAGTTAAGAACCATCATATCACTTGAAAAGACACAAAAGTGTTGAAACAAAATGGCTACTTTTGTAGTGATATTGTAACATATGCATGTTATAATTTATGAATAAATAATATTATTAGCTCTACTTTTGTATTGAGCACTTTTTTAAAAATAGTGTTTCTTTTGACAAGGAATATTATTCCAACAATACTTGTATATATATATATATATATATATATATATATATATATATATATATATATATAAAAGGCAAGATGTTTGTGTGTGTGTCTGTTTATCCGCCTGTATGTCTGTATTTTTTCAGCCCTTTTATTTTAGTTTTTGCTTCGGTTTTGGCACTAAGTAGGTATAATTATAGTTCTTAGTCTCAGCCATGATACCATTTACTCAGAAGACTTATGTAGCCTTCAAAATTCAGTTTACGACGAAAAAACTTACTTGATATCGATAGCAGGAAATTTGACTTACATCCATTCATTTTTCTTTCAGTCTACGGTTTCGCTTTAACTGGAAACAACTATTGCTTTATAGTCTTTCGTGCCAACGTCCAAAGAGTCTAAGCTCGACGACCATGGATTAGTTTTAAAGCTTTCATTACACACGAGCAACGCCGGGCTATACTGCTAGTGCATTAATGAAATAAATATCAAAAGGGAGAATGTTTTGAACTAGAATTAATAGGAGCAGCTGGACTTCAGTGTTGCGTAAAAGCTACAATGGCTGAATCTTAGTTAGAAGAGTCCAGTTAGGATTCTTAGGCTGTCCAAATCTCTATTCCATCGTTCATTTTGCCTTGTCCGAGTTCGTGTAAACTTAAATAAGCCTAAATAATGGCTGGGTACTGGAAATTCAACATATCGTTGTTCGATGGGAAGGATTTTTAAGGCCAGCTTTTACTACCTCTAATACTAGAATTGAAGTAGTTTGTGGTTTGAAATAACTGGTGGGTCAACCTTAAGGCTAGTACTAACTGGAAACAATTATTGCATTTTAGTCTTTCAACGTCCAAAGAGTCTAAGCTCGACGACCATGGATTAGTTTTAAAGCTTTCATTACACCCGAGCAACGCCGGGCTATACTGCTAGTGCCTCATAAAAAATAAAACAGTTCTTATCTTAATACTTTTGCACAGTATTGTAATACTACTGTAAGAATTCAAATGCAGTTGTTGATTCTTTCTTACAAAACTGCTTCATTTTAACATCTCTTTGAGAAATAAGCGAGCAGATATAGAATTGTATTTAGCTTGCTTTCTCACTTCATACGCCGACAGATGCTCCTCGAAATGGTGTCACCTTGTGAATCATTGAAAATATTAGCCTGAATCTTCGAATTACCAATTACTCATTCCGACTTGAATCAGAAATGAATGATGCCCGTATTGTTGGGAAAAAGTTTAAATCATCAATTGTTGATATCCCCCGAAATCTAATTGATGATGCTCGACATTTAACGGTCAAAACTTAAAATTTACAATTTCATGAGCATTGATTTTGTCTATGATTTATGATTTCATTCTATAAGAAACGAGAGAAAGACATTTGGAAGCAATGAATGCGGGGCGGAAACTGACCCACACATATTTCTAGTTATAGAAAAAAAAATTAATAAACAACTTTTGTTATGAAACGAAAATGGTTGCCAAAAAGCTGGCAAAGAAATATTCAGGTTCCAATTTCTGATAGGAGATCATCGACTATTTCTCTGCTCTCTTTATCTTAATGACATTTGTCTTCTCTTTTCTCGATTTATCTATCATGAAAGAACACCATTTGCCCAAAGAAAATTACCCCAGACATTGTAATGATTGCTTCCAAAATGATTTCACTTTCGGAAAACATCAGGTAATTTTTCCACTTTGATATCACAGGGCACATTGCACGGTTTATCGTTGAATAAAATCATTTTGATTGGAAAGTAAGACATACGTGAATTAGCTATGACTTTCGTTTTGATTTATTGATATAATAATAATAATAATAATAATAGGAGAAGAAGAAGAAGAAGAAATTACAAAAATAGAAGATGTCACCATTCTATGAGATTACACCATCTACACAGACAGAAACATTAAAGTAAATAGGCCGGACATTATGGTTAAAAACCAAAAAAAAAAGAAAAAAAAAACTTGCTTATTATTTGATATGGCTTGTCCAGCGGATTGTAACATAGCAACCAAGGAATTCGAAAAACTGTCAAAATATAAAGATCTGAAAATTGCAATAGAAAAATGTTGAAATTGAAAACAAGTATCATAACAGTGATAGTGGGTGCACTTGGAATGATAAAAAATGGAACACAAAAACACATTGAAAGAACCCCTGGAAACGCCAGCTTAAGTGATATACAAAAAATTGTCTTAAGTACAGCCAACGCACTAAAGAGAACTTTGTCTCTGTAACGCTAGGGATGTTAAGGAGATATGAAAAACATGAAATGGAGCCATAACAACACACCACGAACTGCCTTAGGACTTTCGGCAGACTTGGTAGGTAGTGCGACCATAGCAGAAATCGATTTATAATGAAAAATGACATCATAATAATAATAATAATAATAATAATAATAATAATAATAATAGATACATTGGCGGTGTTGGTTAAAAAGAGACTTTAGAACTACCACTGTTGAAAATATATGAAATTTTGTTTATCAGTTCTCTGCAAGCAAAGGCGATAATGCCACTAAGCTGCGAGAAGCTACTAGCAATGAAAAAGATTAATAATTTAGAAAGAATTGGAAACCAAATCCTCAACCAGAAAGAAGGAATAAACCTTTACGGCTGTTGAAAAGACTGATGGGGAAGTGTGATACAGAAAATACTGCTGAAGTGTTAATAGACTTACTGTCACGTGACACTGCGGTTTAAGCCATGACTGACTAGTGATGAGGAAACTCAATGAATAATAATATATTTAATAATAATAAGCAGAAGAATAACTAGAACTGAGAACCGTGAGAATTTCATGGCTTCTCTATCAGAATTTTTTGATAAATCTTAATTATGAAATCGATGACTGAATAAGCTCATGGTGAGTTCTATAACAATAAAATATCCATAGAAATTTCCCTATCACATTGTTAAATATTTAAGCTTGACAACTTTAACAAATATGAATGCTGGTCCTTAAGTGGTACAAATGAAAAGGTTCGAAATGGATAATTTTTCTACTTTAGTAAAACATTTTTCTTTCTTTTTTTCTTTCTTTCTTTCCCACTGAAACGAAAAAGTGTTTTTTTCCTTCTTTCCATAAGAACGGAAAAGTCTATTATTTATCACGTTTTCACGGAAGACATTAAATAATTCTACCTACCCTTCATTCATTCACCCATTCTTTTTTTTCTTTTTTCTTTCTTTCTTTCTTTCTTTCTTTCTTTCTTTCTTTCCCACTGAAACGAAATAGCGTCTTTTGCCCCTCTTTTCATGCTACAAAAACGGAATAGTCTATTATTTATAACGTATTGACTGAAGATATTAAAAAATTCTACCTGCCCGTCAGTCATTCACCCATTCTTTCTTTCTTTCTTTCTTTCTTTCTTTCCCACTGAAACAAAAAAGCGTTTTTCCTTCTTTCCATAAAAACGGAAAAGTCTATTATTTATAACGTATTGACTGAAGACATTAAATTGTTCTACTTACCCTTCACCCATATTCATTCATTCTTTCTTTCTTTCTTTCTTTCTTTCTCTCTCTCTCTATCTTTCCTTCTTTTTTTTCTTTCTTTCTCACTGAAACCAAATAGCGTCTTTTCCCCTCTTTCCACCCGTTCAAAATACCTTATCTAATCTAAACTTATTTATAAATGGAACTTTGTCTCTGTGTGTGTGTGTCTGAGTGTGTGTATCCGTTACCTATAGACTCCGAAACGGATGAAATGATTTCCTTGAAAATTTACACAATTGTACTGTAAGCGTCTGCGAGTGTTATTAACTAGGTTTTGTGTCAAGGTACCACCGATAAATGTCGAAAATTGATAATCGAAAAAATCGGGTTATAGAAGGAGTGTACCGATTTTAATCAAATTTGATACACTCATAGACAAAGACATGAGAAACGATATTCAGAAGTTTCAAGGTTGCATTTCTTACAATAGTGCAGAAAATCGGCAATATATATATATATAAGTGTAAAAGGATACTTAACGAAGCTAAGATATTGTTTGCTGCCAGAATGAAGCAACGCATAGCATGCTCTAAATTCGGCTCTAAAGACTACTGGCGACTCTGTAAAAGAGTACTTAACAAGAGCAAGTCCACAATACCCCCGCTAATCAACAAATTTGAGGTCCTCACCTCCCCAGCAGATAAGGCTGAATGCTTTGCTCGCAGATTCTCGAACAATTCAAGTCTGGACTCATCTGGAGTTTTTACACCCGACTTCTCACCTAGAACCGAGGCACAACTGAATGATGTCCACATTACACCTTCGCTTGTCTCTAAGATAATCTTAAAACTTGACCCTCACAAAGCGAGCGGTGGTGACGGAATCCCAACCATAGTCTTAAAGAAATGTGCCCCTGAACTTTCCTCTGTCCTTTCTAAGCTCTACAACCTCTGCCTATCTGCTTCCTGCTTTCCTGCCCGTTGGAAATCTTCCTCTGTAGTTCCTATATTTGAAAACACTGGCTAACCCTCTGACCCCGCAAATTACCGCCCTATCAGCCTTCTTCAGCACACAAGCTCCTCTCAAACAAGCAATATGGTTTCCGCTTCACCAGGTCTACTGCTGATATGCTAACGACCTTCACCGAGTACATATACCAGGCACTCGACAGGAATGGCGAAGCCCGAACCGTTGCATTGGATATATCTAAGGCGTTCGACAGAGTTTGGCATGCTGGCCTTCTATGTAAACTGCGGAGCTATGGTATAACTGGACATTTGTTTGAACTAATCCAGTCATTCCTCTCTAACCGCACAATGAATGTGGTATTAAACGGACATGTCTCTCAGAACTACCATACAAACGCAGGTGTCCCCCAAGGCTCCATCTTAGGTCCTACACTCTTCCTGATATACATTAATGATCTCCCTGATTCCATAAGAGCCCAAGTAGGTTTGTACGCCGATGACACCACAGTTTACTCTCGCCTCCTACAAAAATCTGGTGTAGGCGTCAAAGCTAACCTCGCAGCCGAGATTGAAAAAGACCTCCAATCCATATTGGACTGGGGTAAGAAATGGCTAGTAAATTTTAATGTTTCTAAAACGAAGCTACACTCAATTAACCATCAACGACAATCTCATTACCTCCAATTAGCATGGACCAGGCTTGCCTCCCAGAGAGTAAAACACTACGCCTCCTTGGTCTCACACTTTCAGCGGACCTCAAATGGAATGACTATATCGAATCCATTGCTAAATCCGCTGCTATGAAAGTCGGTTCTCTGTGTAGGGCCCGGAAGTTTTTTCCGTCTAAATCTATTCTGCACATTTATAAACCTACCATCCGCCCGTGCATTGAATATTGCTGCCATATCTGGTCGGGTGCCCCTGCTGTTCTCCTCAGGCTTCTCGATAAGGTTCAGAGGAGGGTCTGTAATGTGATAGATACCGACTTGGCAGACCGCCTGCAGTCTCTCTCCCACCGGCGCGACGTGGCTTCCCTGTGTCTCTTCTATAAATACTTTTACGGCTTCTGCTCCGATGAACTTAGATCACTAGTGCCCCCTAGATACGAATTTGCACGAGATACTAGATTAGCAACAAGTGACAATAATTTTTTTTTATCAGAAAATATAAACAGATTAGGGGAACAGGCAGGGTGAAAAAAATATTGTAGCAAGAGGAGGAAGAGAGCTCTACGTAAGAATTGCGCATATGTAAGATATTATGAATTTCACAAATTTTGGAGTTACCAAAATGTTGACCCAGCCCCTTGCTCGCTGTTCTTGATATCATTTCTAAAGACCCAATAACAATAGATAGAACCTTCACATGCTAGTTCTATCTCGAGGAAACTGCATGTACTTGCATTTTAGTTACTCAAATATGTTTCTATTTTATAGTCAGCTGCAACGTCTATGTGAAGACATATTATCAACATGAGTTTTCACATTTATATCTGGTTCTTTTGGGTGGTTTCTCCTATCAGTCCAAATGCTGACATTTCAAACGATGGATACCATATAATTCTGTTCAACTTCTGGGGGCATATGTTCCCTCCAATTTATTCTGAGGGGTTATGTGTGGGATCTACTAGAATGCTCCACATATCAATTGATGTCTGTAATGAGTAGCTCTATTCTGCTTTTTGCGAGTGCTTTATAGGTTTCAGTCGGAGACACATAGAATGGTGATTGTCTAAGCATCGCATCGATTTGTTATCAGGCCGAAAGCATCGAACTCACTACGCATTTGTAATAGGTGCTACGAGACAAACTCGCTCACCATAACACCACGTTGAGGTGCCTCACAGACAGATATTATATGGTCAATTGTACAACGCAGTTTTAATGGTTGCTACGAGACAAACTCGATCACCTTTATACCACGTTGAGGTGCCTCACAGACATATATTATATGGTCAATTTTACAACGCAGTTGTAATAGGTACTAAGAGACAAACTCGATCACCTTTATACCACGTTGAGGTTCCTCACAGATAGATATTATATGGTCAATTGTACAACGCAGTTTTAATGGTTGCTACGAGACACACTCGCTAACTATTACACCACGTTGAGGTGCCTCACAGACAGATATTATATGGTCAATTGTCTAGGAATGTTTGCTGGATGACGATTATTATTTTTTAATGATTTCCCCTCGTGCAAGCCTGGACTGTCACTAGTATGTTAGAATTACTGTGCAAGAAAAACAGGATAAAGTGGGTGTTGAAGAAAGAATAAGAGATGGATGTGGTTCACGTTGCATTTAGAATTTTTGATATTGCATCTAGCGGGGAAGTAATAAATGAAAGGAAATTCCACAGGCGGGAAGTGAGAAAAAAGAAACAGTTAGAGTAAAAGAGCAGCCGGGTTTACCTTGTCAGATTTCTTAATGGGACGAGAGTAAGTGGTGATGTCATCTGCTTAAAAGCCTAATTGAGAAATGGTTACTTCAAGAAGATCGTTCATGAAGATTATAAAAACCGTATAACCTAGGATAGAGCCTTGAGGGACGCTCGCATTCGTAAAAAAAGGATCTTGAAGCTTTCTCGTTCAAAACGATCTTTATTTCATGATTTCACAGGAACTACTGGATTAAAACAAACATTCGTCTAGAAATACAATAGACCTAATGCTTACGCAGAACGCCAGCATGCTAAATCCTGTCAAACGCTTTCGAGTTATCTAGAGCAAAGGCTCAAGCTTCGTCGTTCTTATCAAGAGCCTGGTATATTTATTCACTGATGGCCTTTAGCACATCAGCAATAAACTTGGTGAAGTGGAAGCCATATTGTTTGTCAGAGAACAGAACGTGAGATGTGATACGCATAACATTTTTTTATAATCATATCGCCTCAAGTAAGTCATTTTACTGCCACTGATTTGGAAGGAGTTTGATAGGATGAAAATTATGAGAAAGAGTGACAGGTTATAGGGGATATCAGGAAGTGGGTAAGAAAAGGATGAGAATACTGATGAGGGTGGAGTGGACGGAGAAAGGAGCATGAGAGAGAGAATGCAGGTTAGTGAGGTAGGAGATGACTATTGACTTTATATTTAAATTCTTGGAGATTGTAACTGTCGAGAAAGTAAGTAACTGGAAGGAACTTCCACAGGCGGGAAGGGCGAGAAAAGAAGCTGTTGAAGTAGAATTTGCGTTTACATTTTATTCGTTTCACAGTAAAAGGGTGGGACCTAGTTGCTAATCTTCTTGCTCGAGTAAATTTATATATAGGAGCAACTGCTGAGCCTAGTTCATCGGAGCAGAAGCCGTTAAAGTATTTGTAGAAAATACTTTCACGGCTTCTATATAAATAACTACTTCAGCATTAATAAGAGCCTTGAACATTTGACCAAACTGTGGTAGGAGGTTAATAGGGCGATAGTTAGAGGGGTTACTATTATTGTTATTATTATTAAAAATGTCTTTCTTTTCAACTGCATATTACTTACTCTACTATTGAAACAGACCGTATCATTATTATGATAGTATTAGAGAGGCAACCATAGATTTATATATAATTCTGCATTAACTGTTGAAAGACATTTTAGTTGAATTCGGTATTCTTTATGGAAAGCTGACAGTTGCCGGTAAGGAAAGGAAGTATCACCATTGGCCAGCTGCCAGGTTTGTCTGACGTGATAAGAAAATAAATCCAGTTGTCTGTCAGTCACAATATTGAATATTTCAGCTGCAACCTTCAAATAACAGAAAAAAAAGATGTTACTATACTTTGTTCCTTTATCAAATGTTAAAATTCATTTTAGAACGCCATAGTGGTTTTCAAAAAAAAATAAATAAATAAAATAAATAAAATAAACAATGCCACAGTAAATGCATACACGTATCTAGATTTTTAACATAATGTGTACAAAAGAGAAATAAACAGATGGAAAGACAGGGAGATAAAAGGCGTAGTAAAGAAACGCTAATCTGAATATGATAAACGAATGGCGAGAAAAATGAGTATAAACTAGCCATACTTTATAGTTAAATCAATATTTGAAACATTTAAGCATACAATGGAAACAGCTCGAGTTACCGACAATTTTTATCTTAAAAAATAACATTAAAAAAAAAGTCCTTGCCGATTACTATTCGAAATATTTCACCTCGTATCGATTGAATTTTTCATTTCGGCTCGCAAAAGTTGGAAAAATTAAAAGAAATATATCATACCATGTTCGTGCAAACAGAAATTATTGATCGGTTTATTGTATTTTTAACGTTTTGAAATGTTTTTTAGGCACTCGTAAAATGACGAGAATTCTCATCGGAGGATAATGTTTTCTGAGCTTCTTTGATATATATATATATATATATATATATATATATATATATATATATAATCTAAGCTTTTTAATATACTGCACACAGATATTTAATATATTACACCGCCATTTCAAATCACACGCACGCACGCACGCACAAGTATGCACACATAGACACAGATACGAACAAATATCTAAAACCAAAGGTGATGAAAAATTCTTAGCCTGAATCACTTCCCACAATTTGATTTTTGCTTTATCGGTCCTTATTGGCCGAGTCGAAAGCATTTCAGCACATCGTGTATAAATATTCCCCCTCGTGCAAGAATATCGAAGAGTCCAGAGTCCCATATTGTGTCCGAGGAGAAGCTCCGGCGTTAGACCGGCAAGCTAAACAAACTCCGCCCCCGTTGCTTGTCTGCAGGCTCGGTCACGTCATGCGACGATCTGACCGACCAGAGTCATTTACCATTTTAACTTGCGATCTGAAGACTGGAGAAGACGTCGTTGCAGACCACGCAGTTGCTGGAAAGATATCGTTCTCAAGCAGATCAGTCTGGTGGTGAAAGATGTTCCGACGCCTAGCCAGGACCATGAGAACTGGAGAATTTTGTCTCTTGTCGGCTTAACACAAGACATGAAATTTAGCAAGCATATGTAAATGTGTGGGAAGCTAAAATGGTGAATTCAATTGTTAATTGATAAGTTCTCTTGTCGTTAAAACAAAGATAGAGAAAACATATTTAAAGTTATTTACAAGCATGGTTAAGATCAATTCGCTGTGATACAGGATTGAATAACAGTGTCAGTCAGTTATGTGCCATACGTGTCCTGTCCTGTTATTTAACCCATAACTGGAAGGAAGAAACGGATTAATACCTTTCCGAAGGGTATTTGCGCGTAATTGAATGCAATGAATTCATCTGGAATTCGAACTCGGCTCCCCGATCGTACGTTTGTCATTAATACAATGTATAAACAATCTGGTGGTGAAAGATGTTTCGACGCTTAGCCAGGACGATGAGAGCTGGAGAATTTTGGCTCTTTTGGGCTACAAGACATGAAATATGGTAGGCATATGTATATGTGCGGGAAGCGAGAAACGGTGAATTCGATTGTTAATTGATATATTTGCCATTTTTGGACGTTCTTGTTGGGCGTAGTAGAGGGTGTTTTCTCACAAGTATTTATCGTATATCTACCTTTAATGTCCTGTATATGAATTGGTGGGCGTTTGCACCTACATCAAGGAAAGTTAATCTTAACAACACCTAGGTGTACAGGGCGCTCAAAATTTGTTCTCCTGCTAGACTGGACTTTGAATTTAAGAATATCAGGCAGATCTTCCTTAGTAACGTCTATCCGGAAGCCCTTATTAATTATATTATTAATAAGAAGACTAGGGAATTTCATTCTCTTAAATTCTGGTGCCTTCCAAGTGTGCGGTTTATTTGAAGGTTCATGGATTAGGGATAAGGGCCAAAGTTTAGTTAATCAGGTTAGCAAGACTGTTTCTGTTTCCATCTGTTGTTCAGCGTTGTGTTTTTCGGACTAGGTCTGCGTTTCTGTTCAAAGCAAAGATAGAAAAACATATTATTTACGGCTGCAGCCACTTCCCCACCGTCGAAATGTGGCCTCCTTTTGTATGTTCTATAAATACTTTCATGGCTTCTGCTCAGACGAACTTAAGTCACTGATGCCTCCTCAACAACTGGGTCTCACCCATTCACAGTCAGGTTAGCCAAATGCAGACGACAATTCTACTCCTGCAGCTTCTTCTCTCGCACTTCCCGCCTGTGGAACTCGCTCCCGTATTCTTGCTTTCCTGACGGCTACAACCTCCAGAAATTTAAATGCAATGTCAATACTCATCTATGAACCATTGGACTCTAGCTCTCTCCCCACCCCTGTATAACCTTCCAATTCTCTCCACCTATGTATCTGTCATCGCACCTGCTTTCTCAGCTTTCTATTGTTCCTATCTAACTAGTTTGTACTCCTCACTCTTTTCTAATTAATCTTTTTACATTTATGTAGCCCCCTGCACATCAGTGGCGTTTCCGCCTTGCTCGGGGTGAAATGATTAAAGAAAAAAAACATGGTTAATATCAATTTGTTGTGATACAGGATTGAATAACAACGTCAGTCAGTTAAGTGCCATACGTGAAATGCGCTTGGGCGATCATGTCTCGAAAGAGACATGACTGACTGGGCAGAAGATTATCCCACAGTAGGTTGCCATTGTTTTCTGCGGTAGACTGGTTGCCAGCCAAGGCTATAGAACCCAATCTGTCCTGTTATTTAACCCATAACTGGAAGGAAGAAACGGATTAATACCTTTCCCAAGGGTATTTGCGCGTAAGTGAATGCAATGAATTCAACTGGAATTCGAACTCGGCTCCCCGATCGTGCGTTCGTCATTAATAAAAAGTATAAACAATCTGGTGGTGAAGAATGTTTCGAAGCCTAGCCAGGACCATGTGAGCTGGAAGATTTTGGCTCTTGCGGGCTTAACGCTACAAGACATGAAATTTAGCAAGCATATATATATGTGTGGAATGCTAAAAACGGTGAATTCGATTGTCAATTGATAAGTTCTCTTGACGTTAAAATAAAGATAGAAAAACATATTTAAACTTCTTTACGAGCATGGTTAAGATCAATTCGTTGTGATACAGGATTGAATAACAGCGTACGTTAGTCATTTATAAAATGTATGAACAGGAATTGTTTGCACGTTGTTTTTCCCATAGCAAATGACAATTAATTTGCAAAAACTCAACGCATCAAAAGAATAATACCAAAAAAGAAAACCTGGCGCTGCCTAGACGCTATTAATAGATACGAGTGTAGAACAATCATATAATAATTCTGCTTGTTCCTTCCTTAGTTAGTTCCTCTGTCCCTTATGTCACACTCTCTACACAAGCTTTTTCTCCCCCTCTATCTTTTTACGATCCTCAGCCTTTCTCTCACATTTGCCAAACTGGAAGGTTAGTAAAGAGTGTGAGAGTAGGAGGAGAGAGCCTATAGCATTACCGTATCATTAGCAGCTTAAACTGGTGGTTTTAGCAGTAATTGTGTGTATGTGTGTTTGTATATATGTGTGTACTGTACAACATAGTAAGGATAGGCAGGTTTGTTGTCGTATCCCGTGACCTAATAACGACATTTCTGGCCGCTAGACCCTTGGCCATTAATCAGTTGGTCTTTTCTGTTTACAATGGACACATGAGCCATGATTTTTCAGCAATAATAAAGAAAACATTTTCACTTTCAAAAATCTCTCACAAAATAGCTACAGTAGCGCTGCTTAATATAATATAAGATTATAGTAAAGTAGCTTCTATGGACATTACTTTTATAGATATTTTAATAGAATTACTCTGTGTTATCGTTATTTTATTATCCAAAACCTTTATGTTTGAAGACGCTACTATTATTTGTAGTATGACAAAGTAATTTTTTTTCAGGAAATCCGAATTATCGTTCCGTGGAAATTCCACGGTGTTCCGCGAGTAAAAATAAATAGAAGTAACTAGAAAAGATTACCACAGGGCTATGTCATTATGTCCTTAGAATTTATGTCAGACATTATTGAAAGCCAAATTCTGCGTGTCGGTGGCTCCTGCAAGTCCTCTTTAGTGTCTCGACAAAATCCAAAGAAGGATTTGCAACGTATATATTTAGTGATAGTGATAGTTTTCGGATGTGCGTTGTGGCGCAGTGGATATCGGCTTGGAACGAGAAATCGGGGAACCGAGTTCGAATTCCAGTTGAATTCCTTGCATTCACTTACACGCAAATACCCTTGGGAAAGGTATTAATCCGTTTCTTCCTTCCAGTTATGGGTTAAATAACAGGACGGATTGGGTTCTATAGCCTTGGTCGGCAACCAGTCTACCGCAGAAAGCAATGGCAACCTACTGCGGGATAATCTTCTGCCCAGTCAGTCATGTCTCTTTCGAGACCAAAGCGTGTATCGCGCATGGCACTTAACTGACTGACTGATAGTTTTCCTTCGTCTTTTCTACTTTTCATTTTTTGTCCCTCGTGCCTAGTGCACATGCATCTAACTATGCCGCTAGATTGGCACTTAGTTCCCACCTTCTACCATTGAAATAGTTAAACATAACCTCCACTTCTTCTGGAACAGTTTCTTTCCCACTTAATTTGCTTGTGAAACTCCTTTCTTTTTATTTACTTACTTGACAGCTACAATCTCCAAATATTTAAATGTAAGGTCAGTTGCCATCTTCTATCTCTTTGAATTCTATTAATCTTTTAGCCTTCTTCAACACCCAGTGTTTTTTCTCATTGTAAACCCCTGCTTTCTAGTGGCAGTCCCGCCTTGCTTGGGGTGAAATGATTAAAAAAATGATTGTATAGGTATGAACTTCGTCTTTAATGAAGACACAGCAGCTTTCAAATATGGGCAACACATCTTCCAAAATAATTTAATAGTAAACGCTGGTATTCGCTTTCAACATTCTTCAATGAACATTTAGGCCGATTTTGAACCATCAGAAATCCAAACCATAAAACGATTTTATCTGGTTTAAAAGGTTTGAGTTTGGGTTATGTTTGACGGCATATCAACCTCTGTGGGTTATTTAATGCCAAAAAGGTGGTGTTTTAAGGTATTTTCTTAATGTTCGTTTACAATGAGAACCTTGATTTAGTTAGATTTTAATTAATTCTTTTTGTCATTCTTCTTTTCATATTTGAAAACTGATAATGTCTTCTAGTTTTGTATTCAAAAATATTTTGCTGAGAATATTTTTTTCTTCAGACATGTATTGTTGGTAATATTGTTTCTTTAAAAAATGTATATTTTTCTATAAAAGTTTATTTTTATGTAAATATTTCTATAAAAGTCTATTTTTAGGTAAATATTTCTATAAAAGTCTATTTTTATACTTTCATAGTATTTTGACCCCAGTTTGGGGTTAACTATTTTAACCATAGCTGGGACCCGAATCGGTGCTACCACTCCGAGTTAGGGTGGACCTGGGAACAACAGCAATTAAGAGTTGGTTTCATGCTCCTCACAAACTCCCAATCAGAGGCCTTGCTGCCGGATGCAGTTTACTGTTATGTCCAAGACCAAGCTTAAAATGTGTTCTAACTAGTGAGGAAAGGGATGCTGAGGAAATTTTTACTTGCAAATTTTGTTGTTTTGTCTGGTGATCACAGCCTCAACAGTAAAAGAATCCCTATCTAACCAAATGATGTCTTAGTCTGAGGTGCACTGCATCTCAGCTAACATTTTGTTCCCCCTGCCAAAGTGTTTTTGCATGGAGGCCTTTGACTGCACGCGATTGTCCTTAAATCTTGTATAGTTTTTCGACCTAAATCCTGAACTCTCCAAAATATTTCCGTGGATTTCTCTTCACCTACTCTGTTTTTTTCGTAAATCTAATTTCGCCGTTAGACATTTGAACTAGTATATCTACAACACACTAGTATGTCAGTGAGCGGGGCCGGTGTACAAGTGAAACCGTTGAGAGGAAGGTCCCGAAATGATGCACATTCTCTCCTGATGGCCTCAAATTTAAATATAAATTCGAGAGGAAGACATTAAAAAATTCAATGAAATTATATGCCGTAGAGATGCTCGGTGGAAATGTCATTGGCATGAAGAGCATTACACATTCAGCTCGCTTCACGTGTGTTTCAATTACTTTCCAGTGATTTCCTTCTTCTTAACGACTTCTTCTTAATGATTTTCCTTGTTCGAACCGAGCGTTCTCTCCCTGGAACTGGATGCTTGCTCATCGCGTAAATTTTCCATAATTTTTCCCTAAGTTAAAAGTTTTCTGTAAAGTTTCAACTGTTTCATCTTCTCACATTTTTTCATGTCAGCCATTTCCAATGCGATAATTTGATCAGGTTTTGTTTGAGCCGCCTTATTTGATAATCAATAACACAAAAGAATGTTAGGAAGCCTTATGCAAAATCTGAAATTATTTTCTAAACAGGGATGTTTTGTGTCATGAGTACATATATATATATATATATATATATATATATATCACACACAGTACTGTATGTTAAAATCAACGATACGATTATTTTGAAAATGTTAACACACAGAGAAACACACAAATATATATATATATATATATATATATATATAGAGAGAGAGAGAGAGAGAGAGAGCGAGATAGAAAGATAGATATCTTATTAGCACCTCGTCAGGCAGTGAAATATTTTTTTACTGTTAGGAATTATTATATATTATTACATATTTTTTTTTTTTAATCATATCACCCCAAGCAAGGCGATAACGCCACTGATGCGCAGGAGGCTACGTAAGGGTAAAAAGAATGGAAAAGAGAAAGCTGGAAACCACATCCTAAACAGGGAACAAGGGATTATCCTCTTCACCTGTTCAATAGACGTGGGTGGAGTGTGAACCCGGCGATAGTTTAGTCTATCTACTCCAATTGAAAAAGAATAAAAGAAGAGAGTGAAAAGATTGGAAAAGAGAAAACTGGAAACCGCATCCTAAACAGGAAACAAGGGATGAGCCTCTTCACCTGTACAATAGATGTGGGTGGAGTGTGAACCGGGCGATAGTTTAGTCTATCTACTCCAATTGAAAAAAAAGAAAAGAGAGTGAAAAGATTGGAAAAGAGAAAACTGGAAACCGCATCCTAAACAGGAAACAAGGGATGAGCCTCTTCACCTGTTCAATAGATGTGGGTGGAGTGTGAACCGGGCGATAGTTTATAATAATTATATGTTAGTATATATAATAATTCTTAACAGCAATATATATATATATATATATATATATATATATATATATATATATATATATATATTTCACTGGCTGACGAGGTGCTTATATAGTATGAGAACATAACAGTTCTTGTGTTGCAGTAAACTATATTTTTCTTATAAACTTATAAT
Organism: Ascarosepion bandense; assembly: GCA_037127315.1. Taxonomy (NCBI): domain Eukaryota; kingdom Metazoa; phylum Mollusca; class Cephalopoda; order Sepiida; family Sepiidae; genus Ascarosepion; species Ascarosepion bandense. The sequence continues at coordinate 2,324,467 of JBBBDQ010001010.1, forward strand.
TAAAATATTACCATATGTATAATGCTCGACTAATTATCGATCACGCTTAATAAAGTAAATCACTGAAAACCGTGGATTGTTACCATACTATTTTGTACTACTTCTATGATTATATATATATATATATATAGTTTATAAAGGAAAACTCAACACGTCATATCAGTTATAAACTATAGCTCATTTCAATGAGTTTAATTAGCTCATATCATCAGACCTTACAACATTTCCTCCATCTGGTACAAAATTTCTGCCGGAATGAATCTTTTCTTAAAATGAAGACAGGGATAACAATAAAAATAACAATGATAAGCATAACATTACAAACAAACAAATAAATGAATATAAAGGGAAAGAGGAGAAAGAAAGAATGGAGGAAAGAGAGGAGAAAGAAATAGAGTCCAGTTCCAAATAATGACTTTGTATCCGTTTAATTAATTTGAACATATCCTTTTCAAACGGATCTAGTAACTTGTTTTGGGGTGTATGTTGCGATTTCAGGTGGCAGTATTCGTTTGGGTCACTGGGTTTCTCAGAGGGGTTCAGACTGTAATTTAATTATTTGTAATTTTATGCTTATTATATATATATATATATATATATATATATATATATATATATATTACAGACTGAGATAGATAGATAGATAGATAGATAGATAGATAGATAGATAGATAGATAGATATGCAATTCTTTATTTTTTCTAAAAATCGCCGAACATAGCAATGAAAGCAGATTAATCCAAGGCAAATTTATCAATAACACTGTTGAAAAAACAACAAAGAAAGAAAGAAATAACCAAAGAGTAATTTCTGAATGTAAAGTTAGCAGAAGATTCCTTTTGTTCAATTCCTTATTTTGGTTTTGATTAAGCACTGATTTCAACAAATCCCTACACGATTTCACCATATTTGACATTATTGAAATCACTCAATTGTATGACAGTGCCTGACATGGAAAGAAAAAAAATAAAAAAAATTGTTGTATACACATCGATGACTGCGCATGCGCGGTGTGTAGTAGAATATAATTTTCTCTTAAATCCATTTAGTGTAAGCCATGCTAATTGACTTTTATAGACATTATGCAAAATCTAAAGATACAGAATCTTCGGAATAATTTTGACAGCTATTTGAAATCGGTTTCTATGCGTAATTGTAAAAGTAAGACAACAGTAAAGGTAAAGGCTAAAATTAAAACATAAATCCCCATCCCCCACCGTATTTTTCTGCAGAAATACAGGTACCAGCATGATTAAATTATTTCCACTAATTTGCTCACCTGAGTTTTGTTACGACACACTTATTTTTTCTAATAATTTCCTCCAAATTGTAACACCATTTTTCTAATAATTTCCTCCGAATTGTAACACCATTTTTCTCATAATTTCCTCCGAATTGTAACACCATTTTTCTCATAATTTCCTCCGAATTGTAACACCATTTTTCTAATAATTTCCTCCGAATTGTAACACCATTTTTCTCATAATTTCCTCCGAATTGTAACACCATTTTTCTCATAATTTCCTCCAAATTGTAACACCATTTTTCTCATAATTTCCTCCGAATTGTAACACCATTTTTCTAATAATTTCCTCCGAATTGTAACACCATTTTTCTCATAATTTCCTCCGAATTGTAACACCATTTTTCTCATAATTTCCTCCGAATTGTAACACCATTTTTCTCATAATTTCCTCCGAATTGTAACACCATTTTTCTCATAATTTCCTCCGAATTGTAACACCATTTTTCTAATAATTTCCTCCGAATTGTAACACCATTTTTCTCATAATTTCCTCCGAATTGTAACACCATTTTTCTCATAATTTCCTCCGAATTGTAACACTGTGTTCGTAAAATAACGAACATGAGTTAAGGTTAAGAATTCGTAACAAGAAAACTAAGTAAAACATATATAGATGGCTAATCTCCTGAAAAAAAAAACAGATGTTGAAAATTTGGATGTGCGGGTGGTGTAAATGGCTCGGTATTGTTAACCCGAGTTCTAATTCAGATTAGGTTAATTCTATTTACTTACACGCGAATACCTTTCGTGTTATTCCACCTTTCCTCCATCTCGACTAAAAACATTATTATTTAAAAAAAAAGAAGTAAATAAAATTGCGTACAAAATATTTAGGTTTTGGTATTTAATGACGCACAGAGATGTTGATATGCCGCTAAACAAAAATAACAACGAACCATAATTTGAGTAAAATCAGGATTAAGTCTTCTTCCTCATTTTACGCTCTTCATCACTGGAAAGTAGTTGACAAAATCACCCTAAAATAGACAGTCAGTCATTTAAGTTACATACGTGATACACGCTTGGGCGATGATGTCTAGAAAGAGACATGACTGACTGGGCAGAATATTATCCCGCAGTAGGTTGCCATTGCTTTCTGCGGTAGACTGGTTGCCGATCAAGAGCTATAGAACCCAATCTGTCCTGTTATTTAATCCATAACTGGAAGGAAATAGACGAATTAATACCTTTCCTAAGGGTATTTGCGCGTAAGTGAATGCAACGAATTCAACTGGAATTCGAACTCGGCACTCTAATTTCTCATTCCGAGTCGATATCCACTGCGCCACATCACATTTAAATTAAATTAAATAAAATTAAAAAAAAAAAAAAAAAAATAGACAGTACAGATCATATTTTGCTATTTGAGACAGCAAAAGCATTCTATTTTCTTAAAAACTAAAAGGACAAAAACAAAAAAACACTGATTTGATTTTTATTAAAAAAAAAATAGACAAAATTTTTATTAAAAAAAAATAGACAAAATAAAAAAGCAAAACAAAACACAGTGAAACTTTAGTATATTAGTCTGAAAAGAGAAAGAAAAAAAATAACGGAGCGATACGACCATATTGGTCAGCTACAGAACAATCTCCATAGTCGCCATAAACTAGATATCCTCATTTATCAATCACACCCAGATGGTACATAGGGCAGCAGCGTTTTGTTTGTGTTTCAAACTGTTTTTTATGGGGCAGGGTTGTTAGCTCTACACCCAACCTCCAAACCACTCTTTATCCATACGTTTACAACAACTAGTACTCCCAAATGGTCACCTCGATGTTGCTTAATTTCAGTGATCGGACGGTAACTGGAGTATTCAACACGATATAGCTATAAACGCTAAACGCGATATACCTAATAATAAATAAAGCCATGGGTGTCTTAGGGGTAAAATAATTCCGTTCAAGTTTATTAAGCATACTCACCATTATAAAAAAGACCCTTTCATATATATATATATATATATATATATATATATATAAAAGGGTTTTGCCACGCTTAGGTAGAGAGAGACAATAGCAAGACAGTGTCGGCTCAGTTGATTCTCTTTACTACCAGTTACGAACATTTTTTCCATGTGTTTGCTGTTTAACACCGCCTTATCATTTGTATGTAATAATTATATCGTCGAGGGGTTAAGAATATATATATATATATATATATATATATATATACAGACTTAAGGAGGAGACCATGGTAACAAATGACAAATTATAAAAGCAAATAGTTTAATGATATTGCTTAAAACAAAAAAAAAGTTAAAAAAGAAAAATCCGCTTAAAAAACAAAAAAACAAAAAAGAAGAAAAATCAAGAAAAACTCGAGGCAAGCCATTCGTCGGACAAAACTTGTCATGGGTATATATCGGAAGAAAATTTAAAATTCAGAAATGAAAAATAGGTAAAGTTTAAAAAAATGGGGGAATTCCTCCGTCATGAACCTTCACCAAGCGACCTTAATAAATCCAATTGGGGTAAATTTTCGTTTTAGTTCTCGAAGGCTTTTCCCCTTCAAATTTATCCAAAATAGCATTATTTCTGTGCAAATGTATATGCTGAACTCAAATCAACAATTAGTTATTGAAGAAACCTACCATTTTTTTATTTGAAAATCACCAAGAACCTACACAATTTCTTCCAATTTCGTTGTATCAATAATCCTAATTTGCTTAACAAAAAAAGAATTACTGAATGACCACATGCTATTATAGGAAAAATACTTACTTAAATTCTTATACCCAGATTAATATAGTTTCTTTTATAGGTTTGTCGCTTCCTTTCCCTCTTTTTCTTTACTTTTCTCTTTCTTTCTTTCTTTCTTTCTTTCTTTCTTTCTTTCTTTCTTTCTTTACCCCGCAATATCACTTTTAACAATTTTTGCTCCTTACATTGTTTAATTTTTAATTTTAATTCTAAATTTTAATTTTAATTTTATTTTTATTTCATTGAAAATTTTAATTTTTTATCGACATGTAATATTAGAATTTTTAAATATTTATATTTTTATGTTTTATGATTTACGCTCCCTGCATTTTGATATTTTTTATTTTATATTTTAATCTTAAACTTTAAATTTAAATTTAAATTTTTATCTACATGTAATCCTAAAATATTAAAATTTTTAATTTTGTTATTAAAAAATCAGTAACTTAATCTTATAAGCTTTAATTCCCATGAACATCGAGTGAACTTAATTTGCAGCAATATCGTGTTGAGACACCGATTCTCGACTACCGAATTTAAGCAACGTCGTTTCTGGCCAGTATTTTAGTGGGTGTCCACCTGGGAGTACTGGATGCTGTAAGCTTGGATGTGCGAGTACTGTAATGGATAACAGCTCAGAATTGAAAATTGGAGAAACAAGTTTCAATTCCAGTTGGGTTTGTTATGTCGTTTGAAAAGGTATGAATCCACTTATTCTCCCTCCAGCTATGAATTAATTAGTTGGAGTTGTATTAGTAAATCATTACCTACAAAAAAGGTTTAAAATCTAAAAATATTTTCTGTCTTTAATTAACTAGCAAAAGGTTGATAAAACCATAAAAATAATGCAATTGACATTTGTTGCTTATTTTCTTCTTCTTCTTTTTCTTTTTCTTTTTCTTCATTTTCTTCTTTTTCTTCTTCTTCTGTTTCTACTTCCTCCTTGTCTCTCGTCTTTCTTCTTCTTCTTCATTTGTATCCTCTTTTATTTCTACTTCATTTGCTTCTTTTTCATCTTCTTCTTTTTCTTCTTCTTCTTCTGTTTCTACTTTCTCCTTGTCTCTCCTCTTTCTTCTTCTTCTTCTTCTTCTTCATTTGTATCCTCTTGTATTTCTACTTCATTTGCATCTTCTTCTTCTTCTGTTTCTACTTCCTCCTTGTCTCTCCTCTTTCTTCTTCTTCTTCATTTGTATCATCTTTTATTTCCACTTCATTTGCTTCTTTTTCTTCTTTTTCTTCTTCTTCTTCTTCTGTTTGTACTTCCTCTTTGTCTCTCCTCTTTATTCTTCTTCTTCTTATTATTATTATTATTATTATTATTATCATTATTATTATTCATTTGTATCCTCTTTTATTTCTACTTCATTTGCTTCTTTTTCTTATTCTTCTTCTTCTTCTGTTTCTACTTCCTCCTTGTCTCTCCTCTTTCTTCTTCTTCTTCATTTGTATCCTCTTTTATTTCTACTTCATTTGCTTCTTTTTCTTCTTCTTCTCCTTTTTCTTCTTCTTCTTTTTCTTTTTCTTCTTCTTCTGTTTCTACTTCCTCCTTGTCTCTCCTCTTTCTTTTTCTTCATTTATATCCTCTTTTATTTCTACTTGATTTGCTTCATCTTCTTCTTCTTCTTCTTCATTTGTATCCTCTTTCATTTCTACTTCATTTGCTTCTTTTTCTTCTTCTATATATTTCCTTCTCCTTATTATCTCTTTCTTTTTCTTCTTCTGCTTCTATTTCTTTTTTCCCCTTTTCCTCCTGTTTTCTTCTTTTGCGTCTTCGTTTTCTTTTTCTATTTCCTCCTTTTTCTCCTCTCCTTCTTCTTTTTCCTTCTACTTTTTCCTTTTTCTCATCATTATATTCTTCTTTTGCTTCATCTTCTTCTTTGTTAAAGTCTCAAAATTTTAATTTCCTCTTCAGATTAGTAGACAAATAAAAATTTCATGGTAGAGATTGTACACTTCTTTATTTCTTATAAGCGTAGATCAAAAACCGAACGTTCTGAACTGGTTATTCGTACATAGCTGAGGAATTTTGAGGTTAACTACGAATGGCGCTAAATGCAAGAATAAACCAATCACTTATTTAACATATTTGAAATTATTGAGATTTTTATACGGAAAAAAAAATTCAAATATTTAAAAAAAAAATTTTTTTTCAATTAAACAAGATGCGGTTTGTAATCAATAAAGTAATATTTTTTCATTAATTCATATAAAACATGTTCTATTCTTTTGTTGTTCAATAAAGAAAGCAAGAAAGCATATTTGAACATTCTACACATTTTCAGAACACACACACACATATATGTATATATATATATATATATATTTAAATATATATAAAACGTAGAATATTTAATCTTTAAGTCATATATATATATATATATATATATATATATATATATATATATATATATGATTTTCTTATCTCAAGAAAAGAATAGAATTTTCAAAAAATTAAAACGATACATGTCCAGAGGAAAAAAAAACAAAAAAACAAAAAAAAAAACACGGACACAAAATAGCAACAAATACCTACAATTGAAATAAAAGAGAACGACGAAAAAAAATGAAAAAGTTGACCAGTGTGTGTAATGTAGAGAAAAAAATATAATGCAGAAAAAAAAATCGAAGCAAAGAACATATAATCACGACACCCTACACGTACGCACCTTTGCCCAGACGGACGCGAACGTGCAGAAAAAATACGGAAAAACACTTGTCTCAATGTAAAATGTATAAAAAAGTAAAATCGAGAATTATAAACAGTCAATTGCTGAGATCCCCCTGAGGGATAGACGAACAGATACGTCTGGAAAATTCTGGAATTGGGATGAGGAAGGAAAGTTACAAACCTTTTAATTGTATTAATTCTCTCTCTCTCTTTCTCTTTCCGTCTCTCTCTCTCTCTCTCTCTCTCTCTCTCTAAATATATATATATAGTGAGAGAAAGATTTAATAGGTTGGTGAATTAAATTTGAGGAATAAGAAAATGTTAACAATATCGGATCGATGATATTTATAAGATATTAATGTTTTGACTAAACTGATGTATGGAGAGAAAGAGTTTAAAGTCGGGATTATCGGACACCCCTGTGTCTTTTCCCAACGAGACGAAGAATGAACAAAGAAGTGGCACTCACTTTTCCCAGGAATGTCGTTGTTGTTGTTGTTTTTGTTAAATAGAGTACATTATGTGGAAATTCTACTCTCTGAATAAACCCGAATCCATATTTAGTCCCAAAATGGGTAATTTTATTTGAAAAAAAAAACAAAAAACAAAAAACAAACATCAAACGTTTTTTCTTATCGGCTGTGAATTTAAGACACTAAAAGCACGTATCTGATGTCATAAAATCTATGAAACTGGAAATGTGTCTAATTTTTTATTTCTCTAATTGGACCTATTTCTGCTATTTTGATTTTAGTGGATACCACAACTGTCTTTCTTCTTGCCTATAGTCTAACCAAGACATATGTTTACCATTTTTATTCTGTCTTAATGTCTTAGGTGAAGGGTTGTCATTATTTGCCTTATTTACACACAGAATATTTTCCTCGTCATTGTTGTTATAATAACAACGTTGAGGAAAATAACCTAATCTCTAGATTAAGGAAATGGTTTAGTTCGAAATTCCCTTAATATTATCCAGAGTAACAATCACCTGATAAAAGCCGGCAGATACAACGGACAAAATTTTGTTAGTTGTGTTGTTTTATGGCATATCAACCTCGGCGGGTCATTTATTTCCAACTAAATTTTATTTATTGCTGGTAATACCTTTTTTCTTTCAACAAGTTATTGTTGTTTTTATATAAGCTTTTGTGTCTAGTAATACTTTCTTTCTTTTCGAGTATCAAGATTCATTGGCATTTGTTTTTAAGGGCAGAGTCCCCAAGTCCTATCCTGTTCTTTAACCCATAACTGGAGGGAAGGGACGAATTAATACCTTTCCCAAAGGTACCAGTGCTTCAGTGAATGCAGGGTATTCAACTGGAATTCGAACTCGTCTTACTGATTTCTCTTTCCGAGCTGATATCCACTGCACCACAACGCACATCCGTCACTAAACGCTTACAGCACCTAGCGGTCACTCATCTAAGTACTGACGAGGCTCAATGTTGCTTAACTTCGGTGATCGAGCGAGAACCGGTGTATTCAACGTGATATGGCGGTAAGCCACAAACTTTTCTGATAACAATATTAAAATTGAGGACAAATGTCCGTGTGCAAATAACAATTTTTGGTGTAAACCAGACTTACGTCTATGGTGATTTTCTAAGCTTAGAATTTGGCGCCTATTTCTCGCTATTATTTAGTTTTGTACTTCTAAGAATTTGTTCAAATATTTCAAGCGGAGTAACAAACCCGAATTTATCTGCCGTTTGGACAACTGAAGGCACGTATACGACGTCTAAAATTTCACCTTGATTTTTTTAAAGCGTGTGGAAATAAGGATGTTTGTCCCTCACGTATTTTGTTTCGAATTAGGAATTCAAAACTTTATTCAAGTTTAAAAATTGAGAAAATTTTCATGGAGTATTCCACAGAAACTTTTTCGAAAAGAGTCCTATTTCTCAATTATAATTATAAGAATCTATGGAAGATGGTCTGTGGTGGTCCAGTGGATATCGGCTCCGAACAAGAAATCGGAGAGCCGAGTGTCGAATTCCAGTTGAATTCATTGCATTCACTTACGCGCAAATACCCTTGGGAAAGGTATTAATTCGTCTCTTCCTTCCAGTTATGAGTCAAATAGCAGGACAGATTGGGTTCTATAGCCTTGGCTGGCAACCAGTCTACCGCAGAAAGCAATGGCAACCTACTGCGGGATAATCTTCTGCCCTGTCAGTCATGTCTCTTTCGAGACATGGCTGCCCAAGCGTATATCACGTATGGCAATAAAGTGACTAACCGAATATAATACTTGGAAACATGTTTAAATATTTTACTGGGCATAAAGTGGGGGATCGGTTTTATATTGTCATGAAGTAATAAACTGATCTTCCACTAATTATTACTTAATATTATAATACATCTCTTCTCCCTCTAGCTATGAGTCAAATAACAGGACAGATTGGGTTCTGTAGCCTTGGCTGGCAACCAGTCTACCGCAGAAAGCAATGGCAACCTATTGTGGGATAATCTTCTGCCCTGTCAGTCATGTCTCTTTCGAGACATGATCGCCCAAGCGTGTTTCACGTATGGCACTTAACTGACTGATGGAAGAAGTCTATTAACACTCTCGTATTTTGATCAGATTAGTTTTTTCTCGATTGGTTGGCTACACACACGAACTTAGTGCTAAAGATTACGCCACGCCGAGGTGCTCGCAAATCAACGTCCATGTCTACTTTTTGACTCTCGTGCAGATATATATACCTATCAATTAATTCATTGTGTTTTTTTTTTGTCTTGTGAGATTTATTTCTAAGTGAAACTACGAAATGGCGGTCGAAATGTGGTTAAAATAACCAAACAAACAACAGCAAGTAAGCAAAGATAGAATCATTTTGAAATGCGTCACTAATCTCGTCTCGAAACAAACCTCTGGTTGTTTAGCTTGTCGTTATATGTCACGCGGTATAAAAATCCGCTTGAAAACTTGAGTTACATGGGAAGCTTGTTAGGATAATCTGCAGCATTTTAGGTCGAGGGGTGGTAAACCGTTAAGAAAAACGAGTTGAACAAGTCCACGAAATCGCAAAGAAGTGTAAGGAAGGCATATGTTTTTTTCACCGAACTTAATCTATACAGCAAAATAATCCTAAGACCTATGACGATAAGCAGTTATAATCTTAACCCATTTTTATCCAGTGTCCTCATATCCAGTGTCTTCATTTTTATCCAGTGTCGTCATTTGAGGACAGCATAAAAAATGTAATATATATATATATATATATATATATATATATATATATATATATATAACCATTATTATATATAGGTAGTGAGGACATATTGATTCATCAATTTATGACAAAAACTGCTCAAAAATTTCATTTAACCCTCTAGAGCCATTCGTATCATATTTGATACAGTATTTCCCTATAAGGAAACATTTGGTATTTCCCTATAAGGAAATATTTGGTATTCATTGACTGAACAGTCAGTACTGCTTTCATTTGAAATTTATAAAATATTTCTCTTAAATTTTTTCAGGAAAATATTTCTTTCAGGGCTTGTTTTCATACTGTATCAAATATGATACGAATGGCCCTAGAGGGTTAAAACACGTGAAACATTCACAGCAAATTTGAGAAAAATACCCTTCCATAAACCTACTTAGATGCTTACCAATATTTTCTTGTATTTTGATCTCCGTATGCTGCTATCGAAAGACTTCTGTGAATAAGAGTTTATTTATATCATGTTTGTCTTATTTCTTTAAAAAATTACGTTTATAGGATATATAGCAATATAAAATTTGCTGTCCTTAAATGAGGACACTGGGTTAATGCATAAGCAAAGCACATTGAAAACATGCTCTATGTCACTTGGAGAAAAACAAGCCCCAAACATAACGCGTTTGATACTGCTAATATGATGTAATGTCAAGGCATTGTCTTGAACATGCTCTGCACTGTCTGGGAGAAGCAAGCTTTTTTTCTTGAAATAAAAGATTCTTGAGTGTTTCAGTGTATTTGTAATCCTATTTTATGCTACTGTACGTGGTGCAGCGGATATCGGCTCGGAACGAGTTCGAATTCCAGTCAATTTCCTTGCATTCACTTACGCGCAAATACCCTTGGGAAAGGTATTAACCCCTCTCTTCCCTCCAGTTATGGGCTAAATAATAGAACAGATTGGGTTCTGTAGCCTTGGTCGGCAACCATTCTACCGCAGAAAGTAATGGCAACCTACTGCGCGATAATATTCTGCCCAGTCAGTCATGTCTCTTTCGAGACATGATCGCCAAAGCGCGTATCACGTATGGCACTTAACTGACTGACTTGAAATCAGGTCAAAAATAAAAAAATTAAAAACTTGAGTTAAAATGAGTTAACAATATAAGATACTTTGTTAATGACAGACGAAGTAAAATTTTTTAAAAAACTCTTAATAAATTTAGGCTAAAATAGTTACAAAAATGGTTATATATTGACTGTAAGAATGTTGATCGTCAATTAGAACTACGAATTGGACACATAAGAAACAAGAATTGGAGCGCCAAAAAGAGACAACTTCTTATTATTTACACAATTTATATTTGGACTATTGTCCTCATCTTTGTTATTTTTGTTATCACAACCTGTCTCTCGTTGATCTCTCTGGCCTTCCCCAGGTGTACATTCGGGTAAACTACAGCGCATTCCGAACTGATCCGTTTCTTTAACCTATCAAGGTTTACACTATTTATATTCTGATTAGGATATGCTTTGCGGTGCAGTGAATATCGACACGGAACGACAAATCGGGGAGCCGATGTCGAATTCCAGTTGAATTCTTCGCATTCACTTATGCACACATACCCTTGATAAAGATATCAAATCGTCACTTTCCTCCAGTTATGGGTTAAATAATAGAACAGATTGGGTTCTATAACCTTGGCTGGCAACCTGTTGCGGAATAATCTTTTGCACAGTCAGTCATATCTCTTTCAAGACATGATCGCCTGAGCGTGTATCATGTATGGCACTTAACTGACTGTTATTCGGATTATTGTCCTCATCTTTGTTATTTTCATCAGAACATTTTGACCAATGTGTGCACCAGCTTCCCTCAAATGTAAATCGATCTGTATAACCTACAGGAAATTCTGAGCTGAACTCTTTTTTTTAAGTCCGGGGTAGACTATTCTTATACCACTGTTTATGCCTAGTTATTTTTTTTTATTTAATATTGTTCATTTATCGCTTGTCTGTTTTCACTGAGTGCAAATACAGATTACTCGTACCAGTGTTTGAACAGACAACCACTATGTCACCAAATTCTATAATCAACTATTTTGCCACAAGGCTATTGTCACGGCTGAAACGATTTGAGAACAGCAAAGATGTGGAAACGTATTGAAGAAAGGCGTCTTGGAGAATTAAATACTCACTGGGTATACTGAAAACAGTAGGGACGAATGAAAACAAAGATTACTAAAGAGTTTGTGTGAGGTAATTATAGAAATAGTACAAAGAGTTTCATTTTGTCATTCTATTAACTCATATATATATATATATATAGTACTGTTCAAAAATATTAGGTCAAGAACTATTTTATCTTTTATGAGGCATATTGACAGAAAATAAACAATTTAATTAAAGTAATTTTATTTGATTTACTCAACAAATGCTTTAACAAGAAAAAATACTTCTTATTAAATAAATTTAATATTTAGTATAATAAGCCTTTTGCTTTGATCACAGCCTTCATTCTGTCAGGCAGTGACATCACAAGCTTCTTCAATGTATCTATTTGTATCTCCTGCCAAGCAGCTTGTATTTGTTTCCAAAGTGTGTCTTGCGAAGTAACATTAAATTATCAATTGTTTTATGCAAAATATCCCATAGATGTTCAATAGAATTGAGATCAGGACTTTGTGAGAACAAATTCAAATTCCGAAGCCTTCTTGCCTCTTCTTTTTTAGTTTAATAATTATTACAAAGATTTAAAGTATTTTTAGGGTCATTGTCTTTTTTATAAATAAAATTCTTTATTCTACTCCTATGTGCAATTGTTAGCTCTGCTACAGTTGGCATTGTGGGCTGCTTAAAAAATAAATTATTTGCCAAATTCAAAAATAAAGAGCACTTGCTAACTATTATCAAAATGAAGTTTTAAAAGGAACCTTTAACTATGTTGACACTACTTACAGATCAATTCAAGAGGGGGGAATAAGAAAAAAGTCAGTCATATCCAAGGATAATAGAATAATAAGTAGTTTCAAAATAACTTGTTTAATAGAAAATAGGAAAAATTAAATATAATTTCTTTTTAATACATTTCTTTTACACCTAGTTTTAAATAATCAATATTTATTAGCAATTTACTTGGCTTTTCACCCTGTAATTGAATTTAAGTGGGGTTTTTAGGAAGATCGCCCCTGTCCTAACACTTTTGCACACTACCGGTAGTGTGCAAATGTGTTAGGACAGGTGTGATTTTAAAATTTATTTTGATGCCTCATAAAAGATAAAATAGTTCTTGTCCTAATACTTTTGTACAGTACAGTTTACAGTACACACACTCACACACGCACATATCTATCTATCTATCTATCTTACATAAATGTGAAAAAACACGTAGATTAAAAACTACTTTTATAAAGAGTGCTCGATACAGAGTAGAGCTTAATATTGTAATTTTGTTATTACAATGGTTTATAAAAGCATAATATCACTACACACAAATTGTCATGTTTCAGAACAAAACTGTTCTTTATCAGGTGATATGTTCAAATAAATGGTGAAGTGTAGTGATATGCTTTTATAAAACATTGTAATAACAAAATTACAATATATAGTAGTCATCCACATACGAGACTGTTTCGATGCATCATAGCTCATCAGTGCGGCTAGAAACCCACTTGCTTCTGACCGAGATCAAAATTCGATCGATTTGGTGTCAGTAGGAGTCGCTAACTCATAAGCCATCGGCCCATGGAACCAAAGTTGGGAAAATTAACGTGTTATATATAAGTGGTGTATACACACGCCAGTTACCGAATGAACTCAATTCATTTATGAAGAGTATATATATATATATATATGTGTGTGTGTGTGTATGTGTGTGTGTGTGTATAGGTGTGGGTGGATATATTTCTGTGAGCCATAAATTGACTGTTTCTTTTACAATTAACTTTATGAGAATTTTCGACAAAAACTTACATTGTTTTAATATCTTTCTACTTCGATGTAATTGAATTCCGCGAAAAAAAAGCACTTAAAAAGCTGTTGCTCATATCCTAATAAAATACGATATCGTCTTAGACAAAGTACACATGAACGACAACAGACATGGAGAATTGATAGAAATGGTAAAATATAGCCTTCCGGTAACGGGAAAGTTGGTGCACTAAAAGGCTGCTATCTAGCTGAACAAATCTTTCTATCTTTTTTTCTTTTGGTTCATTAAAAAAATCCACTCACGACACTCAAACAAGAAAGAAAGAATCTGGAAACGATTCTTTATCGGAATCTTTTATCTTTGGCATCGTTATTTTAACGAAGTGGAAACTATCACAGACTAATTGGCCCTGTGAAGTAACACGTACCAAAGACACTTTTGATTCTCAAGTTTACAAACCTCCAGACATAAAATCATGCAATGATTATCTATATTTCCGAATGAGCAGTCTAGTCTTCTACTAATCTTTGAATTAAATATTTTTTCCTCATATTTTAAATTTACTAACTATACCGTAAAACGAAAATCGGTAAATTTATCTAAATCTAAACTTATTTACAAATGTGTGTGTGTGTTTCTGTGTGTGTGTGTCTCTGTGTGTGTGTATCCGTTACCTATAGACTCCGAAACGGTTTAACCGATTTTCTAGATGATTTACACAGTTGTACTATAAGCGTCTGCGAGTGTTCTTAGCTAGGTTGTGTGTCGAGGTACCCCAGATAAATATCGAAAATCGATAATTGAAAACATCGGGTTATAGAAGGAGTGGTCCGATTTTAATCAAATTTGATACACTCATAGACAAAGACATAAGAAATGATATTCAAAGTTTGAAGGTTGCAGTTCATACAATAGTGCAGAAAATTTGATATTGATAGCAGGTAATCAAAATTTGACTGACATCCATTCATTTTTCTTTCAGTCTACGGTTTCGCTTTAACTGGAAACAACTATTGCTTTTTAGTCTTTCGTGCCAATGTCCAAAGAGCCTGAGTTCCAGGACCATGGATTAGTTTTAAAGCTTTCTTTACACCCGAGCAACGCCGGCCTATACTGCTAGTATAATATATGCAGACATCAGATAATTTTCTAAACATATACTGTTAAATATAAGAGACATAAATGTCTATTATGTTTACGGCACTAAAAAAAATAACTAATTTCGATAATGCCTGAATAAAAATGCGGAAAGAGTCCTTATATATATGTAAAAAAAAAAAAAAATAGCAAACAGAAACAGAATATAACAGTTGTCAAATTTCTATTTTCACAAAGTTTTAGTTTAAGAATAATCGGAGCTTTCAATTGTCCAAATTTTTAAAAAGTCTGTTCTGGACTCTTTATCGAAGCCTTACGGCAACATCCGAAGTTGGATATTGGTGGCGGCGGTGGCAGTAAATTCGTCTTGTCTCTTTTGCTTGGCAGCTCCAAAAACTTACAATTAGCTTAACTCTTTCTCGGCGTTGTCGGAAAATAATCTATACAATTAATAATTTCTTTCGCTCCGTCGTACTAAACTTAGGATAACATTTTTACACATGCAAAAATAATGTTATATATATATATATATATATATATATATATATATGTAACATTATTTTTGCATGTGGAAAAATGTAATCCTATATATATATATATATATATATATATATATATATATATATATATATATGTTGTTGCTGTTGTTGTTGCTGTTTTAGACCCATTATTTGTGCTCTCCATCAAGTCGTACGACCTCTTCAAGCACAAAGAAACTTTTGGAAAATATTTACAGTAACAAGCAACGCAAGATCAGGTGAATAAGGTGGATGGAACAAAGTCTCCCACCCAATTTGTTGTATGGCATCCCTGACCACTCGCGCGACATCCAGCATGGCGTTGTCATGGAGGAAAAGCACACCTTTGTGATTCACCAATGCTGGCTCCTTCTGGCGCAATGCCTATTGCATACGTTTCAGTTGCTGAGAGTATGTCTCCTGTGACCGCTTGGTCCGTTGGTAGCAGTTCATAATGAACCACTTGATGACCTGTCCACCAGACACAAAGCATAATCTTGCGTGGGTGCATAGGCGGTCTTGCGGTGTGAGGGACAGCATCCTGAGGAGTCAACCAATGTCTGGTACTTTTGGGAGTTTCGTACAAAACCCACTTTCCATCACTGGTAAGTACTCGATCGAATAAGGATGCGATACGGTAGCGAGAAAGCAGCTATACGCAGACTGCCTCTCATTGTCCCTTGTGGAACTCCAACAGCGTTTACGGAACCCACTTGCTCAGTTTGTACGTCTTACGTAGACGGCGCAGGTGAACTCTAACTGTTTCATCGGAAACGTTAAACTTCTCTGCAAGTTCACTACATGTTAGACTACTGTTCTTTTCAATGACCGCCTTCCGGACTCCGTCATTCAAGACCTGTGGTCGTCCACTTCGAGGCTCATCATGAAGAGACAAATCTTCCGACTTGAATTTTCAAAACCAACGCCTTGCAGTACGTTCATCCACAGCACTATCTCCAAAAGCTTGACATATGCGGCGACTTGATGCAGCTACTGATAAGCCCACTTTGAAGTCGTAAAGTAAACAGCCTCCAACGATATCTCTAGACACTTCGATCCTTCTCACAGCTGTCCAGATTATAACTGATGGCCGAGCACGGTGCGCGTGATTTTTTAATAACGACTGATGTTTCTACTTCCGGCTGTCCAATTTTGAAAACAACTGCCACACGCATTTCGTATATATTTCAACTTCATTCAATGACTAATCAAAAAACGGACAGAACTTTTTTGGTTACGTTGTACTATCGCCAAGCCTAGTGCCCTGAAGAAAAGAGTTTTGATAAAAAATGGAGGATAACTTTATCTCGCGAGATAAGCGGACGCTTACTCTTTATTATTTTTTTAATGAGATTTTTATATTAAATATATATGGTAGTGGCTGCAAAAAAACTACCTGCCAACCCGTCAAGGCCTAGTGCGGCCGAATAAAACGTATTACTCCTTAAGTCCGAAAGAGCTTGGAGAAGGATTGCGTCCTCCATTAAACTGAGACGATTAATAAATGAATAAATAAATTACTAGCCATTTAGTCGTTTATCAATTTACCTGACCAGCCTTTAATATCAAACGTAAACTAAGACTTATATTTAAGATCCTCAGATTTTCCAGTTAGTTTGAAATAATATTGACAAACTAAAAACTTGTCATTTGTGGAGATTTGACTGCTAAGAATGTCTTTAGATTTCACTGAACATATTCTGTAATTCCAACGTTTTGTTTGGTACAGGGAACGTGGTAAACTAATAGATTTTGCTTTCGAGATTTCAATTTGTAGTTTTTCCAGACGGAAGTTTAAATTCCTAATTATATTAGCAATTTCTTCATTCAAATAATTTCTTTATTGCGAAGCGTTTCTCCATTGTTTTTTAAAACAAAGAAGAAGCATTTCGAAACTGGTGCAGTGCAAACAGGTAACTATTCGCTTTCAAATAATTATTAAGGTATGTGTTATTGCAATGGTCTTCATAAGGGACTTCAGTCACGCGCTTAGAATTTGATTTGTTAAAATTCGAAACGGGGTGGGGGGGTTGCTTGATACCGGTATTAAAATTCCTTGTCCGCAGTAGCGTTACTTGCTTGCCTTGGGGATGTTTATAAATTTTAATAAAACCGCAGAAGAAGGATAATTTATTTTGTGGAAGTTACAAACGTTAATGTTTTACGAACAATATGGCAAATAATAAAAAAAAATAAGATAAAAATAAATAATATAAATTTTTCTTTGTCAACTCTTGCCAAATTTTTGCAGATTGAGAGATGGAGAATGTCCGTTGTGGAACGAGATATCAGAGAGCCAAGTTCGAATTCCAGTCAAATTCGTTGCATTCACTTACGCGCAAATATCGATGTGAAAGGCATTAAGTATAGGATGAATAGCAGGAAAGATGAGGTTCTATAGACTTGGTTGGCAACCAGTCTCCCGTAAAAAGTAATGGCAACCTACTGAGGGAATATCCTTTGCCCGCTTAGTCATGACTCTTTCAAGACATGGTCGCATAAGCGTGTATCACTTAACTGAATCAGCAGTTAATACAAAAGTAACCGTGTATTTGTCAATTTTTGATCTGTCAATACGAATCTTGATTCGTTTTAATCTATTTCCTGGCTTCAAATGTTCCTTCGTTAATCCGAAACACCAGCAAATTTTCTTAGTTCTGGTATATATATATGTAGTGTCACCAGAAATGCATGTCTGGGATTAAGCGAAACTCATTAAATTTCATTTTCAATCCTGAATTTATTCTGAAGTTAATGAGTTCCTTCTTTATTTGGCTACAGTCGCTCTCTTACCGATATGACGTGGCTGCCCTCTGCCTCTTCTTCAAATACTTTCATGGCTTTTGCTTCAATTAACTTAGATCACTGGTGCCCCGTAGGTATGAACTTGCACGAGCTACTATCGTCATGATTTGTCTCTAACAATCGTCATGACTTCAAATGCTCTGTACGCAAACGGCCGATAAAAATTCTGAACAAATTTCCAGAGTTCTGGCCAATATGCACAGAGTAGTGATCACCAAAGATGAATAATTTCAGACATATTTAAGATTGGAGAAAGCTCATTAAATTTTATTTTCAATAATTTTATTTTATAAAAATAATATGAATTTTTTAAAATAATTTTTTCCTGAATACAAATAGATTCACCGATTGCCTAAACTCTAAAATTGTTTTTTAAAAATAATTTATATTTCCTGCTTCTATGATCACGGCTAGCGAACAGCCACTAAAAACACTGATTGACACGAGGAGGAGAAACAGAAAACTTCCTTAACGCAAACATTGCTAAAGAAAATTCATGGAGAATCTACCCGTGCCCAAATTAACTGGAACTCACCTCTTTCCATGCAATTACTGGGGTACTGTTTGGTTGATTTGCAATTAAAGGACTCTTTGTACCAAGCAGTATCTACTAATGAAGGAATGAGTTCGTGACTAATATTAGGGCACACATTTTTACCTCAACCTTTAAAAAAGATTTATAATCGTATCGCCCCAAGCAAGGCCACTGTTGTGCAGGGGTGATACGATTAAAGTTATGAAAAAGAGTGACAGGTTATAGGAGTGTCAGGAAGTTTGTGAGAGAAGGATGAGAATACTGATGAGAGTGGAGTAGACGGAGAAAAGGGCATGAGAGAGAGAGAGAGAGGATGCAGTTTAGTGAGATAAGAGATGACTATTGACTTTTTGCACAAAGGTTATACGGTTGAATCCAAAATAAAAGATATATTTTAGGTACTTAGCTTAACCGTTAAATAGAGTCCTTGAAATTCCGAGTTGTCATTAAAGGCTGTACGCCACAAAGTACTGATGGAGATGCTCAGAAGCCTTGACATATTTGGGAAAAACATAAGAGTAATTAAGAATCTCAACTGACAGCAAACTACCTGCATACGGACAGGTAAATAAGTCAACATATATACAAAGACAGACATGCGTCTTTTCACCGGATCTGTTCAACTATTATGAGGACCTAGATGTTATACCAGGAATTGTAATCGGAGGCCATAATTTAAATAACATACGGTACGCAGACGATACAGTGCTGATTACTGACACGGAAAGGAAACTACAAGATCTCCTACAGAAATAGCAGAAGAGAGTGACAAAAAAGGACTACAAATAAACTACAAGAATACCGAATGCAAAGTCATCAGCAAAAAGAGCAACCCAAAATGGCAAACACTGTTGGGAGATACTAAAATCAAGCAGGTACATAAACTTAACTACCTAGAAAGTGTTCTAATAGGAGATAGAAAGTGCAACACAGAAATCCGAATGCGAATTGGCATGGCGAAGGACGCGTTCCAGAAGCTGAGTAATGTATTAAGACACAGGAAACTTTCACTAGAAACAAAGAAGAGAGTACTGGATTGCTATGTGATTTCAGTTCTTCAATATGGCAGTGAATGTTGGACAATATCATTAAAGATGAAGGAAAAACTTGAAGCAGCGGAAATGTGGTTCTACAGAAAGATGTTGCGGATATCGTGGACCGAGCATGTGAGCAATGATAAAGTGTTGGATAGAATGGCAACGAAAAGAAAATTAAAGGTGAGCAACAGGAAGAACCACCTGAAGTTTCTGAGACATGCAATGAGGACGGAGGGCTTGGAGAACCTGATACTGACAGCGATTGATAAATTATTTCAAATATTCCTCAGGTTGAGTCTGAGCTCCAGGACCATGGATTAGTTTTAAAGCTTTCATTACACCCGAGAAACGATATGATACCATTTACTCATAGGACTTATTTAGCCTTCAAAATTTAGTTTACGACGAAAAAGACTTATTTGATATCGATACCAGGAAATCAAAATTTGACTTACATCCATTCATTTTTCTTTCAGACTACGGTTTCGCTTTAACTGGAAACAACTATTGCTTTTTAGTCTTTCGTGCCAACGTCCAAAGAGTCTGAGCTCCAGGACCAGGGATTAGTTTTAATCGAAAAAGTCAGTAACCACGAGCCACGGTAATCGCACCCGGCTCCCTGTCAATCAGACAAAGTTCAGGTGATGAATTTATAATTTTTCCAAGGGAATTTGTCGAAATTGAATTTAATGAACTCGACCGCTGTCCATTGCATCAATCTCCCATCACTGACTGAATCGTACAGTATATCCTGCCATAAAGATGTTTAGATTCTACATAACAGATCAACTTTAATTAAATTTACTATCATTCTTTGCTCTTGTTTTTCCATCAATTCCCACATACACGTTAAGTAGTTTATTCGCTTTTTTACCTGCTTCCCTTGACTTATGTGAGTGTTAAATTCGCTAGGCCGTCTTTCTTCATAACATTTTCTAGAATTTTAAAGTATTTCGTTCCGGTTGTAAGTCTAAAGTTCCTTATAATTCTTAAAACTGTTTCACTATCCAAGTCAACTGAATGTTTTCCGTAGCTATAGTATCCTTTTTATACAATTGTTCACCCAGTTGTGCTTGTGGTGCAGTGGACATCGAAAAAATTAGAGAAACGAGTTCAAATTCCAATTGAATTCGTTGCATTCACTTTCGCGCAAATAACCTTGGGAAAGGTATGAATCCGTTGGTTATCTTTTCAGGTATATGTTAAATAGCAGGACAGATTGGGTTCTATGCCTTGGTTGGCAACCAGTCTACCGCAGAAAGTAATAGCAAACTACTGCGTGGAAAATTATCTATATAATCAGTAATGTTTCTTTCGAGACATGATTAGTCAAGCGTGTATGACGTATGGCACATTTTCCGTCCTGACATTTAGTTCAATGTCTATGTGCAACCGAAGTTTGAGGTTTACTAAATAAGAATGTTGTAAGATGAACTATACGCTCCACTGTAATTCTTATGTTCCCTTAATGATATTTCGTATCCGACAATAGAACCGGAATTCAGCCACTTAAAATCTTTTCTTTGTCTATAAAAACATTGTTTCGCCTTCGCTGCTATTTCGGATATTCGATATTACGCAACATTTCAGTACTATTATCTGTATAATGAAATTATACTATATCTTGAAATATTTTCCGTAATAGGCTGTATCTAAACAGTTTTAGAGAAGGAATGCATATTCTTTACTCTGTTGCATTTGAAAGAAAATTGGACACACTTGAGTTAAGAAGCTACGTTGACTAACGAAGTATATTTTTCATTTTATTTTTCAGTTGATTATTATGGGAAAATCGAGAACAAAACAATTTTTTTTTAATCAAGTGTTTTTGTTTGTTTTTAAGTTCGTTCGTTAACAGAGCACGTTTCCTGGATTGGCACTATTAAAAAAAAATTGTTTTTTATCGGAAAAGCATTTAGTAACCACTTTTCTCTGTCATCTGTTTGCGATTGCGTCTTTTTCTCTGCAACAAAAAGCATCCGATTGTTTGCATGTACGCAGCTAATGAACGCACCAAATAGTAATTTTCACTGCAAACAAACAAACGTCAGTCGTAAAGAACTAAAACACGACTCGTTTAATTATCTGCGTACGAGTAATGGATAGCGGCTTGGATTGAGAAGTCAGGGAGCCGAGTTCTAATTCCAGTCGAATTCATTTTTTTTAATCATTTCACCCCAAACAAGGCGGTACCGTCACTGATGTGCAGGGGCTACATAAGAAAGTAAAATTTTTAGACATGAGAGTGAAGAGAAAGACGAACCAGCTACAAAGGGTAAAAGAGAAAGAGCAAGAAGCGGGAAGCGCGAGAAAAGAAGCTGCTGGAGTAGAATTATTTTAGATCTAGAAATTACAAAGTAAAAAAGAGAACGGAAAAGAACAAAATACATAGGGTGATGTAGAAAGAGCTGAAGTTAAGTGGATAAGAGATGGGAATTGACTTTGCATTAAAATTCCTGGAGATTGTAGCCGTCAGGAAAGCAAGTATATGGAAGGGAGTTCCACAGGCGGGAAGCGCGAGAAAAGAAGCTGGGGGAATAGAATTATCGCCTGCATTTGGTTGATCTAACTTTAAAGAGTGGGACCTTGTTGCCAGTCTGTTTGCCCGAGTAAATTCTTGTGGGGTGGGGCAATAGTGTGTCAATATAAGTGTCGGTGTGAGACCGACTACGTGGGTAAGACCATCCAACGGTTGGAGGTGATGGTCGCTCAGCACATTACGGGTAAAGTGCGTAGACATGAGCCAATTACACCCGGGCGGTCTCAGACTCATGAGTCAGTAATCGATGAAAACCTTTTAAATTCTGTCGAGTGCAGGACACATTATTCTCCTGATTTCTTCTTCATCATACGCAGGGCAAGGACATGACTCCATTTGGACATCTTGGAGTCTCTTACTGTTAATATACAAGGCACCGTCCTGTGTAG
Organism: Ascarosepion bandense; assembly: GCA_037127315.1. NCBI lineage: Eukaryota > Metazoa > Mollusca > Cephalopoda > Sepiida > Sepiidae > Ascarosepion > Ascarosepion bandense. The sequence continues at coordinate 2,347,170 of JBBBDQ010001010.1, forward strand.
ACAGAGGGAGTTGAACTTTAAAATGGAGCTTTTTGGGAAGGCTTCCAACCAACATAAGCAATATACTAAAGGTGCCTACGTTGTTTTTCTTTTAAGAGAGATACCTTTGAATTATCTTAATAATAAAATGATCCTATTTAAATTATGTTTTGGTGTGGTAGGAAGGAGTACTTGTTCACACACACACACACACACACACACACACACACACACACACACACACACACACACACACACATATATATATATATATATCTGCAGGCTGCGTTTACTTTTTCGCAGAAAATAAATTTAGCCTCGATGAGTGAAGATATTATAATGGTATCCTCATAAAATGAAACTTCGAAATCGGCATGAATCTGCTTAGTTAAAATGGCAAATTCTTTGCCCTAAAACTATATATATATATATATATATATATAGATATAGTACTTTGCAAAACTTTTAGGACAAGAACTATTTTAGCTTTTATGAGGCATATTGACAGAAAATAAACAATTTATTAAAGTAATTTTTGATTTAATCAACAAATGCTTCAACAAGAAATATACTTGTTACAAAATAAATTTAATATTTAGTATAATAGCCTTTTGCTTTGATCACAGCCTTCGTTCTGTCAGGCACTGATATCAGAAGCTTCTTCAATGAATCCAACAGTATCTCCTACCAAGCAGTTTATATTTGTTCCCAAAGGTTGTCTTTCGAAGTAAGACTAGATTTATCAATTTTTGTATCCAAAATATCCCATAGATGTTCAATAGAGTAGTTTCAAATAACTAGTTCAATAGAAAATTGGAAAAATTAAATATAACTTCTTTTAATACATTTCTTTAACATCTAGTTTTAAATAATCAATATTTAATTGGTTTTCACCCTGTATTTAAATCACCCCTGTCCTAATACTTTTGCACACTACCGGTAAGGTGCAAAAGTATTAGGACTGGGGTTATTTTATACTTAATTTTGATGTCTCATAAAAGATAAAATAGTTCTTGTCCTAATACCTTTGCACAGTACTATATATATATATATATATATATATATATATATATACTAGATGCGATTGGTAAATTGTCGCAATTATTTTGATGCCTCATAAATATAAAATAGTTCTTGTCCTAATACTTTTGCCCTATATATATATATATATATATATATATATATATATATATGAGGAGAAAGAATGTTTGTGTAGAATTCATGTAGTTTTGGCGAGTATGAACTTGAAATTGATTCTGGCGGCTCAACGTTTCAGCATATATCGTTCATTTTGAAACCACACGCTGCGTTAAATGCAAGCATTAGCATTCATAATGTTGCTTTGACGTCAAGTGCCATATGCATTTAATTCTATAATTTTTGTGGCTACGCATCGTTAAATGATAGCGTTTCCCCGCATCCAACTGAACGGTAAATATTTATATTCTTCAGCTAAGGAAAGACTTTAATGTTTCCGCATTTTTCTCACGTAGCTTGAGGAGAAGTCTTCCGTTCGCAGAGATGTCAGAATATGTCTGATTTACTTTATGAAGTCTTTAATGAAGAGCGATCCCCAGTGGGTGGACGAGAGAAATGGTAAACGGGCTGTGAATCGCAGAAGGGTAACTCGGCAGTATAAATACTAGATGGCTTCTCGTTTAATTACAGAGAACAAGACCGAGTGGAGACGGGAAGTGGGGAGGAAAAAGGGAGAAAAAGAAAGAGATTGTAACGTGACGAAATGAAATGATATATAGTCAGGGATGAAGAGAGGAGATGACGGCTAGGCAAGCAGGTAGAAAGAATGAAGGTTAGAAAAAGAAGGGGTAGAAGAATATCGATGGAGGGAGAAGAGAGAGGGAGATGGTAAAGTGCTAAAAAGAAGATAAAAAGTCAGAAAAATAGAGAGAAAAATGAAAGGTGTTTATAGTCGAGAGAGAATCGGCAAGGATAGAGGGAGGTTAGAAAAGATATATTAAGAAAGGGTAGGAGAACAGAGAGGAGAGGAGTAAAGAGAGAGAGAGAGAGAGAGTCAGATGAGAAATGAGAAAGAGTGCGAGAGAGAGAGAGAGAATGTCGAGCGAACGAGGTGAGAAGAGATAGTGAAAAAGGAGAATAACAGACAGAAGTGGAGTAAAGAGAGAGCGAGAATGTAGAATAGTGGGAAAGGAGAAGAACAGAGAGAAGAGGAGTATATATATATATATATATATATATATATAGAGAGAGAGAGAGAGAGAGAGAGACAGATGAGAAATGAAAAGAACTGAGAGAGAGAGAGAATGTAGAGTAGTGGAAAAGGAGGAGAACAAAGAGAAGTAGGGTAAAGTGTGAGAGAGAGAGAGTCAGATGAGAAATGAGAAAGAGTGAGAGAGAGAGAATGCTGAGCGAATGAGGTGAGAAGAGATATGAAAAGGAGAATAACAGACAGAAGTGGAGTAAAGAGAGCGAGAATGTAGAATAGTGGGAAAAAGGAGAAGAACAGAGAGAAGAGGAGTATATATATATATATATATATATATATATATATATAGAGAGAGAGAGAGAGAGAGACAGATGAGAAATAAAAAGAACTGAGAGAGAGAGAGAATGTAGAGTAGTGGAAAAGGAGGAGAACAAAGAGAAGTAGGGTAAAGTGTGAGAGAGAGAGAGAGTCAGATGAGAAATGAGAAAGAGTGAGAGAGAGAGAGAATGTCGAGCGAACGAGGTGAGAAGAGATAGTGAAAAAGGAGAATAACAGACAGAAGTGGAGTAAAGAGAGAGCGAGAATGTAGAATAGTGGGAAAGGAGAAGAACAGAGAGAAGAGGAGTATATATATATATATATATATATATATATAGAGAGAGAGAGAGAGAGACAGATGAGAAATGAAAAGAACTGAGAGAGAGAGAGAATGTAGAGTAGTGGAAAAGGAGGAGAACAAAGAGAAGTAGGGTAAAGTGTGAGAGAGAGAGAGAGTCAGATGAGAAATGAGAAAGAGTGAGAGAGAGAGAGAGAATGTCGAGCGAACGAGGTGAGAAGAGATAGTGAAAAGGAGAATAACAGACAGAAGTGGAGTAAAGAGAGAGCGAGAATGTAGAATAGTGGGAAAGGAGAAGAACAGAGAGAAGAGGGAGTATATATATATATATATATATAGAGAGAGAGAGAGAGAGAGAGAGACAGATGAGAAATGAAAAGAACTGAGAGAGAGAGAGAATGTAGAGTAGTGGAAAAGGAGGAGAACAAAGAGAAGTAGGGTAAAGTGTGAGAGAGAGAGTCAGGATGAGAAATGAGAAAGAGTGAGAGAGAGAGAGAATGTCGAGCGAACGAGGTGAGAAGAGATAGTGAAAAAGGAGAATAACAGACAGAAGTGGAGTAAAGAGAGAGCGAGAATGTAGAATAGTGGGAAAGGAGAAGAACAGAGAGAAGAGGAGTATATATATATATATATATATATAGAGAGAGAGAGAGAGAGAGAGAGACAGATGAGAAATGAAAAACTGAGAGAGAGAGAGAAATGTAGAGTAGTGGAAAAGGAGGAGAACAAAGAGAAGTAGGGTAAAGTGTGTGTGGAGAGAGAGAGAGAGAGTCAGATGAGAAATGAGAAAGAGGAGAGAGAGAGAAGTCGAGCGAACGAGGTGAGAAGAGATAGTGAAAAAGGAGAATAACAGACAGAAGTGGAGTAAAGAGAGAGAGAGAATGTAGAATAGTGGGAAAGGAGAAGAACAGAGAGGAGTATATATATATATATATATATATATATATATAGAGAGAGAGAGAGAGAGAGAGATGAGAAATGAAAAGAACTGAGAGAGAGAGAGAGAATGTAGAGTAGTGGAAAAGGAGGAGAACAAAGAGAAGTAGGGTAAAGTGTGAGAGAGAGAATCAGATGAGAGATGAGAAAGAGTGATAGAGAGAGAGAGAGAGAGAGAGGAAATGTAGAGTTAACGAGGTGAGAAGAGATAGTGGAAAATGGCATATTACTGAGGACAGAATAGAAAGAGGTGATAAAAAAGACTTCTGTCGCCTAAGTGCCATACATGAAACACCCTTGGACGATCATGTCTCGAGAGACATGACTGACTAGGCAGAAAATTATCACACAGCAGGTTGCTATTGCTTTCTGCGGTAGACTGGTTGCCAGCCAAGGTTATAGAACCCAGTCTGTCCTGTTATTTAACCCATAACTTGAAGGAAGAGACGGATTCATACCTTTCCCAAGGGTATTTGTACGAAAGGGAATGCAACGGTATCAACTGAAATTCGAACTCGGATATCCGATTTCTTGTTCCAAGCCGATATCCACTGCACCACAACGCACATCCAATAAGACATAGGAAATATGAATGAATATTGATTACAAGAAATGAATTTAAAGATATGGAGAGAGTGTTGATCGATTTATTCTATTTACAAGTGGACTATTGTCCTCATACTTGTTGTTGTTATCTTACCGTTTCGGTCGTTGTCAGTCCTTCATCAGGTGGATGCCGATCTGAATATCTTACAGTGAATTCAACAAGTACTCCACTGAGAATTGTGTCCTGGTTTAATAGCCTAGTGGATAAAAGCGTCGGTTCGTGAATTTGGTGATCATAGTAATTGTGAGTTCAAACCCTGGGCAGGGGTGTGAGTACTTGAACTCAGTAGAAGTAGGACAAGAAATAACCGACCAATACGAAAACAAAGACTAGACGCCATACCCCTAGATATGGACAGAGGAAGAAAAAGAAGAATATACCCACGCAAATTAAATAAAAAAATAATTATTTTCTTAATTTCATCTGTGTTACCCGGATAGACATACACATGATGACGACCGATGAGCACAATGGCTAGAACGTTATGATAACAGCAACAAATATAGCTTGTTATTCCCAGAAATTGTTAATTTATTTTTTTTTCGGTCTATCAGCCTTTATGAGTTGTCTAATGTGTGCTCTGGTGCAATGGATATTGACTTGGAACGAGAAATCAGTGAACCGATTTCGAATTTCAGTCGAATTCGATGCATTCACTTACGTACAAAGTTACAAATAAATCTCTTCTTTCCAGCTATGGGCTAAATAACAAGACAGATTTGGTTGTATAGCCTTGGTTGGCATCCAGTCTACCGCAGAAAGTAATAGCAACCTAGTGCAGGAAAATTTTCTGCTCAGTCAGTCATGTCATTTTCTAGACATGAACGTCCAATATCATATAGCACTTAACCTACTGGCTGATTGATGGATTATTTAAAATCGAAATATATGTCGGATTGTAAGAGGTAGCTTAAATTACCCGGCGTGTCCAAGCGGCTCCCCATTTGACCGAACTCGACATTGCTTAACTTCGTTGATCAAATGAGGACTTTTAGATTAATCCTAGTTTGACAGTAAACTATGAGAGAGAGAAAGAGAGAGAGAGGGGGGGAAGTGGGGGAATGGCAAAGATATGAAAAGGTTGTGTGGCTCAATGAAGGAAGGAGAACACGTAATTAATTACACACCAAGTAAATTCAAAAACTAAAAACAACAACAAACGATAACAATAAAAAACAGAAAATAAAAAATAAAGTGCAGATAATGAAAGTGAAAGTGAAAGTGAAAGTAATGTATGTACGCACGCATGCCTGATTATTGCATGTATTGCTTTTCTTTATCTCTGAAGTCTACGACTTTACAAGTTAATCAATTAATCTTTCGTCTTCTGCCGGAAATTACCAAACTCTTATAATTAGATTATTTTTTTAAAAAAAATATGATTTCCATTAAGTAAGAATGCTAGAAGACAAGCAAATATTTTTAATGCTATAGTTGTAGGTCACTTGTAAAGATATGTCTTGAGAGAATCTTTGTAATCTTCGCTTTTGTAATGAGTTCGATCTCATGAAGAGCTTCAGTTCAGTAGTTCAGTGTCAAGTGCAACATATCGTTTTACTGGTAGAAAATCGGAATTGAAGGTTTTCCATTCTAAAAAATTCTTGACAGAGAACATAGAGAAGATGTCTCTCATGAGTAGTAAAACGGATTATATATTTAAAAAAACTAGATAGTAAAAAACAACACTGTGACGATAATCAGCTTGTGTTGTGAAAAATCGCAAATTAAAATAGTTTCTAAAAGAAAAAGCATATCTAAACTTATTTATAAATGGACCTTTGTCTGTGTGTGTGTGTGTGTGTGTGTGTGTGTGTGTGTGTGTGTGTGTGTGTGTGTGTGTGTGTGTGTGTGTCCGTTACCTATAGACTCCGAAACAGCTGTACCAATTTTCTTGAAAATTTACGCAGTTGTACTATAAGCATCTGCTGGTGTTCTTAACTAGGATTTGTGTCGAGGTACCTCTGATAAATATCGGAAATCGATAATCGAAAAAATCGGGTTATAGAAGGAGTGGTCCGATTTTAATCAAATTTCACACACTCATAGACAAAGACATAAGAAACGATATTCAGAAGTTTCAATGTTGCAGTTCTTACAATAGTGCAGAAAATCGATAATATATATATATATATATATATATATAAAAGGCAAGATGTTTGTGTGTGTGTCTGTTTATCTGTCTGTATGTCCTTAATACAAATCAACAATTTTTATCCGATTCTCACCAAACTGCACACACATATTCTTTAGGCTGAGTCTGAGCTCCAGGACCATGGATTAGTTTTAAAGCTTTCATTACACCCGAGCAACGCCAGACTATACTGCTAGTATGTTATGAATCTCAGGTAGAGTATACTCACTGTCATAAAAGATTTTTCACTCGCTGTCCGCATTAAAATGTTTTCAAATCATTGGGTTTACCGCTTTATATTGTATTCATATTTACAGGTGTGATTAAATTTACGATATAAGAAAACTAAACTAGTCAAAGAAGCATTTAGTTAAATAGAAGTAGTTTATTTTACTCATATATTAATGTGTATTCACATTGTTTTTCTAATATGCATGTTGGCGTAATATTTTCTCATCCTTTTCTTTAACTGACGCGAAATTCTTTCACAGACGCACACGCCAATTGGTTACTAAACGACAAATTTCTCAAAAGGTAATTTTTATGCTTATTTTCTCTTTAATTGTATGCAAAAAACTATTTAAAACTATTGCTTTAGTTTCTTTTCCTTTGACAAACGGTCAGTTTTAGACCCACAAAATGACAGGGTGTAACTGATTTCTATTTTTTCCTCAGATTAAGTTATTTGCAGTGGTGTGCAATAATACGAATCTATATAGATATGTTAAAAATATATATATCCAGCCGTATGCAAATTAATTTCAACGCTTGCTTTAGTTCCGTCATCATACGGTCAGCGTTAGACAAAGTAGTACAGTAGTGCGCAGTAGTAATATGACTTATATATATATATATATATATATATATATATATATATTCTTCAGCAATGAATTCAGTTCTTTCGTGGGCTGGCCTGTGTATACCCCGCTAATATACAACACGCTGAAATTTTCCTTCTTCGATTCCATACACCTATGGCTTAGGGGTTAGCGAATCCGACTGACACTAAATCGATCGAATTTCGATTCCAGCCAGAAACAAGTGGAGGTCTAGCCACACTGATGAGTTGTGATACAGCGAAACAGGATTGTATGTGGATGACGAATATATATACATATATAGTCATCTGCAGACAGATCTGTTTCGCTGTATCGCAACTCATCAGTACGGTTAGACATCCGATTGATTTTTACCCAGGACTGAAACCCGACCGAATTAGCGTCAATCGGTGATTCTACCTCTGAGCTCTAGGCGCTCGGTAGCAGGAGGCAAACTTTTAGCGTGTGATATATCATGTATACACACGCCAATAGCGGAGAGTGTTCTAATTCATTACTGAATGAAAGATGCGTACGTATATATATATATATTGAGCAGAGATATATGTTTCAATTAATTTGTACACGGCTATATATATATATTGGAAACATTGTCAGGAGAAGTGTCTTCAACATTTAATTCTTGTAATTTGGTATTTTATGGGATTGTATCTATTTGCCCCTTCTTTATTGTGTCTCTTGGTCCCTTCCTTTCTCGATTCTTGCTTTCATTTCCGATTTTATCTGCTTCCCCTCCTTTTTCTTTTTCTTTTGGCTGGTTCCCCCGTTTTCTTTCTATGTTTCAACTTTCTCTCTTCCTTGCACTTACCAATCGTCAACCCTCCCATATCCTCGCCTTCCCCTTTCTTCGGGGATATTTTTCAAATGAACGGGAACCTTTTCGTATATAAACGTTGCAAATGTCCGTCCCATTATGGACATGTGGGCGTCTACGGAGAATCAAATAAAAGTGAAGAAATTTTTGGTTTTTCTTTTGGTGGGGTGATATTTCGATTGCCTAATGTTGTACCATTTGGATCTGAAGAGCCGCGCTAAGAACATCAAACGGTGAAATATGTATCATCCAAACTAATAATCAGAAATCCGTTATATATATATATATATATATATATATAGAGAGAGAGAGAGAGAGAGATTTGGATCTGAGGAGCCGCGCTAAGAACATCAAAGCGGTGAAATATGTATCATCCAAGCTAATAATCAAAAATCCGTTATAAAATATTACTCTGTTAAATAAATGAATTTAACATTGAGTTCTCTCGAGTTCGTCCCTTTTGGAATTTACCCGGATTATATACCAAGTGTACTACGCTATATATATATATATATATATATATATATATATATGTGATGTTGAATGACCATTTCGATATGAAATTCCCACAGGGGATAACAGATCACCTAAGCAACAAAAAAATCCTTTTCCAAACTGGAAAGGATTTTTTTTGTTGCTGAGGTGATGTGTTATCCCCTGTGGGAATTTCATATCGAAATGGTCAGTCAACATCCTTGAATTAATCCTAGTTAATTTATATTTGCTCTGTAATATTTTATTACATGGAGCTCTCTTCCTGTATCATTTTTTATTTTAATATTAATTAGGATCGCGTTTTTGGAATTTACCTTCCTGCTTTTTCTGCTTGGATTAAAGTATTTGAATAATATATATATATATATATATATATATATATATATACCTGTGTACAAATTAATTGAAACACGGGTATATATATATATATATATATATATATATATATATATAATATAATTATATGGTTAAGTCAATTATACATTGCGACGTGGAAATTTCTATGTTTCGAGATTAATTCTCATCTTCAGGCAATGTTGTTGTGGTTGTGCAGATGATTTACTTTTAAATGTAAATCATCTGGATATATATATATATATATATATATATATATATATATATATACTCGTGTACAAATTAATTGAGTCAGCTGCTCAAGTTTCTTTTTTCTCACCGTACGGTCAATTTTAGACTTACTGGATTGACAGGGTGTAATCGATTTCTATTCTTTTTTTCAGACAAGGTCATTTGCAGTGGTGTGCAGTAATATGAATCTATTATCGGGGTGTATGATGAAATATATTTGGCCTTGAAAATATTACGTCATTGCATCAGATTTTTATCACGCCCAGATACTATTGCCGTGACTATTGTTTTACGGCTATTGTCTGCAATGGACATTACTCCAAGTAAGTGTATGAAAATTGTACTGGCAAGCCTTACAGAGAGATCACGGACATTGTTGGTGTCAGCCTTTCAAGTGTCAGTCACGTGATGACATGACTGACAGTTGAAGCCAAACAAAAAAACTGGATCCGTCAGTCCAAAACATAAAGGAAAATGCGGTCGAAAGAGGAAGAAGACGCAAAGAGACGACGTATACGTGATCAAGGAATGTGTGAAAGAACCCAGGAAGACATTATTCGTTTTATTTCAATTAATTTGCACAATGGTGTATATCAGCTTCCTAAATTTAATTTATCTAAAAGTATGATATTGCATGAAACATTGTATGCCTAATAGAGTTATGCAACCTTTGCACGAAAGAGTCACCATTTTTCCGTCTTATCTTCTCGCGTAATATGGCGCTGTCTTTGGCTTGTTACAACCTTATATACAACGAAATACTTCTAAAAATAACGTGACTTCACGAATCATAATAAATAGTAACTTTAATAATCCTACAGTTGACAATTAGTCATTGAGAATCATGAATGAATGTTGCCTATATCGTTGGAAAATAATTTGAATTTTCAATTAATCTCCACTGTAACATAAATAGATGAGGATTGACATTAAACTGGTAAACAGTTACACTGACAGAAAATCAATACCTCACAGATCAATACAAAGACGGCCAAAATCTTTAAAGATACTTTTTTTTTAATATGAAGTTTGCGTTTCACAAGCTCCTCTGGAATGCTCCAACTATATGGTGTGAACTCTGGTATTAAGCGAAAATAGCAAATATGTTTGGGAAACGATAACTTTGCTTACGTTAATTTCAATGGCGTTTTGCCCTCAGCAAGAAATCAATCAATAAATTACTGACTAATCGATAATCATGGTGAATCAGCGAGCGAGAAAACAGAATGTGAGGGCTTCACGTAGTGAACACTTTGATCTCTGACGAAACGTCAGAACTTTGTAGGAATCAGAATCCTTCACAGGATGAGCTGGCGTTGTGAGATTTTGAAAACGTTTCTCGTCAGGAGATCAATCAATTCACACAAGGCATGCCACCATGTTGTCGTAACATTGATTTAATTTTAAAGCTTTTCACATGTACAGCTGGCAAAATTTTCAGCTAGAAAGTCGATCACAAAGAAAACTCACCCTGAAAGGATCTGCAGTGGCAAGATGCAAAAATTCAGCTCTTGATTGTTCCGTTGGTTGTTAATTTAGGAGCTCCTTTCTTATGCGTATTTTTGAGGGCTTCGGGGCTAACGAAAGGAAGAAAGGCACTGAAAGACTCTAGTTCTAACATCTAGTCTTGTTGATTATTGACACAGGTTTCCATTTTTTAAAAATGGATAAACTAAAAATAAAATATCAAACCAAGCAAAGCTATTCCGGGTGACATTCTGAGGTAAATATATAATCATATTTTTAGAGATTTAATATGGAATTTCAGTTTGAATTGCAGTTGATTTCTTTGCATTTACTTACGCACAAATACCCTTGGGAAAGGGTATTTGTGCGGAAGTCTCTTCGCTACAGTTATGGGTTAAACAATAGGATAGATTGGGTTCTATAGTCGTGGCTAGCAACCAGTCTACCGCAGAAAGCAATGGCAATCTACTGCTGGATAATTTTCTGCCCAGTCAGTCATGTTTCTTTCGAGACATGATCGCCCAAGAGTGCATCACGTATGGAACTTAACTGTCTGAATATGGATGAATAAATGATGCTCGACAAGAAATGATGCAATTAACTGCTTATTAAGTATAAAATATTCACCAAATAACTATAATTTTGTCAAAATTTAAAGCTCAGTCTAAAAATCTCCATGGGTCAAAAATTAATCCCAAATATGATACTTCTACAAACATGTGTGCAGTTTTTCAGCGATCGGCAGTTTTCTCCTATACGTAACATTCAGGCCTGTTGAGAAAGTCAGCAACAAAATATTCTCTTGAATAGTTCCTCGATCTTTGGCTGAATGGGATCTCTGACATAGAACTGCTAGTCATAGAAATACAGGTGTATGTTATTTAATAAATCCGGGGCGTTTAAATTGGCTACATTTGAAAGAAAAGAGGAAAAAGTAAAACGTCAACAAGGGTTTAAAAAATAAACGAAAACGAAAAATAACAACGACATTCTACACGTACGCACTTCCGATTAATGGGCACACAAGTGCAAATCTACGCACATATGCACTATGGAAAAAAAAATTCTTCAATTAAAAGTGCACATGGAAATGAAAAATCGAGAATTATACCTAGTCAATTACTGATACCTCTGACGAGTGAAGGCAGCAGTTCCCGGAAGAACCGTCTAAAAAAATCTGTGATGCTGAAGGTAATCAGCTAAACGTTAAACATTTATCGCTTATTAATCATATATATATATATATATATATATATGCGTGTGTGTGTGTGTGTGTGTGTGTGTGTGTGTGTGTGTGTGTGTGAATTGAACACTGAGATCAACGCCGAGTTACGACAGGCTTTTTGGTGCAAACGCGTTTATGCATGAAATAGTCCTGGTCAAAAAATCGGAGAGGAGGCGTCAGACATATAGTTAGTGTAGACTTTATAAGGAGGAATCGGAAAACTAATCCTAAACAGACATGGCATAAACCTCTACACTTATTCAAAGACTGGGTAAAAGACGTTAGAATTATAAAGTCGGAGTAGACTTTATCAGAAACCAGAAACGCAATCCTAAACAGACATGGCATAAACCTCTACACTTAATCAAAGACTGGGGAAAAGACGTTAGAATTATAAAGTTGGAGTAGACTTTATCAGAAACCAGAAACGCAATCCTAAACAGACATGGCATAAACCTCTACACTTATTCAAAGACTGGGGAAAAGACGTTAGAATTATAAAGTTGGAGTAGACTTTATCAGAAACCAGAACCGCAATCCTAAACAGACATGGCATAAACCTCTACACTTATTCAAAGACTGGGGAAAAGACGTTAGAATTATAAAGTTGGAGTAGACTTTATTGGGAAGCGGAGACGCTGTCTTAAACAGGAAACAACGGTTAAACTTTTACTCTTGTTCAACCGACCGGATAAAAGTGTGAACCCGCTGATAGGTGTATCTACCTTCTTATAAATGAGCAATATTATATTAGTAAAAATATGAACTGCCCAATGTTTCTGTAGATATCGCATAGCATTAGTTGTGACCCGCAGGACGTATCAAAGTTCGATGTTCTCATACATCAAATAATTAGAACCTACTATTTTTTATGACAATGTCCGGGAGTATTATCCTGCAAACTGAAAAGCTTGTTAGCTTTCAACGACCACAATCTGAAGAATTAAAGGATAAAAAATCCTGATTTACTAAGTAACGAATAAAATCAACACGATCGCCTTTTGTATTTATTGTCAACTACTCTAGAATGATGTGCGTTGGATGTGCAAGGAAGTGCGTTGTGGTGCAGTAGATATCAGCTCGGAACGAGAAACCGGGGTGCCGAGTTCAAATTCCAGTTGAATTCATTGCATTCACTTACGCACAAATACCCTTGTGAAAGGTATTAATCCGTCTCTTCCTTCCAGTTATGTTTTAAATAACAGGACAGATTGGGTTCTATAGCCTTGGCTGGCAACCAATCTACCGCAGAAAGCAATGGCAACCTACTGCGGGATAATCTTCTGCCCAGTCAGTCATGTCTCTTTTGAGACATGATCGCCCGAGCGTGTTTCACGTATGGCACTTAACTGACTGACTGACTCTAGAATACTTGATTTTAAGATGATATGAAGGAGAATTCTTGAATAGCAGAGTTGTTTTGATGAGTATTTTCAAGAATGGGGTGTGAGGGAATTAATGTTTCAAGCTTCATTGCAAATAAGGAGCCACTCCACAGGCAACGACGTTATGAAGAATGTTATCACGCTCCGTCGAGGAGGTTATAGGCCCGAATCCTTAATGCTAATTCAGCGGAAAGGAATAGTAATGAATGCTTGAGATGTTGCTTAGGTTAGCATTTATCATTTAACGTTCCTCTCTCTAACACTGAAGAGCTGCAAACATGCGATAAGAGAAACTACTTCAATAACAAATAGCAGACAAAATGTCTTGTTTTAATTATTATAAAAGAAAAGGAACGAGAAGTTCTTTTGTTATTCCAGGAGGAAGTAAATAGGTTACGAATATTAAGGATAATTTATTTTAACGTATACAGGATGCGATCGATAAACTGTTTACACAAAAAATGAAAATAAATCTTATATCTCATTTTAACAGATATATTTACGAAAGTTATACAAAATATCTTGAAATACTAAAGAGTAAATTTATTCAGTAGTGTAGTGAACAAAACTAGATCTACATGTAAAAATTCAAATGCACTGAGTGATTGATTTTGTTAGAAATTATAAAAGACTCGAATTTGCAAACTTTGCTTAGCACACAAGCAAGAGCGAATCCAAAACAAAACGCGTGAAATGTTTTTCGGTCATTGGAAAACTAGGAAACATCTAAAAACAAAATTCAAATATTTCTGCAGAAACAAATTCTTTTACAGAAGTTTTCGCGAGCTGAATTGAAGTTTTTTCGTTGTCCAATGGAAAGGTCAGAATCACATCCGGGAGTGAATTCCCAAATGATCTTTTCAACTCCCACAAACGAAATAAAAGACGGGCAAGTTCCCCTGTCGCCAGAGAGAAGGAGAAGAGCTTATTAACACGTCCCGTGACAAACGTCAAACGATCGTTATTATTATCTTGATTTTTCTCACCCACCTCTTTATTCTCACGGTTCACCCGTCAGCCTTGTTTTTCTCATCGATAACCGAACGGAACCATTTAAAACTGAGCGAATACTTCAAAGGCAATCCTACCCGACTATAACGCTCAAACATACATACATACATACATACATACATACATATGTTCCTGTCTACGTACACAAAAGCTCATTCTTGCATGGAATACTACGAACATTTTAACGACCTTGTATCAACAAAAATACATTAATTTTATTTGTAAAAACCTTAATTGATTTATATGTATATAAATTTGTTTTCATTTTCGGAACAACGCAGCACGACTGACATGATGAGTGCACTCGAAACAAAATAAACGGGTATAAAGACACTACTTGGCAACACACTCTCTTTCTCTTTCTCTCTCTCTCGCTCTCTCTCTCTCTCTCTCTCTCTCACACACACACACACACACATATGAGTGCGCACAGACATTCACACTCACACACAGACACACACGGCCACACACTAGCAGAAATATGCGAGCTTACATATATAATAATGCTAATATTTATGAATGTCGAAAATGGTCAGAAGACATTGGCGAATTCAATCTGCCTAGACAACCCTAAAGTACCCCGAAACGTGAGGAAATAAAATAAAAAAAATTATCAAAATAAATAACTTTTGTTTATCTTCAATATTCATTTTCATCGGATGAATAAAAAAGAATCTGACCCTACACACACACACTTATATATATATATATATATATATATATATATATACATACACAAATATATATATATATATACGTATACACATACACATACACAAATATATATATATATATATATATATATATATATATATATGTATGTATGTTTTCAGTTAGATTGGTGTGAGTTTATATATATGTAGTAGGATTTCACGCTTTTGCGATCGTCTGACAAATTCTGACGATCACAAAAGAATGAAACTCAGGGTCACAAACTCACACAAATCTAACTGAATATGTCAGTTCTATCACTAATAGTGAGCGCTTTCAAATAAGTACCGCACATATATAATATATAATATAATATATATAACTAATTACATGTATACATCGCCTATGGACCAGAGGTAGAATCGCCGACTGACGCCACTGTGGTCGGGTTTCAATCCTGGGTTAAAAGCAATGGGAGTCTAACCGTACTGATGAGTTGTGATACAGCGAAACAGATCTGTCTGAGGATGAGTATATATATATATATATATATATATATAGACACAGATTACATATATATATTTATAATTATATACATACACTTTTCACGCATATATATATATCTTAAGAAATTTAAATCATTCGTCGTTAAAGAAATTTCGGAAGAAGCTTGTTCAAATAAAACATGTTAAATTAAAGACAGTTTTTTTCTAACTGTTTTTACTTATTTTATTCATTTTGTTTGATTTCAATGCATACATTCAACTCATACATACATACATATATACGCAAACACGTATATACATATATATATGCATACACACATATGTATACACCTATATATATATATATATATATATATATATACATACACACACGAGCACACATAATGCAGGCTTAAACACAAACATATATATAAATAAATGTACACACGCACATATATATATATATATATATATATATATATATAATCCGGTAAATAAAGCGTTTACTTCAAGCCACAATTAAAAGTCGACTGACACACCCACACCCACCCACACACACACACCAATCACACACACACACACACACACCAATCCAAACACACACACACACACACACACATACATACATATATATATATATATATATATATATATATATATATATACGCATACACATACGCACATGTACAGGCCTGCATACTTACATACACATATATACACATATATTTCAGAAGTGAAACTGAGATAAGTTTTCATATTTTAGGCATAAATTTTTCTTTACTTCTCGTAATTTTTTCTTTCTTTACTCTATGGAGTCGGTGATATGATATACATTCAGATGTGTCATAATTTGAAGCCTTTTAAACAATTCGACATCATTTATTTCATAGTTTGCATGTTACTACAATTTATACGCATTAACCACTTTTTAATCAATAATATATGAAATGTCAATAATTCTTATTTGACTTTACAGCTTGCATACATCCGTTGCTATGAAACTCTGATTAAAATGATTACGTAGTTACCACTTTTAAATCTGAAACTAGCTTTACTTGAATAACTCAGCCATTTAGATTATTCTAACTTCGCAAGGCCCACTTATTTCCTTCTTGCTCTGTTATTTGCAAATCACCCATTGAGTACCAAGGTAAAATTAGGAATCAGCTGTTTATTTATAAAGATTACAACAGAACAAATTCAGTTAAGTGCTATACGTGATACACGCTTGGGCGATCATGTCTCGAAAGAGACATGACTGACTGGGCAGAACATTATCCCGCGCTAGGTTCGCCATTGCTTTCTGCGGTAGACTGGTTGCCGACCAAGGCTTCAGAACCCAATCTGTCCTGTTATTTAACCCATAACTGGAGGGAAGAGACGGATTAATGCCTTTCCCAAAGGTATTTGCGCGTAAGTGAATGCAATGGATTCGACTGCAATTCGAACTGGGCTTCCCGATTTCTCGTTCCGAGCCGATATCCACTGCACCACGACGCACATCCTAAATAAACTCCTCTTAGCAAGATATAAGACATATTGGTGTTAAGTAAGTTAGTAAAGTGTCTTACGTGATACACGCTTGGGCGATCATGTCTCCAAAGAGACAAGACTGACTGGGCAGAAATCTTTCTGTGGTAGACTGGTTGCCAGCCAGGGCTATAGAACCTAATTTGTCCTGCTATTTAACCTATAACTTAAGGGAGAAGTGACGGATTAATGCCTTTCCTAAAGGCGCGTAGGTGAATGCAATTGATTCAAATGTAATTCGAAATCGGTTCTCCGATTTCTTGTTCCGAGACGATACCCACTGCATCACTTTCAAAAAACTAATAAAAAGATTCTTTTTCGTAAGGTTTCGAATCCTTTAAAACAAGTTTTATACTTGCTAGAATAATGAAGCTATTATAAAATGAAGTAAATATATTTCTTCTCAAAATTACGAAATTTGATTTATAATTAAATTATATAGCCCTATCAAATATTTTAAAATCATTTCACCCCAAGTAAGGAAGGACTACTACTAATACGCGGTGGTTTACAGAGAATGAAAGTGAAAGACTGGTTATAGGGGGTACTTTTTATTTATATTTTTTAATCGTTCCTACCCCAAACAAGGTGGTACCACCACTGGTGCGCAGGGGGTTACATAAGTAAAGAATGAAAGTTTAAGCAGGCAGAGAGCAAAGAGAAAGTCGAATCAGTTACAGCGGGTGTAAAAGAAAAGGTAAGAGAAGAATGGGAATACCAGTGTGAAAACAGTTGCGTGGGTAAAATAAAAAAAAGCAAAAGAACAAGATACACGAAATGATGGGGAAAGGGTGAGAGATGGACTAGTGTCAAGTGGACAAGAGATCGAAATTGACGTTGAAGTTCTTGGAGATTGTAGCTGTCAGGAAAGCATGCATACGAAAAGGAGTTCTACGGCGGGAAGTGCGAGAAAAGAAACTGGTGCAGTAGAAATGAAAGCTGCATTTAGTTGATTTAACTGTAAAAATGTGGGACCCTGTTGCCTGTGCGGTTGCCCGAGTAAATCCTTGTGGAGGGGGCAACAGTGAGCTAAGCTCGTCGGAGCAGAAGCCATGAAAATATTTGTAGAATAGACAGGGGAAAGCCACTTCCAGCCGGTGAGAAAGTGGCTGGAGTCGAGTTGCCAGGTCGGGACCAATCACGTTAGAGATTCTTCTTTTGAGCCTGTTGAGAACCCTGAGATGAATGACAGGGGCACCCGATCAGATATGACAACAGTACTAAATGAAAGAATAAGAGCTGAACGGGATTCATGAAAATAGAAGATGGCGATTGACATTGCATTTAAATTTTTGGATATTGTAGCTACCAGGGAAGCAAGTAAACGGAAATGCGAGAAAAGCAACTGTTGGAGTAGAAGTGAAGGTTACACTTAACCATTTCAACGTTATAAAAGTAGAAAATGGAAACCAATCTAGTAGAACGCTAAATCCATGGGGTCAGGGAACCATGTAAAGATATTCGTCAGAGCCATTGGAATGAATATAATTATAAGAAAGACAGAGGAACGCCACGTCACGTTGGTGAGAGACGGGCTGAAGTCGAGTAGCCAAGTCAGGATCAATTACTTTGCAGAACCATCTTTGGGTTTTCCAGAACCCAGAGATGTATAACAGGAGCACCTGACCAGATATGGCAACAGTATTCAATGCAAGGACGAATGGTAGGTTGATAAATGTGCAAGATAGTCAGTTAAGTGCCATACGTGATACACGCTTGGGCGATCATGTCTCGAAAGAGACATGACTGACTGGGCAGAAGATTATCCCGCAGTAGTTTGCCATTGCTTTCTGCGGTAGACTGGTTGCCAGCCAAGGCTATAGAACCCAATCTGTCCTGTTATTTAACCCATAACTGGAAGGAAGAGACGGATTAATACCTTTCCCAAGGGTATTTGCGCGTAAGTGAATACAACGGATTCAACTGGAATTCGAACTCGGCTCCCCGGCTTCTTGTTCCGAGCCGATATCCACTGTATCGCAACGCACATCCTAGATAGACTCTGATGCAAGATAGACTGTGACGAAAAAAAAATCCTTCGGAAGAGTAACTAAACCTTTCTCGCAGTAGATGCACTTATATATACAATGAAGTTGTTTTATTTCAGGTCTTGAAAACGTGATGCCATGGCGACGGAGTGTGTTGTTCTCCAGGAGGCTAGCATCAGCCGTGCTGATGGCGATCAGGACAAATTGTCTATCGAGGTTAAAAGAGGGCAGTTCTGTTTTGCAGACATTACAAATTAGAATTAATTTCCCATCCTAGTTACGTATTGATTGGAGGTTCATTGCAGAAGCACCAGCCATGTATATTTTGTTATCTTCGAGAGATTAACTGTTGTGACGGGAGCAAATGATGTTGTCATCTGCATAAATGCCTCCTTAGGAGCTGATCAGATAGAATAATTAAACTGCTATCAGAATGAAGTGAATTTATTTCTCTTCAAAATTATTAGGTTTGATCGACAATTAATATGTTCAACACTACAAAATAAACTTAGCAGGAGATTAAGCATGTATAAAAAAGAGGCAAATATATTTTTCTTCTAAATAACGGGGGTTGATTGATAAGTAAGGCACTAATAAAATAAAACAACTTAGAAAAAATATAATACTGAAATTGGTATCAAAATGAAGTATACTGATTGCTTATTGGTAGACTAGCAGTATAGCCCGGCGTTTCTTGGGTGTAATGAAAGTTTTAAAACTAATCCATGGCCCTGGAGCTCAGACTCTTTGGACGTTGGCACCAAAGACTAAAAAGCAATAGTTGTTTCCAGTGAAAGCGAAACCGTAGTTTGAAAGAAAAATGAATGGATGTAAGTTAAATTTTGATTTTCGGTATCGATGTCAGATAGGTTTTCCGTCGCAAATTAAATTCTGAAGGCAAAACAAGTCCTCTGAGTAAATAGTATCGAGGCTGAGACTAAGAACTCCAACTATACCTACTTAGAGCAAAACCCGAAGTAAAACCAAAAATAAAAGGGCTGAAAATCTGATTTTGATCAGTCCCGATTAGATAACGGGATATCGATTTCCAATATCAGATCCAAGGATAAACTAACCTAAGTAAGTCCATGAAAACTTATCGTACTCATCAGGAGTAAAATTGGAGAAAATGAGACATATTGATGATTGAATATTGGTTTTTGATCAGATTCGATAGAATATCGGGTGTTATCGATTCCGATATCGGGGAAGATGAGTCGGCTGAGAAGATCTACTAATGTTTGAGACTAAAAACTATAAATTTATCAAGTTAGATTAAATTCTGCAGCAAGAACTAGCTGAAATCCTGATCTTGATCAGACCTGATCTCATCGGACACCGGGGTACTGATTTCCGATATCGGGGTGGGGGGGGGGGGGTCGGAAAAATAAGTAGCCTACGATCTGAGCGGGGACTTAAAAATATTTCTGTAAGGTTTGGTGAGAATCTGATAACATTGTGGATTTGTATAAAGGACATACAGACAGACAAATAGACAGACACACACACAAAAATCTTGCCTTTTATATATTTGGATACGTAAGGTAGCCAATCCACTAAAAAAAACAAATAAAATAAAATAATATTGCTTTGAAATGGAAGTAAATTCTTTTCTTTTTAAAATTACTCGGGTTGAGTTACAAATAAAATCACCATTTCTATAAAACAAGTTTTCAAACATGAATTTATTGATACCAAACCTATATAAAAAGTAAGGAGGGTTGTTTCTCTTCACAATGGTTAACTTACATATTAGGAATGTCTCATAGTCTCACTTTCGTTATACCTATTTTGAAACTTTTCATACGTGCATGTAGATAAGTTCTGGTTTGTTTTTGAGGTTTTCCTTTAGTATATCTAGCAAGATTTTATCCATCAGCTGCTCACGAAGTTCGTCGAGTAATTTAAAGAAGGGTTAGGAAACCTTTTGCTAAGTATGTACCGACTTAGGGTTTTCAAATCATTCAGTGTGTCAACAGCATACGTATTTTTATGCAAATCAAGGTGAATATACACTACCGCCCACAATTATTAGGCCACGCGATGTTTTTAAAAGAAATTATGTATTTTATTCTATTTTTAGTAGTTATTGCCAAATGGATGAAAATAGAATGGTTCTTTTGTTATTATTACTTTGCAAAATTTTACAAGGTAGCCAGGAATCCTTTGCCTCGGCCAGCCAATAAGAAGGAGAGTCTAGCATGGGGAAGAGAGCACAAAAATTGGAGACCAGAACAGTTCATTTGATTCATATATTATTGTGTAGTATTAACAAAATTTTTAGAATTATCCACTTGGAAATAAATACTAAAAATAGTATAAAATACACCATGAAAAAAATCTGGGGTGGCCTATTAATTATGGCCGGTAATGTACGTGCATTTACATTTTCCTAGCCCGGTTCTCGATTTCATCCAATCCTGGTCCATCTTGGCTTGAAGTCATAAAGGTACGTTCTGTTGTTCGAAATATCTCTTGTGAGTCAACCCTAATTCTTACTTTGTGAGCATTTTGCCATAGTACTTTTGTTTTGTCTTATTAGTTAATTTGCCTTGCATAAATTGTGTGCTTGTCGTATAAGTATATTAATTTTTATTACTTATTGCAAATTTGTTAATTCTGTTTCTCAGACATTCTATTTTCATTTAAATCTATCCACTTGGCAATAAATACTAAAATAGTATGAAATACATCATTTTTTTAAAACTGAGGTTGTCTAATAATTATGGCCCGTAGTGTACGTTACAAATTAAACTGAGCACAACTGACTGTAAAAGGGTAAAACAGTTTTTTTTATCATCCTGGCCTTTTCTCGATTTGAATTATGCATATACTCTACCGGCCATAATTATTAGGCAACCCCAGTTTTTTTGGGTTTTTTTTTAAGAAATGATGTATTTCATACTATTTTTAGTATTTATTGTACGGTAAAATACAAGTAGCAGAGAATTCTATCAACGGGTAAGACAAGACGGAATGGAAGCCAGAAGTCGAATCGTCCCCACCCTGTTTACTTAATCACTTCCGAACGAATCAACTGTCGGGGGTGATGGGATGTTCCATTATAACCGTTTGTTAATATATTTTTATATTTTCAGTTGTGAATTTTGACCGATCATCAATAAAATGCTCTAATTTTTTGTAATAATATTTGTCCAAAATTACGTAAGTATTGAATTTATCATCTCTTCTGATAATGATATTAGGTTTATTTTGTAACTAGCAGTATAGCCCGGCGTTGCTCGGGTGTAATGAAAGCTTTAAAACTAATCCATAGCCCTGGAAGCTCAGACTCTGCCTAAAGAATATTTGTGTGAAGTTTGGTGAGAATCGGATAAAAATTGTGGATTTGTATAGAGGACATACAGACAGATAAACAGATACACACACAAACATCTTGCCTTATATATATATATATATATATATATATATATATATATATAATCGATTTTCTGCACTATTGTAAGAGCTGCAACCTTGAAACTTCTGAATATCGTTTCTTATGTCTTTGTCTATGAGTGTATCATATTTGATTAAAATTGAACCACTCCTTTTATAACCCGATTTTTTCGATTATCGATTTTCGATATTTGTCGGGGGTACCTCGACACAACACCTAGCTAAGAACACTCGCAGACGTTTATGGTACAACTGTGTAAATTTTCAAGAAAATAGGTTCAGGCGTTTCGGAGTCTATAGGTAACGGCCACACACAGACACAGACACACACACATATACACACACACAGACAAAGTTCCATTTATAAATATGTTTAGATTCTTTTGCAACAGTTGCGAGTTCAAATACACAAATTATTCATAAAGTCTTCATTGTATTTAAATACCTGTCCTTTGTTTTTTTCCTATGAACAGCCATAAAAATGTTATGTATGTTATTTTATTTAAATTAAAGCCCCATGTTTATTTTAGCATTTCAACCATATGTTTCGCTGATATTGACCACCATGGGTAATGTTACGAATAATATTTTTTTTAAAGAAATAGATGAATTCCAATCAAACTAAGTTAGAATTGACAGGAAATCGAGAGGTCGCAAACAGCAACAGTGCAGACCATGTCAGTTATTTTTTCAGTCACGATAATTGGAAGAGACCACGTAATTACCTACCTTAAAAACTAGAAAAAAAAAGAAAGAAATTCTAATATGATTAAATGCAACATTTGGTATTTGCTAATTTTAATGTTATCAATTTTACCTACTTCGGGAAATTTGGTTTAAAAACGCCTTCTGCTAGTTGCAAGCCTAATAAAAAGAAAATCATATTAGCAACCATTACACAGGAAGAAATAAAATTCTGGAAATTATTAAAATGAACGAAGACATTTTTTGTCGTATCTACTATTAAGGGGAATATGTTTCGTATGCATAACTGGTGTATGAGAGGTCAATTAGGTATATCTCAACGAGTAAATTTTTAGTCCCAATTACCTGAGATTTTCTGGAAAATGGCTGATTATTGTCAACTTGATACCAGTTCTTTCTTTCGATTCTACTAAAGATATTACGAAAATAAATTGAATACTTATAAGGAAAAAGCAGCAAATAAAAATTAACCCAGATTCCAATTAACGATTTCGAAGATGGTATAAATTATAATGTGGATATCAGACATTTTTAATCCATTTTTAATTATAAAGCAACTGTTTGTGAGCAAGCGTGTTCAACATTAATATTACTGCTTGTTCATATATTCAGACATATTGAGCCACCTGACGTGCCAATGTGATGATGCTAAGGAATTCTCTAGAAAAGCCGAAGTGTAGAAAACTCGCCGTGGCTTTGATTAAACAAGGACTTCGGGAGAACTGTTGAATTATTCCTTTTAAGGAGACGAAAAGTATGGTTGTAAACAAGATGCAAATTACAAATTGAAGATTCCAACTTTAAATATTTCAAAGTATTGAGTACTTATAGTTTAATAGACGATAAAAAATACAATACTAAATTCCTAATACGCATTGGAACAGAAAAAAAGCTAAGTAAAGTATTATGAAACAGGAAAATTTTAAAATTAGTCCCAACCTAAGTGTGCTAAAGTACTATTCAATATCAGTCCTAGTGTAATATATTACCTTGAACAGCGGATGTAATTGATAGATATATCCGGCCGTAGATAAATTCAACGAAGAGACAGCCCGAAAAAGCAAAAAAGTGTGAGGCGTGGTTATGTCAGTCGTGTAGAAGATTTAAGACTGTATAAAGTCTAGAATTTTAGCTAAAAAAAACAAAAACAAAAAAAAATGCGGATTTCCGACTACCAAAGACCCCTTCGTGTGCTCGAACTATCTTCGACTACTCTACTGCTCCACACAAGCGTTATTGACGAGGAAAAAAAGATTATATTTTTATATATGCGTGTTCCTCGTTGTTTCTTAATGCTAACAGATAACACTACAATGTAGCAAAGAATGTCAGATAATATCCACTTTGGTGAAGAGAAAATTGGAAGCAACAGAAATGTGGTTCTACAGAGGGATGATGGGAATACTATGGACAGAGTGCATAAACAATAAAGAAATCTAAAGTAAAATTGAAACAAAACGGACACATATGCAAATTTGGAATATAACAGTATAAACGCCTTGGACGTATTATGAAGAAAGATTGTTTAGAGAATCTGACTTTCACAGAAGGTCAGTCAGTCAGTTAAGTGCCATACGAGATACACGCTTGGGTGATCATGTCTCGAAAGAGACATAACTGACTGGGCCGAATTTTATCCCGCAGTAGGTTGCCATTACATTCTGGGGTAGACTGCTTGCCAACCAAAGCTATAGAACTCAATCTTTCCTATTATTTAACCCATAGCTAGAGGAAGAAGAGATGTATTATATTATTAAGTAGTAAATAATGAACCCAATTTGTCCTGTTATTTAATCTATAACTGGAGGAAAGTGGCGGATTAATACCTTTCCCAAGTGTATTTGTACGTAAGTGAATGCAAAGAATTCAAATGGAATTCGAACTCGGCTCTCCGATTTCTCGTCCAGGGACCACTGCACCATAACGCTCAAAGTGACAGAAAAGAAATAGGGGAATCTAGCGAACCATCTACTCGAATAGCTTGGGCGGGGTGGCAAAAATGCATGTGTTGTTTAAAGTTACAAAGATAATAGTTTAACGTAGAGAGCCACGAGCGTCCATATTCTGAACGGACACAGAAGTTGAAAGACCTTTAAAAAAACCTCATGTGAATGCAAACTTGATTTCGTGTCAGACAAACTTGGTCACCATACCATTCGTCGGAAAGCTTTCCAATGCTCTTGAAACCAATTACAGGCAAAATCGGAATGTCATTTTTACCAAACTAAATTTTCCATCATATAATAATTAAAAATATATAATAATAAATTTATTAGTATTTCATTTTTAATTTTCAAGATTTCCACGGTTTCTATGAAATATTGATTGATTGATATATTGACTTTTTCTATGACTTATCCACCATTTGCAAGTTATTCAAAGCCATAAAATGTTTCTTGATTGTAAAAGATTAAAATCGTTTAGTTCTACGAGTCTTTGGGCATATGCATGTAAGTTATTCAGTGATTTGAAAACAATTTGAAAACCTGAGAACAAAAACGCGACTCGACAATTTCATTTTACTTAACTACTACACTACAGTCGCCTGGTGTGTATTGGGGGCACTGGATATCAGCTTGGAACGACAAATCGGAGAGCAAAGTTCGAATTCCAGTTGAATTCCTTGCATTAACTTACGCACAAATACCCTTGGGAAAGGTATTAATCCATCTATTCCCTCTAGCTATGGGTTAAATAATAGGACAGAGTGGGTTATGTAGCCTTGGCTAGAAACCAGTTTACTGCAGAAAGTACTGACAACCTACTGTGGGATAATCTTCTGCCCAATCAGTCATGTCTCTTTCGAGACATGATCACCTAAAGCGTGTATTACGTATGACACTTAGCTGACTGACTGAATATAATAGTTGGAATTATGATTAAGGCTTCTACTGGTCATAATGTGAGGATTGTTTTTCTATTGTTATGAAGTAATAAACTGATCCCCCACTAATTACTACGTAATAATATAATACATCTCTTCTCCATCTAGTTCTGAGTCAAATAACAACAGATTGGGTTCTATAGCTTTGGGTGGCAACCAGTCTATCGCAGAAAGTAATGGCAACCTACTGCGGGATGATCTTCTACCCGGTCAGTCATGTCACTTTCCAGACATGATCGCTTAGCCGTATCTCACCTATGGCACCATACTGACTGAATTCCTGACTGACACTACAGTCATGTTATATCGTCTGATTAAACAAGCCGAAAAAATACTTATTTGGGACATGTTCTGTGTGACACTTGAAAATTACATTTTTGGGAGCTTGCCTTTGTTTACGTAGGAAAAAAAACTTCGGTATTATTTATTTACATTTGGCTCAGCCCAGACATAGTTGAATTAAACTAAACAAAGCAAGACAAGTATCTAGAGTCTTTCGGGTTCTTTGATGCTAAGATGCACGGATGGTTTTGGAAAAAATGCCAAGAGAAATTACGGAAGGATCACGTTGCATTTGGCAAACGAACAACAGATGTTTGTTGCGACAAATTAAAGTAACTATTGTAAAAAAAGATGAACAATATATACATGCCTTTTTGTTTCTTTTAGACTTATGTTCTAGTGGAAAAATAACCGTGGAAATTTTGCTGGAAAGTGACAAATAAACTCTTGTTTTCACACGTAATTCTACTAAAATTGTTGTCAGTGACTAATCACAGGTTCTTTTCAACTCCATAAGATTTACTTACTTTTCCTTTTTTGGCAAAGAGAAATCACGAATATGTAAGTTAATATATATATATATATTAACTTACATTTTATATATATATATATATATATATATATATAAGAAAAATGAAGGCAGACACGTTTTCTCATGGTGAATCGGAAGAATAGGCCTATTTCAGGCGAACCATCATCAGCTTCCGTCTTTATTTAACAAAGGATTTTACACAAAATGTAAAATCCTTTGTTAAATAAAGACGGAAGCTGATGATGGTTCGCCTGAAATAGGCCTATTCTTCCGATTCACCATGCGATAATGTGCCTGCCTTCATTTTTCTTATATTTGGTCTATATGTATTAATATACATATATATTTAGAGCTTTCTTAGAGAATTATCCTACCACGGTATGTACAGGATACTCCTTTGGATTATTCTATACCCACACTGCATGCTGATATATATAAACCTTTATTAATTTATTAAATTAATAAAGGTTTTGCTTTCCGCCGTTGCTGACGAACCCAGGATTTCCTCGTTGAAATGGCTATCCAGCAGAATTAAATTTCAAAATTTTTGTTTTATTTTTAGATGTTTGGCTCTGTAAAAAGAAAATATTATTTACATCGAACCCTCCACCTTGATCAATTTTAATATTAATGAAATTAATATTAATAGGATCGGGTTTTTGGGATTTACCTATTTGCTCATCTATTTGGATTTAACACACACACACACACACACACACACACACACACACACACACACACACACACATATATATATATATAATTTCCGACGTTTCTTTTCTGACAAAGTGTCGGTCGAAAGGTGTCTAAAAAACTTTTTCCCCTCTTCTTTTTGATTTTCCCATTTTATGTTAGATACTTTTGTATCTGCCTAAAGTTTTTTTTAAACAATTGTATTTTTGTGTGGTAGAAAAGTGTATTTGTTCATATATATATATATATATATATATATATATATATGATAAGCATTATGTAACCAGAAATTTAACTTAAGTAACAACAGTCAGTTATGATCTGTGATACAGTGAAACAGGCTTGTATATGGATGACTAATATATTATGCTCTTATTACGATTTCGCTCTCTAGAGAGAAAATTTTCAAAACATCTTCAAATTCTGCTATATAAGCGTTACTCCTCAGAAATGAATTGAGTTTTTCGGTGACTGGCGTGTGTCTACACGGCTTATATACAAAAATTAAACTTTCCCTTATCTGAAACCATGCGCCTATGTCTTAAATGGTACAGACTCCGACTGACACCAAATCGGTATCAAGTATCAATCCAGGCCAGAAGCAAGTGGATGTGTCTAACCACACTGATGAGCTGTGATACACCGAAACAGGCTTTTATATGGATAACTGATATATATTAACACACACACACACACACACACACACACACACACACACACACACACATATATATATATATATATATATATATATATATATATATATATATATAAGAAAAATTAAGTTGAGTGCTTTGCCCACAGATTCTCATCCAACTCCACATTCGACTCGTCCGGAGTACATCCACCCGACTTCCCTATTAAAACTGAGACCAAACTGCACGACGTATATATTACCCCGACAGTAGTATCCAGAGTAATTTCAAAACTCGACCCCCATAAGGCGTGTGGAGACGATGGAATCCTGGTGATAGTCCTTAAGAGGTGTGCTCCTGAACTTTCCCCTGTCCTCTCTAAACTATTTAACTACTGCCTTTCTGCTTCCTGCTTTCCTGCATGCTGGAAGTTCTCTTCAGTCGTTCCTGTATTTAAGAATTGTGCTGAACTCTCGGACCCATCCAACTATCCCCCTATCAGTCTTCTACCGATATTCGGGAAAGTATTCGAGGCTATAATCAATGCTGAAATAGTTCATCATCTCACCGCCCACAAACTGTTCTCCGACAAGCAATATGGATTCCGCTTTGCCAGGTCTACGGCCGACCTGCTAACAGCCGTAACGGAGTACATGCTACAGGCCCTTGATGAGTCTGACGAGGCTCGCGCGGTTGCTCTGGACATCTCCAAGGCTTTCGACAGGGTTTGGCACTCTGGCCTCCTATGCAAGCTACGCGGTTATGGTATTACTGGTGGCCTGCTTGACCTAATCCAATCTTTCTTAAATAACCGCAAATTGAAGGTCGTTCTGAATGGGCGTGCCTCTTTGTCCTACAGCACGAATGCTGGTGTCCCACAAGGCTCTATCCTGGACCCAACGCTCTTCCTTATTTTCATCAACGACCTCGCAGATGAGATCAAGTCCCAAGTAGGCATCTACGCAGATGACACTACAACATACTCCCGAACCAGTAAGAAACCTGTCGTGGCGGACAGACATAATCTCGCTGCTGACCTTGAACGGGATCTACACTCTGTGTTGAACTGGGGCAAGAAGTGGCTTGCCAACTTAAATTCATCTAAAACCAAGCTGTTGTCTGTCAACCATTACAGGCAACCTCTCCTGCCTCCCATAAGCATGGACCAAGCGATTCTCCCGGAGAGTAATACACTACGCCTCCTCGGACTTACCCTGTCCTCAGACCTCAAATGGATCCACTATATTGAATCCATAGCAAAATCTACTGCTAAGAAGGTTGGGTCACTATGTCGATCCAGGATGTTTTTTCCACCTGAATCCATCCTGCATATATACAAGTCAACCATCCGTCCGTGCATGGAGTACTGCTGCCATTTATGGTCAGGTGCCCCTGCCGTTCTCCTCAGTGTTCTTGACAAGCTCCAAAGGAGAGTCTGTAATGTGATAGGTACTGATCTGGCGACTCGACTGCAGCCACTTCCCCATCGTCGAAATGTGGCCTCCCTTTGTCTGTTCCATGGCTTCTGCTCAGACGAACTTAAGTCACTGATGCCTCCTCAACAGGTGTTTACTCGTGCAACCAGACTGGCAACTGGGTCCCACCCATTCACAGTCAGGTTAGCCAAATGCAGACGACAGTTCTACTCCTGCAGCTTCTTCTCTCGCACTTCCCACCTGTGGAACTCACTCCCGTATTCTTGCTTTCCTGACGGCTACAACCTCCAGAAATTTAAATGCAAAGTCAATACTCATCTACTAACCACTGGACTCTAGCTCTCTCTCTCCACCTCCGTATAACCTTCCCTTTCTCTCCACCTATGTATCTGTCATCGCACCTGCTTTCTCAGCTTTCTATTGTTCCTTTCTAACTAGTTTGTACTCCTCACACTTTTCTAATTAATCTTTTTACATTTATGTAACCCCCTGCACATCAGTGGCGTTTCCGCCTTGCTCGGGGTGAAATGATTATATATATATATATATATATATATATATATATATATATATATATATATATACGCGATTACTACTTTGTTTAATGCTAAGTATATTATCTCCATTTTTACGTAAAAGTCTGTCAACAGTAATTATTATTTAATTTTTGCTCTTAGTCTCTACTGAGAATGATGACATAAATTTGCATTTAAAGAATATTGTGACAATTGACGTATTTTCTCTGCATTTTATGACATTCAATATAAGTAATTTTTAAAAATATTTTGCCATTTACTCAAAAGAAAAGTTAGAAATCTGACATGCATCTGCCAAGATAATTATTAAAGAAAATAATGAATTAATATCATTTCGTTTTCTTTTACTTTCAACAGGTGCTCTCATTGCCTACATGATCATTACTTTGAAGAATACCTTTGATGCAATTGTTTAATAAATCCTGTTTTCCAACGAGGACAACAAAATTAGCATTAATTTATTTTCTAAAACATTCTTATTGTAAAATAATTTCCAGTATGTTCCCCTCGTAAATAGCTGCTGCATTTACGACGTCATTATAAATCCATTCTTCTTCTTCTTCTTCATGTGTCGTGTCCCTTCAGGACGTGGGCGCGCATGTACATCCACTTGGCTCTGTCTCTTGTCGCTCTCAGTAATTTTTCTCGTAGTTTCTCTCCCAAGCCCCTCTCCGTCAACCATTTGCTCAGACCTAACAAGTACGTCTCGTGCTGCTTTCCCCTGTCCCTTCTTCCATTTATCCGACCTGTGAGTATCAAGTTCTCCAGGCCCCCCTTCCTCACTAAGTGTCCCAGGAACCACATTTGTCTCTTCCTGATATCTATTATCAGTTGTCATCGTTGCACCCGTGCTCTGTCCATGGTATCCTCAGCATCCTTCTGTAAAACCACATTTCTGCTGCCTCAAGCCTATACTTTAGCTTTGATGTGATCGTCCAGCATTCACTTGCATAAACAAGGTCAAATATCACGTAGCAATCCAGCACTCTTTTCTCTTTTTCAAATGAGATTTTCCTTTCTTTCTGTATTCTGGTTAGCTTCTGAAATGCGTTTTTGGGCATACCAATACGTCTTTGGATATCCGTGTCGCATTTTCCATCCTCTGTCAAAACACTTCCCATGTATTTGAATTTCTTTACTTGTTTTACTTTAGAATCTTCAACCTGCAGTTGGCATATTGGTCTCCTCTTTTTGCTGATGTCCATACATTCAGTTTTCTTGAGGTTTGTTCTCGGTCCTTTCTTTTCACTTTGTTTCGATAACTTCAGTAGAAGCTCCTGCATTTTCCTTTCTGTGTCTGCTATCAGCACCGTGTCATCCGCGTATCGGATATTGTTGAGATTATGGCCGCCAATGACGAATTAGATATAATAAAAATACGTATGGATCTTTTTACTGAATCCTACATTTTATTTAAAACGTTATGGAACTAGTATTAAAATATTCTCCAGAGCATTTCTAAAATAAAACAATTCAAATGAAATTCTTATGGTGAATAACTGTGACATTTAATGGTTTCTCTTACTGTATTGGAAGAAGAACGAATAAATGATTTTGACGCATTTACTAAATTAAACCTGCATTTTTTTGTCAGGTTTTTTAAAAAAGTGTATCAATAGAATATACAGTTATTTTTTATGGTAAAAACATTTACAACTCATTCTAAGAGTAAAATCGTTTACGATGCATTTCTGTATCTTCCCCGCAAGTTGAAAGAAAGGATCATACAAAAGACGAAATAAACAAGCCTTTGGCTGCGAAAAAATGCTGACTCATTTTTAATTGGAAGAAATCAAAAACTGTTTTGCATTTTTTAATTTAACTACGGCTATATGCAGAAAGACAAGTGTTCAGTAAAAGTAAATAGAAAAATACATTTTCTTATTTAAATTATGAGCAATAAGAAGAAACAAGAATTATCCAGCACACTTACCAATCAACCGGAACCGAAGACGAGTGAAATTTCGGGCGACAATAATGCCAAATACAGTGTAACCCTGATATAAGAGAGTGTCGGGATATGCTATATCCGTATTTATCTTATATACGGGTTTTTCTTATATCCGGGTTACACTGTATATTACCACTGGCTCTAATTTGAGACCAGAGAAAAGCTCTCTTATATCCATGTTTATCTTATATCAGGGTCTCTTATATCCAGGTCATACACTTTTACTCTTTTCAGATACTATGGGGGTAGACGAATGTCAAGTGGCCAAAGTACAGGTAGAGAGAAGGTATAGAGAAGGGAGAGAGCAGGGGAGAGAATACGTCCAATAGCCAGGGAAGGGGATGTAAAGTATCACAGAATCGAATAAAGCTACACTTAATCAGGAATTCAAATTCTTGTTGACACGAGTTGACTAAAAAAATGAAATAAATAATAACACAACTTGTTTATATCGAGAAAAGCCTCCAAAGTCGAAATAACATTTTTACAGTACCTTCCCCGCAAATTGAAAGAAAGGATCATACAAAAGACGAAATGAACAAGCTTTTGGAAGCGCAAAAAATGCTGACTCATTTTTAATTGGAAGAAATCAAGAACTGTTTTGTATTTTTTAATTTAACCGCTGCTATAAGCAGGAAGACAGTCAGTCAGTTAGTGCCATACGTGATACACATTTGGGCGATCATGTCCCGAAAGAGACATGACTGACTGAGTAGAAGATTATCCCGCAGTAGATTGTCATGCTTTTTGCGGTAGACTGGTTGCCGACCAAGGCTATAGAACCCAATCTGTCCTATTATTTAACCCATAATTGGAGGGAAGAGACGGAATAATACCTTTCCCAAGGGTATTTGCGCGTAAGTGAATGCAATGAATTCTGCTGGAATTCGAATTCGGCTCCCCGATTTCTCGTTCCGAGCCGATATCCAATGCAAGAGAAAAATACATTTTTTTATTTAAATTAGTAACAAGAAGGAAAAACAAGAATTATCCAGTACATTTACAATCAACCAGAACCGAAGACGAGTGAAAATAATTTACAATGCATTTCTATAGTAATCCTTTAATACTTTACAACGAATTACTATAGTAAAACCATTTACAATTCATCTCTATACTAGAATTATTTAAAATGCATTTCTATAGTAAAACCATTTGGTGTGCATACTTTTAGTAAAGTCATTTACGAAGCATTTCTATATTAGAATAATTTACAAAGCATTCCTAGAGTAAAATCATTTACGATTCATTCTTATAGTCAAATCATTTTTTCAATGTAAAATCTTATAGAAAAATCATTTATAATGTAACATCTTATAGCAAAATCATTTATAGTGCATTACAAAAGTCAATTAATTTACAAAGCATTCCTATAGCAAAATCATTTGCGATGCATTCTTATAGTAAAATCAAATACAATACTTTCCTATAGTAAAACCATTTACTGTGCATTACAATCGTAGAATGATTTACAATACATTCATATACTAGAGTCATACACATTGTGTTCCAGTCGTTAAATCATTTACTATGCATTCCTATTTTAAAATCATTTACAATGCATTCCTATAGTAAAATCAATCACAATACATTGCTATGATATAATTTTTTACAGAGCGTTTTTTTAATAATTTATAATGCATTCCTCAAGTAGAACTAATTATAATGCATTTTGATAGTAAGATTATTTACAGTGTATTTCTATATTAAAATCATTTAAACTTAAATATTAATAAAATTGAACTTTGTGTGTGTATGTGTGTGTGTCTGTGTGTGTGTGTGCCCGTTACCTATAGACTCCGAAACGGCTGAACCGATTTTCTTGAAAATTTAAATAGTTGTACTATATGCGTCTGCGAGTGTTCTTAGCTAGGCTTTGTGTCGAGGTACCCCCGATAAATAACGAAAATCGATAATCGAAAAAATCGGGTTCTAGAAGGAGTGGTCCGATTTTAATCAAATTTCATACACTCATAGACAAAGACATAAGAAACTATATTCAGAAGTTTCAAAGTTACAATTCTTACAATAATGCAGAAATTCAATAATATATACATATAAAAGGCAAGATGTTTGTGTGTGTCTGTTTATCTGCCTGTAGGTCTGTATATTTTTCAGCCCTTTTATTTTAGTTTTTGCTTCGGGTTTGGCTCTAAGTAGATATAATTGTAGTTCCTAGTCTCAACCATGATACCATTTACTCAGAGGACATATTTAGCCTTCAAAATTCAGTTTACGACGAAAAAACGTATTTGATATCGATACCAGGAAATCAAAATTTGACTAACATCCATTCATTTTTCTTTCAGTCTACGGTTTCGCTTTGACTGGAAACAACTATTGCTTTTTAGTCTTTCGTGCCAACGTCTAAAGAGTCTGAGCTCCAGGACCATGGATTAGTTTTAAGCTTCCATTACACCTGAGCAACACCGGGCTATACTGCTAGTTTTATATATATTCCGATAATAAAATCCTTCACAGTTTAGTTTAAATGACTGTTAAATTTCAATTATGTTTAGATTTATGTTGCAAATAATGAAAGTTTTCACGTATTTGTTTAAGAGCGTCTACAATATATGGCAAGAAATGTTCTTAGCAGTAGTCCTCTATTATTAAGCCTCAAGAGCCACTCAATAAAGGTTCATGTTAACAGTTGACATGTTTTTGTATTGTTGATCATTTTTTATACTGTGGATAAAAGCATATATAATGGGCAAAATGTTCATAATCTCTCAGAAAACAAGCAATTACTCGTGCAACCAGACTGGCAGTTGGGTCCCACCCATTTACAGTTAGATCAACCAAATGCAGCCGACAATTCTACTCCATCAGCTTCTTTTCTCGCATTTCCCACCTATGGAACTTCCTTCCATATACTTGCCTTACTGACGGCTACAACGTCCAGGAATTTAAATAAAATGTCAATTCCCACCTCTTAACCACTTGACTCCAGTTCTTTCTTATCACCCTATATGTATTTTCTTTTCTCTCTACCCTGGCAACTGTCTTCACACGTATGTTCCTATCCTTCTCTTGCCCTTTCTCTGATACCCATTGTAACTGGTCCATCTTTCTCTTCACTCTCCTCCTGTCTAAACTTTTACTCTTATTTCACCCCAAGCAAGGCAGTACCACCTTGCTTGGGGTGAAATGATTAAAGAAAAAAAAAGGTAAAACTGACAAAAGCTTGGAAAGGAGCTCCACTGGCGGAAAGTGCGAGAAAAGAAGCTGATGGAGTAGAATTATCGGTTGCATTTGGTTCATCTAACTGTATATGGGTGAGAAGGAGAGCAGCCGGAGAGTCGCGCACACGAAAGGGCTCTCGGGAGTCAATAGCCAGTCCCTGTCTCTTCAGCCAAAAATTCTAGACTTTATATAGTCTTAAAATTAATTTTTTGTTTTTTCGGGTTGTCACTTTGTTGACGTCATCTACGGCCGGATATATTTGTCAACCACCCTGTACTTTATTGACCTTTCCTACTTCCGGATTTACCTGTCAATTACTTCTGCCGTTCAAGGTAATATATTCTTCTTCTTCTTCTATGTACCATCTCTATTCAGAACATGGGCGATCACGGCTTCCCACGTTTCCCTATTCCTGGCGACTCTTAGGATGCTTTCTCCTGTTACCCCGCCAAAACCCAGCTCTGTCATTCACCTGCTCAGGCCCTTCAAATATGTTATCTGCTTTTCCCCGCCTCTTTTCCCCCTCTATCTGACCTGTGAGCCTCAGATTCTCCAAATCTTCCTTCCTCATTACATGCCCCAAGAAATTCAGCTGTCTCTTTCCTATGCTCAGTATTAATTTCCTTCTTGTTTCCATCCTTTCTAAAACTTATCATTGCTCACATGCTCGATCCATGATATTCGCAGCATCCTTCTGTAGAACCACATTTCAGTTGCTTTACGTTTTTCCTTCATCTTTGATGATATTGTCCAGCATTCACTTTTATATTGAAGAACATACATCACATAGAGATCCAGTACTCTCTTCTTCGTTTCTAGTGAAATTTTTCTGTCTCTTAATACTCTGCTCAGCTTCTGGAATGCATCCTTGGTCATTCCAATTCGCCTTCGAATCTCAGTGTCGCACTTTCCGTCTTTTGTTAGAACACTTCCCAAGTACCTAAATTTTTGTGTTTGCTTGATGTTAGTGTCCCCAATGTGTACTTGGCATTTTGGATCCTCCGTTTGCTGATAACAATAAATTCGCTTTTTAGCACCATTATAGGAAAGGTATTTGATGGAAATATATGTGGGAGGTCTTTCTGCCGAACCCTGTATTATCGGTAATGTTTCAGGTCGTTCTTTCTCATCGTATTAATCTCGTCACTGTAATTCACAGAACTCCTAAATACACACGCACAGTACGAGCGTTAACGAAAAATCTTCAGTCTAACCTACTTCTCGAAATCTAGCTAAATGCCCGAATATAAGTCATTTCGTGGAAAAATGTTTTAGTTGCGGACGGCGACCATAACTTCTTTGTATTTATTACTTAGGAAAGACGGATAAAAATAGTAGTTTACAGGCAAATGCTTAACTATGCCTCCGAGTTTTTCTCAATTTACAATCAGTACCTGACACTGTTAACGAAGCTTCATATTTTGCCTCATTTTAACGCCAGGCCTCGAGGT
The DNA here is from genome assembly GCA_037127315.1 of Ascarosepion bandense. Lineage (NCBI taxonomy): Eukaryota > Metazoa > Mollusca > Cephalopoda > Sepiida > Sepiidae > Ascarosepion > Ascarosepion bandense. The sequence continues at coordinate 2,383,789 of JBBBDQ010001010.1, forward strand.
ACTCATGTATACAATCCACGGCTAATTATGTCGAAATAAAAAAAAAATTGGCCTCATCCTATCACTTTCGGAAGTATCTTTTTCTTATTTTTTTCAACAATTCCTCCCAAATAAGGCAATAAAACCACTCAGACGCAAGGAGTTAATGAGTGTTAGAAAATATCAGAAAAATACTATTAATGAGAGACAAAAAAAAGGACACGAATTAAGAAGACAAAATATAACGATTGATAGTAAATTTAAATGTTTGAAGATCAAATTTAGCTTAGAAGTAAAAAGTCGAAAGAGATTTCCAGAAGCGAGAAGTTTGATAGGAGAACCTATAAGTTTATAATTTATGGTAAAATCTATCTATTTTAACTGCAAAATAATGAGACCTAACTGCCAATCTGGAAGTGATTAAATTGGTAAAGTCAAAGTACAAAAGAGATAGTGTTATTTTTGTCCGGTTCCTTAATTCTTGTTTTTTGTTATTGTTTATTGCAAACTTAGTCGATTCTCTTTGTTTGGCATTTCTGCAGAATACACTTATCTATGGCCAATTACTCTACCTTAAATAGCTCACGAGCCTTGCATTAGGGTGACTTTTAAGAATTTTTATGGGGAGAATCTCTTATTTTTTTCAAATTAGACAAATATAAAGGTATAGGTAATGAAAAAGGAAATTACTTAAAAGGCTTAAAAAGAAAAGTTTGTCAGGACTAAAGGTAATTTATTCATGAAAATAAAACCGTCTCAAAATATTATTGATATACACTACAGGCCATGATTATTAAGTGACGCCAGTTTAAAAGAAATTATGTATTTTATACTATTTTTAGTAATTATTGCCAAGTTAATAATTCTAAATGAAAATAGAATTTTTTTTTTGTTACTATTACTTTGCAAAATTTTACAAGGCAGCCAGGAAGCCTTGGCTTCGACCGGCTAATAAGAAGAAGAGACTAGCATGGGGAAGAGAGCACAAAAACTGGACACCAGAACAGTTCATTTGATTAACATATTATTTCACTTACGCGCAAATATCCTTGGGAAAGGTAATAATCCGTCTCTGCCCTCCAGTTATGGGTTAAATAATAGGACAGATTGAGTTCTATATCCTTGGCTGGCAACCAGTCTACTGCAGAAACCAATGGCAACCTACTGCGGGATAATCTGCTGCCAAGTCAGTCATGTTTCTTTTGAGACATGATCGCCCAAAGCGTGCATCACGTATGGCACTCAACTGACTGAATGTAATGTGTTATATCAATAAATTTTTTTTCGGAATCAATGCATGCCGAAAATAATAATAATAATTTTTTTTTCTTTTTTAAAACATTTCTAAAGGTATAAGTTCTATTGACAAATTTTTTTTAATTAAAAACCTAATTACAAACATCTTTTCAGTTCATAGAACCCATTCGTCGGTTGTACCGCAATTATGTTAAGCGCACCTTAGTCATAGTTTCTGGAAGATAACATAAAATCTGGCGGGATCAACAGTTTGAACAAAGCCAGTACGATCAAACCCCCGGTCGCGATGACCTGTGATGTGTTTGCGTGTTTATGTGTATGTTTACGTGAGTGTGTCTTTAAATTTTATTTTTCTGAAGGGTTCGTGCGCACATTTCAACATTTTGTTTTGTCACTTACGAAGGCTGATTAATTTGAGAATGTGTGGTTGGTGCAAAAGCAACTCAGAATAAGTAATCGCAGCTAGAGTTCGAATTTCCGTCGAGCTAGTTACCTTCAATTCAGTCAGTTAAGTGCCATACGTGAAACACGCTTGGGCGATCATGTCTCGAAAGAGACATGACTGACTAGGCAGAAGATTATCCCGCAGTAGGTTGCCGTTGCTTTCTGCGGTAGATCGGTTACCAGCCAAGGCTATAGAACCCAATCTGTCCTGTTATTTAACCCATAACTGGAAAGGAGAGACGGATTAATGCCTTTCCCAAGGGTATTTGCGCGTAAGTGAATGCAATGAATTCAACTGGAATTTGAACTCGGCTCCCCGATTTCTCGTTCCGAACCGATATCCACTGCACTACAACCCACATACCTTCAATTACGTTTCTTTAGCAAGGTCATTCGTTCAACCTCTCGGTCTCGATGACTTGTGCCAGTACTAGTTCAACCATCTGCTACTTCCGAACGGTTCCATCAATTCGGGTTTATCCGTGATCTGGTTCTTAGGCCCTCTTTGAATGTACCGTGTGTTGGGATTGCCTTCCCAGGGATTGACTCCGATAGCAAAAAGTCACCTCAAGGAATACATCAATCATGGTGAAATACGAACCAAGATTCAATGGCCAGAAAACGTAGGCTCTAACCGCTTGAACACGCACGCATAATTTATTCATAACATGTTTGGATATTCCACGTTACTATGGATATCACTGAACATCTACCGATTAGCGAGAATGTTATTCAGATAATTTTCTGTGTTGACCGTCGTCTGGTATGAGAATTTCAATTCGAGTGTAATAGAAGAAATTATTAGCAAAGAAGATGAATTGCATCTGGCCATTTCAACTGAAAAATGATGGTACGTTGTCGCTAATTTAGTACATGAAAACTAGGTTACACAGAGGAAAGTTAACTAGACAATTAGTATGAAAAGACATATATAAGCCACCGTTGGTTTCATAACATTTTTCATGACACTTATACTTCCACATCATTTTCAAACATCATTTCCACTCCGATCACACCGAAGTTAAGAAAAAGTTAAGCTCGGTCTCTACCTAGATGGGTGACGGTTATAGAAGACCAGGTGCTGTAAGCATGAATGTCCTAGTGGTTTAATGAATAACGAGTCTGAATGTGAAATCAGAACGTCGAGTTTGAATACACGTCGGGTGCATTACATACACTTTCACGCAAATACCAATGCATAAGGTTCTGAATTCATCATTTCACCAGCAGCTACGGATTAAATAGTAGGGCTTATATCTGAAAATAATTATTACCTCTCAAAAAAAAAAAAGTCAATTTACTCGTTAAAAATAGTTATTATTCTTACAATATAAAAATATGTTTCGTTCTTAAATAACATAAAAAAATAAGTCGTAAACAAACAAAGAAAAAAAAGTCCATGAATCGACAAAAAACTGTCATGAACTTTCGTCATGAAATTTCATCCAAATTGACGTTCTTCTTTTATATATAGTGCTTTACAAATCCAAAGAAACTTTTCTATGAAAAGCTGCATAGCCTCTGTAGCTGCTGCTTGACTTTTGCAAAACGAAGAAGAATTATCAATGTATCGTTAAAAACAGCACTTGACAAATATTTAGGGAAAGATTAATGATGCATGATACAACTGCGAGTGTACCCCTGTCGCTAAAAATGGCGACGAAAATGTTTGAGAAAATTCTTAACTGTTTCTTTACAGTTTGTCGCCTCTGAGTGTGACAGGAGTCAGTCAGTTAAGTGCCATACGTGATACACGCTTGAACGATCATGTCTCGAAAGAGACATGACTGACTGGGCAGAAGATTATCCCGCAGTAGGTTGCCATTGCTTTCTGCGGTAGACTGGTTGCCGACCAAGGCTATAGAACCCAATCTGTCCTGCTATTTAACCCATAACTGGAAGGAAGAGACGGATTAATACCTTTCCCAAGGGTATTTGCGCGTAAGTGAATACAATGGATTCAACTGGAATTGGAACTCGGCTCCCCGGTTTCCCATTCCGAGCCGATATCCACTGTACCACAAATTTCAGATACTTTGATCCAAGTGAAAAAAGCAGGAAGGTAAATTCCAAAAACCCGATCCTAATTAATATTAAAAATTTTATTTTAATATTAAAAAATGATAATATTAATATTAAACATCATTAAATTAATCCTTTTTTAATTTATATATATATATATATATATATATATATATATATATATATATATATATAAGCCATAGGCGTATGGAATCAAAGAAGGAATATATATATATATAAATCTCGGTGATCAGAATCTAGTTGCCGGTCTCACCTCTGACTTTTCGCTTAATACTCAGTAAGAGAAAAACTAGTTTCTACAATTTGGCAATAACCTTTCATCACCTCCACCACGAGGAGAAAACTTGGTTATGAAGAACAGTTTTCCTCACAATGAGGCTTCTTGCCTCGAACGTATGTTGTGGTGAAGGAGCTACCCCTGTTTCAGAGCACAGAGAATATTTTGGAATTCTCAGATTGAACTTCAATCTATGAAAAAGGAACATAGTGTAACCGTGAAACGAATATGAGTTTTGGTTTGTACATTGCATGAAGTTCACCAACGAAGAGAGATTCCTGAAGAAGCCGTAGAGTAAAATGAATGAAATGTCGTGACAATATTTAGGAAGATGAGGAGAAGTATTCGAGCTAATCAGCGTACAATATTAGTAAAAAAAAACTGTTAAAAACTGTTAAAAATAACATGTTCCATGTTAAGGAAATGAGCATTCGCTAATTAACACTTATTTCATAGAAAATACTATATATATATATATATATATATATATATATATATATATATATATTCATACGTAAAACGTGCCGATAAGCACATTTTCTTTAATAAGATTTTAGATTGCCAAGGCCGATTGGTGTCATTTTCCCCATGGAAAAGTGCCGGGGTGGTTATCTACGCACACAAATGTATCCACAATATATAATAATTTTAATGATAACACACACACACACACACACACACACACACACACACAATATATATATATATATATATATATGTATGTATACAAGTATGTGGAAGTGTGTATGTGTGCGTCAGTATATATATATATATATATATATATATATATATGTTTGTATATATATATGTATGTATGTATATATAATGTCATCACAAAAGTTATGTAAAGCATCATCTAAAAGTAATAGAATTTGACCTACGGTAAAATAATAGGAAATTTCCCAATCTTATATAATTAGTACTCTGACACTTGGTGAGTCAGTGTGAAAGTTATTATTGTTAATGAAGAGACCGTATGTCTCAGAAGAGTAGGAGTGTCCAATTCTAAAAAATTGTAGACAAATAATCTATGATGTCTCGACTTATAAATGATGGAAAGCTATACCAACCAACATTGACTGCGCAGTGGCTGATAACGGATCCTTCACGATCATAACCCGATGCATCTGGAGAGAATTGTCTGTGGTAGCAAATACGCGACACTGGCTCAAATCACAACCACGTTTAGTACCAGACATGTCTCTAATACGTCTTGTTGGTCGGTTCTTAGCTCCGAAAGGACATATAAATAGAACACACACTAGCCTGCCTCTGTTTACACCACGATACTGGACATAAACTGGACTTGTGATCTTCGTTTATTGAACCCTGGGAGACGCGCATGGTCGACCGATAAAATACGATTTCGGGTAACTCGTAGAGTTCGTTTATGATGAAGACTCCACAAGGCGCAAAGCACTCCGCTGGTTTATGGTGATTCTGTGTTAGTGTTGAGTGTATTCAGTTAGCAGAGATTCGCAGGTTTACCCACTGATGTCAATGACCAGTACTTATTGTGCTCTAACATTTGTAACCATTCAGAGACTCGATTACCTCCAACGACATGTGAGAGCTAATAATATGAATGTTTGTCGGACTATTCGATACTTATATTCGAGACTAATCTTGAAACGACTCCAAAAAAACAGTATTGTCTACAAACAGTTCCAAGAAATAAGACTAAGGAGAAACATTTCCAAAATAAAATCTGTGATCTGGAATTACCCTAAAACAAGTGATGTCGTATACCCTGAAACCAGCATAAAATAACCAGGATGTGGAATTAGTAAACACATTAAAATATCCAGGTGTATGGATCATTTTCTTTTAAATCATTTCAATCCAAACAATGCAATAAAGCCACGAAGATGAACAGGGTTACTTAATGTTAGATAACAGGATGATAATCTCTCATAAAGGGGAGAAGACAATAAAAGAACAAAAAAAAAAAGAAAGAAAATAACGATTGGCATTGTATTTACATTGTAGAAGAGCAAAGTTAGCAGGAAGGAAAGACACCGGAAGATCGAAATAATATCCGAACCACTTCCGGTAGAGAATGGAGTGAATTCTCGTTGTCTTTTCATTTTTAAATGAAATTCTTTTCTGCCTCTCATATTTGTCTATCGGGAGATTTATCTCGTTATTTCGGTGGGCTTTTTCCTGTGTTTTCAGTCTCATCACAGAAAGTGTGACAATAACATACAAAGGATAATAGGTATAAACAAGGCTGCATTCCAGAAGCTGAGTAAAGTATTAAGAGACAGGAAAATTTCGCTGGAAAGAAAGAAGAGAGTACAGGATTGTTATATGATGTCTGTTCTTCAATATGCCAGAGAATGCTGGACAATCTTCTCAAAGACGATTGACAGACTTGGAGCAACCCAAATGTTGTTCTACAGAAAGATGCTGAGGATACCATTGACTGACCATGTGAGCAACGATGAAGTCAACACAGATGAAGACGAGACTTGAAGCAACAGAAATGTGGTTCTACAGAAGGATGCTGAGGATACCATGACTCAAACATGTGAGCAATGACGAGGTTTCAGAGAGGACGGAAACGGAAAAAAGACGAATACTTAACATCAGAAAATAAACGGATAAAGTTTCTAGGACATAGAATGGGTAAGGAAGGCTTGGAGAATCTGATACCCACAGGTCAGGTAGAGGGAAAGAGAGAATTGGGAAGCAAAGCGTAACATATCTGATGCGCTTGAGTAAATGGATCGCTGTAAAAGGAGAAAGCGTGTTAAGAGTCACTAGTGATAGGGAGATGTCGAAGTTCATGTTCACTTACGCCCTGAGGGGACGCAACACATAAAGAATAAGATTTCCCCTGATCTGTTAAGACAATATCAAAATATTTGGCACTTGTTTGATTCTGACATCACCAAAATGTATAGATCGCATAGCAGGAATCGAACCTTCATATATATATATATATATATATATATATATATATATATATATATATATGATAATAATAACTACTTAGACTCTGTAAGAATGCACTCCGTAAATTTATGCCAATATAAACTCTCGAAAAAACCATTAACAAATAGAACCTAAATCCGTTACAATCCGGCGTACTAAGTCGTCGGATAAATGGGGAGAAAAAAGAAACCAGCGGAACAAGAATAAAACATTCAAGATTCCGCAGTAAAGAAAAAAAAACCCAAACAGAACCAAACACAAGAAAAAGTGCTCGATACGAAAGTACTAAAATACAATAGTAGAGCAAAAACACACGAAAAATCTAAAGTGAGCCAAAACCTACCGCGGTTTCACACTACGGATCTTCAGGGAAAAGCCTTTTCCCTGACGATCCGTAGTGTGAAACCGCGGTAGGTTTTGGCTCACTTTAGATTTTTCATGTATATATATATATATATACACACAATACCGGCCATAATTATTAGTCCACCCCAGGTTTTTAAAAGAAATTATGAATTGCATATTTATTTTGGTATTTATTTCCAAGTCGATACTTCTAAATGAAAATAGAATGGTTCTTTGATATTATTATTTTGCAAAATTTTGCAAAGCAAGGAAGTAAAAAAAGTTCTTCATTCTTTCATTGATGAAACTGCAATATAGGTAATTATTAAATATTTATAAATTCATTTGATGCACATGTTATTGTGCAACATTAACTAAAGAACAATTCTATTTTCATTTACAATTATTCACTTGGCAATAAATACTAAAAAATAGTATGAAATACATCATTTTTTAAACACAAGGTTTGTCTAATAATTACCGGTAGTGTGCAAAAATATTAGAATTGGGGTGATTTTCCTAAACATATCACTGAAATTCAAATACAGGGTGAAAAGCCAAGTAAATTGCTAATAAATATTTAAAACTAGCTGGAAAAGAAATCTATTAAAAATAAGTTATATTTGAATTTTCCTATTTTCTTTTGAACAAGTTATTTTGAAACTACTCTATTGGACATCTATGGGATATTTCGGATAAAAAAAATTGATAAAACAACTGTTACTTCACAATACACATTTTGAGAACAAATATAATCTGCTTAGCAAAAGATACCATTAGATACATGAAAGAAGCTTGTGATGTCAATGCCTGACAGAATGAAGACTGTCATCAAAGCAAAAGGCTATTATACTTAATATTAAATTTATTTTGTAACAAGTATTTTTCCTTGCTAAAGCTTTGTTGAGTGAATGAAATAAAATTACTTTAATTAAATTGTTTATTTTCTGTCAATATGGCTCATAAAATATAAAATAGTTCTTGTCCTAATACTTTTGCACTGTACTGTATATATACTAGGTGCGATTGGTAAATTGTCGCAATTATTTTGATGCCTCATAAAAGATAAAATAGTTCTTGTCCGAATACTTTTGCACAGTACTGTATATATACTAGGTGCGATTGGTAATTTGTCGCAATTATTTTGATGCCTCATAAAAGATAAAATAGTTCTTGTCCTAATACTTTTGCACAGTACTGTATATATACTAGGTGCGATTGGTAAATTGTCGCAATTATTTTGATGCCTCATAAAAGATAAAATAGTTCTTGTCCGAATACTTTTGCACAGTACTGTATATATACTAGGTGCGATTGGTAATTTGTCGCAATTATTTTGATGCCTCATAAAAGATAAAATAGTTCTTGTCCTAATACTTTTGCACAGTACTGTATATATACTAGGTGCGATTGGTAAATTGTCGCAATTATTTTGATGCCTCATAAAAGATAAAATAGTTCTTGTCCGAATACTTTTGCACAGTACAGTATATATAGAGATTTTATTTTCTTTTAACATTATTTTTTCAATGGATACTCGTATTTGAGTGAATAGTCTTTCTTTTTTATAACTTAAGCTGTACATTATAATTTCCACTGGCCTAAGTTGTTCGAGAAATCTTATTTGGAAAATATGTTTCTTACGGCGGGAATCGAACCCTCATATTCTCAATACTGGGAGTTGTTGTATAGAGATCAGACGTTTCTTACAACCAGATTATCGATGATTCATGGTAGACAAGCATTATTTTAAACTTTGCATATATGTTTTCCTGATTTCTTTTTTACTGAACAATTTATATCTGCTCAAATTGTATTTAATGTAAACAAACGCAACCGAAGACAATATTACGAAATTATACGGAAATTTACCAAACTGGCCTTAGCCGACATATATGAATTCATAAAGGTTGGCTAATGCCAGTTTCGTAAATTTCGATATATATATATATATATATATATATATATATATATATATATATATATATCGAAATTTACGAAACTGACATTATATATAAACTAGCATTATATATAATTAAAAATAATTAAAAATACATTACGACACGGATATGTGTATGTTTCGAGATTTCTATCTCATCATCAGGCAATGTTAGATTATAATTGTGAAAAAGATTTTCATTTATTTCTTATATTTTAATGATAATCATTTTCACAGTTATGATCTAACATTGCCTGATGATGAGATAGAAATCTCGAAACATAGATATTTCCACGTCGCAATGTATTTTTAATTAAAAAGAATTAATTATATGATTATATTATGCTTTACAATACTTATTGTATTGTGCACTTTACAAAAAAGTAAATTCTAGAGAACTCAGAATTGTAAAACTGTTGGTTCTCTTTACCTGGATATATATATATAATTTTAATTGCTACTATTATTGGATACTTGTATTTCAGTAAGCGTTTCGATTACTTATTAAACAATATATATATTTATTTTCACCTGCCGGACTGAATGCTCGACAGATTTTATTAAAGTGTTTCATATCCAATAAAATAACGATTAAAGTGAAAAACAAGTATGTCGGGTTAAACTGTAGCTACCTTTTCCCTGAGGGACGTAGGCTCGATTTAATCTGGAAGGAATAATTTCATTAAAACAAAAATTTCGTTCAGTCAGGTAGACAGACAAAATTGTTTAATAATTAAACGGAGTTCATTGTCAGACACGGGTGTCCAATAAAAGTACAGTTGAAGGTGAGAAAATTCTGTCGAATTAATAATCTTCATTTATTATATTTCTTGGATTTACGTTTCTATACGTAACCATGTGCCGATATGAAAAAATGTGAGATCTACGACAGGAGAAATGTCAGTTGATATCAATCCTGAAATTGCTTTACTGTTCTTTGTGGTTAAACGATAAGAATTATTGAATTAAGTTGTTAGTTCCACCTGTCCTGCAGGATCGATTCCTTCCAGCAGAGCCCAACTTTTTCTTTAAGAAGATCCATGCCGTACACAGAATTTCGTCAGTACACTGTTATGATATTCTTATTGTCAGGTCTGTCTCTACCCCGATAGAGAGCATTTACCCAAATACATTTTATTAGTAAAATCACCGAAAAAAAAAAAACCTTGGTTTTAAACATTATCACAATTCAACACTATATATTTAAGCTCTCACACCCTGATTGAGCACTCTGGAAGAATGGTAGATTTTGAAAAACAGTAGCTACTCTAGCATCTACGCATCGTTCATTCAGCAATGTATTAGAAAACTCTCAGATATTGGGCGTGTATAATGATAATATACACGCTAAAAGTCCGCCTCCTTTTACCGAGCGCCCGTAGCTCAGAGGTAGAATCGCCGACTGGCGCCAATTCGATCGGATTTCAATCCTGTGTAAAAAGCAATCGGCTGTCTAACCTTACTGATGAGCCGTGATACTCTTAATTTGTAAACGAGTTATTAGGCTTTATGAATGAAGAGTATTCAAAATTTCTACAATATAATTGTATTGAGCACTTTTTACAACATATGTGCACATGAACAACGACGACAGTTTGTTTTATGCTTCAACGTAATCTTCAGGCCATGTGTGTTGTGTTTTGGCTCGACTATTTACAGACTTGCTCGGGGTGATATGATTAAAACAAATAAAAATATTAACGGTGGCTGGGTGGGCGGAAACGGCTATCTTTCAAATAATATCAGTGTTTATTGAGTAGGAATCATTATGTTTCTGAATGCGTTTATTGTAGTTATTTATAGTGTTGTTTGTTAACATTTTTAGTGATGTCTACCAAGTCCACATTCACATTTACATAGGCTCTATTATCCGCATTGAGAAATTAAACCTTTAAAAATATACAGAATATAAATCTGTATTTTCATCGCATCGTAACGTATCTATCTATCTATCTCAGACTGTTAAGATCTATCTCAGTCTGTTCATATCTATCTATCTATCTATCTATCTATCTATTTCCATCTATCTATCTTTATTTCCATCTATCTATCTATCTATCTATCTATCTATCTATCTATCTATCTATCTATGTCAGTTCTTTTATCTATCTATCTATCTATCTATCTATCTATCTCAATGTGTTCATATCTATCTATCTATCTATCTATCTATCTATTTCCATCTATCTATCTATTTCCATCTATCTATCTATCTATCTATCTATCTATCTATCTATCTATCTATCTATCTATGTCAGTTCTTTTATCTATCTATCTATCTATCTATCTATCTATCTCAATGTGTTCATATCTATCTATCTATCTATCTATCTATCTATTTCCATCTATCTATCTATTTCCATCTATCTATCTATCTATCTATCTATCTATCTATGTCAGTTCTTTTATCTATCTATCTATCTATCTATCTATCTATCTCAATGTGTTCTATATCTATCTATCTATCTATCTATCTATCTATTTCCATCTATCTATCTATTTCCATCTATCTATCTATCTATCTATCTATCTATCTATCTATCTATCTATCTATGTCAGTTCTTTTATCTATCTATCTATCTATCTATCTATCTATCTATCTATCTATCTATCTCAGTCAGTTCTTTGTCTGCCTAGGGGAGTTAATGTAATGTAGGAAAAAAATTCGTGTGATGTTTTTTCATCATTTTCGCCCTCACGCAACAAAAGTGATGTTTATGCTGATATAACTACATATGCAGTTAAGTGCTAGGACCACTTATTTATATTTTTTTGTGTTTAATATATATTAGTCAGTTAGTTAAATGCCACAGGTAATACAAGTGGGCGTTCATGTCATGAAAAAGACATGATTGACTGAACAGAAGAATTTCCCTCATTAGAGTGCCATTACTTTCTATGGTAGACTGGTTGCCAACCATGGCTATAGAACCCAATCTGTATTGCTATTTAACCCATAGCTAGAGGGGGAAGCGATGCAATAAGACCTTTCCTATTTCAACGTTGTTTGCGTGTAAGTGAATACAACGACTAGTTTCATTCTGTTTATATTTTTTCAACTTTCTTTAGAATCCCATATTGTAATTATAAAAGATCAGCCAACAAATGAGAAACATCTTAAGAATTTGTTTTATATATATATATATATATATATATATATATATATATATGCCATGCTATACTTATCTTTTGCATAAAAATCAATCAGTAGCAGTAAATTGGTTATAACAAGGGCAGATTGATCCAGTATGATTCAGTTAGGCGATCATGTCTTCAAAGAAACATGAATTACTGAGCAGAAGATTTTCCTGAAGTAGATTGCCATTACTTTCTGTGGTAGACTGGTTGCCAACCAAGGCTATAGAACCCAATCTGTTCTGATATTTAACCCATATATAAAGGGAAAAGCATTTAATTAACATCTTTCCTAAGGTAAAAGTTTGCAACGCATTCAACTGGAATTGAACTCGGCACGGAACCAGCACATATTCACTGCACCTCAATGCACATTGATATGATTATGAACCATAAATTGGTAAGAGTAGACAACAATATTAATTGGAAAAATATATTACTCGTGTATGTTTAATAATAGTAAGGAATATATACATTATAAAAATATTTTCACGAAATTTTGGGAGCGGAACCGCATGCTAAAACAAGAACAAAAGTTCAAATAAAAATATATCCGCATCTTTTTCGTTTTTTAGTTATTAATTTTAAAGAAAGTTTACGGTAGATATCGCTTTTGAAATATAGACTACGTTACATTTGTCATTCTGGTACATTTGTGGGCAATCTGTCTTAAACTTCTAACATGTGCAGTAGTAAGTTCCGTTTAACTGTTGCTGGATATGCATAACGTGAGAAGTCGGATATGATTTGTAAGTACGGCCGCACGAATGGCTATGAACGCGAGGCTGCACAGCTGTATCAAAATGCGCTGGCAGACTGAAGGACGCCGAGTCGTCTAAACATTACTCCTGCTTATCGTCGCGTTTCTCAGACAGGGTCCATGGCACTACAAACTATGGATTTATGTCTGACATATTCTACAAAAACGTTTACCATAATCTTTAATTAAAAATCTTTAGACATTATCATTATGAATTTTATATTACTTTTAACTGAATGTATAGAAAAATATAGAAAATAATCTATATATTTAGTAAAAAGTAAGATAACCTTATTATTAATAATGGATAAGAAATAGCCGAAAGCGGTAAAATAACTTAAATATCAGGCCAATTTTTATATATGTTCTGAAAAGATTAAATTATAAGCTCGCAAAAAATTATCTAAAAATATAACTCAGCACTTTATCAAATTTAACAAAATTTGCATGTTAAATATATATATATATATATATATATATAGTACTGTGCAACAGTATTAGGACGAGAACTATTTTATCTTTTATGAGGCATATTGACAGAAAATAAACAATTCAATTAAAGTAATTTTATTTAATTTATTCAACAAATGCTTTAACAAGAAAAAATACTTGTTACAAAATAAATTTAACATTTAGTATAATAGCCTTTTGCTTTAATCACAGCTTTCATTCTGTCAGGCATTGACATCACAAGCTTCTTCAATGTATCCAATGGTATCTCCTGCCAAGCAGCTTGTATTTTTCCCAATGGGTGTCTAGCGAAGTAACATTAGATGTATCATTTTTTTTATCCCAAATATCCCATTGATGTTCAACAGAGTAGTTTCAAAATAACTTGTTTAATAATAGAAAATAGGAAAAATTAAATATAACTTCTTTTTAAGACATTTCTTTTACACCTAGTTTTAAAAAATCAATATTTATTAGCAATTTACTTGACTTTTCACCCTGTATTTGAATTTCAGTGACGTTTTTAGGAAAATCACCCCTGTCTTAATACTTTTGCACACTACCGGTAGTGTGCAAAAGTGTTAGGATGGGTGATTTTAAACTTTATTTTGATGCCTCATAAAAGAGAAAACAGTGCTTGTCCTAATACGTTTGCACAGTTTTGTATATATAGATGAAAGTTTCATAGTATCTAATATGAATTTGATAACACTTTATTCTTTAGGTTTATAGTACAAATTTTACTTAGGCACATAGCCTTTAACATTTATATTTAATTTAATAAGAATAAAGTGTTTGGGGTGAAGAAGATGGAAATAACTTTATAGCACTTTCCTTCCAATTTAGCGCCTTTATATTTCTCTGGTCGGAACCTGAAGCTATAAATTTGATTCAAGATTCGACATATTCCGTTGAAATGGAAGCGAAAGAGATCTGGCAGGTATCCTTATCCGTTTTAATCTGGCCAATAAAACTGGAAGGTTTTAGTCCATAGGGAAGCGGGTTTGTTGCAGTCGAGGGACAGGGAATCATTTTTGCCAAATTAGTGTCACTAACAATTATTATCAGCGTTGGCAGGACGCCATTTTCCTTTCGTAGCTTTCTTTCTTTTCGAGATATCGAAAGTACAAACTAATAATTAGAAATACGTGACTGGGAAGCAAATGGGTTTTAATTGGGAACACAAAGCCTGGAGATTGTGCTGAAGAGAAAGGCTTCTGAAAATATGTAAAAATCATCTCGAAATTGAAAGCCGAGAGACATTCAGAAAACATGAATCAAAGAAAGACACAACTCGTTTTCGTTGTCAGCTAGAATGTAATAAATTTGAGAACAAGCCGAACGCATGAAAATGATTTAGTTTCACTCTTCAAACATTATATTATTTATTTCGTACTGAATCTTTTTTTTTTTACTCATTTTGGTGTCTGGAATATTTTTCCGGGGATTTCAGCAAGTAATTCATAACGCAAAGATTCAGAAGAATATAACTATTCGAAAAGCGTGAACCTGATTGATGGTAAACTATTTTCTGCGAAATTCTTAGACAAATTAATGTTGTGCGAAGTTTACAGCGGCCACGGGAAAATTTGATTATATTGGCCCATCTTCTTTTTCTTTCATGTGCCGTGTAAATTCAGGAAGTGAGTTATCATAGCTCTCCACATCTTCCTACAATTCACAGGTCTAATTATTATGTCTCTTTGCAATCAGTTCTATATACTGTTCTGCTAGGAATTTCATGGAGCTCACTCACTCACTAACTCACTTTCTTTCTCTCTTTATCTATCTATCTATCTATCTATCTATCTATCTATCTATCTATCTATCTATGACAGTCCCTATCTATCTATCTATCTATCTATGACAGTCCCTATCTATCTATCTATCTATCTATCTATCTATCTATCTATCTATCTATCTATCTATCTATCTATGACAGATCCCTATCTATCTATCTATCTATCTATCTATCTATCTATCTATCTATCTATGACAGTCCCTATCTATCTATCTATCTATCTATCTATCTATCTATGACAGTCCCTATCTATCTATCTATCTATCTATCTATATATATATATATATATATATATATATATATATATATAGAATGAAAAGTGTGAGAGGCCGTGAATGTGTTTGTTTAAAGTGTATATTTATTGTTGTTGTTATTATACATGTTATGATACTTCAAGTGTCCATAATGGTATTTGTGACGCTACACGTGTTTCGAGTCTAAAATTGACTCTCTTCAGGCGAATAAATTTGTGGCTTTACGTATCGAGTTCCTTGTGTTTCTGAGGGCAAAGTTGTTATAAGTAAATAAGTAGAAAAATAATAATAATAATAAAAAAGAGAAATCAAATCAAAATAATGAAATGAAATAAGATAAAATAAATCAAATGTTGGCGTGTTGAATAGTCTGTGTTTTCTCACATAAGTACGTGTATAAAAGGATAAACATATAAATGATTAAATTGATGAATGAATCAAGTGCTTACCTCAATTTGAAATGATTTTAGTATGGGGTTCCCTCATTTGTACGTTAAAATTATCTTCTAGGCGCCTTTGCTTATCTACGATTTTCTTCATCGGTCAGTCGGTTGTTTTAATTGTTTTGAATTTGGTGTGTGTATGTGTGTGTGTGTGTCTGTGTGTGTGTGTGTGTCTGTGTGTGTGTGTGTGTCTGTGTGTGTGTGTGTCTGTGTGTGTGTCTGTGTGTGTGAGAGAGCGTTTTGTTTTTTATTTCGTCTTTATGTTTTAGAATTGTTTTTTATGGGTCAACAGTTTTTTTATTGTTTGGGGTTATCATTTGAATTTGGCGTGTCTGTATGTATATGTGTGTGTATGTGTGTGTGTGTATGTGTGTGTGCCTATGTTTTTCGGTGTGTGTATTTTTTTATGGGTCATCTGTAATAAGAACAACAATAAACATGCACTTCAAACATAACGTTCACAGCCTCTCACACTTTTTATTCTTTACCAATTCCTCTCGTAGGAACAACCTTATTTCTTTTTCATAAAATTCCGCTTCTCTGTTTCCATGCGCTGATGGCTTAGGGTGTAGCGACTCCGACTGACACCAAATCGATCCCGGCCAGAAGCAAATGGATGTGTCTAGGCACACTGATGAGTCGTGATACAGCGAAACAGGCTTGTATGTGAATGACTAATATATATATATATATATATATATATATATATATATATATATATATCTTATGTGATTCAACATTTACATAATTCAACCATTTTTATTGTTTTTCTTTTAGTCTTCTAATATGTTAATCTAGTTAAAATAATCGATAAACTCTCTAAACTTAATGTTTTAGTTCTGTTTTTGTTCAGTTACAGTACAGCATCTCGGTTATTATTAGGAATCTAATGTCAATATCGTCAAAAACTGTTTTGCTAGCTATAACCGGGAAATTTTGGATGACACTACATTTTAATCTGACATGCACTTGCATCATATAAATGACACTATGTGTAGAACGGCTTTACATAATTTTACTGTAATGTATTAAATGTTATGCTCATCGTAAAATTACATCTCTTGTTTTATTTTATTTATAATAGCTTCGTGTATTTAAATCTTTATTTAAAATTGTTTCTTTAAGAAAAATTCTTATTTTTCACTAATTGTTTTTTATTTTATTTATAATAGCTTCGAATATTTAAATCTTTATTTAAAATGGTTTCTATAAGAAAGATTATTTTCCACTAATAGTTATTATTTTATTTATAATAGCTTCGTGTATTTAAATCTTTATTTAAAATTGTTTCTTTAAGAAAAATTCTTATTTTTCACTAATTGTTTTTTATTTTATTTATAATAGCTTCGAATATTTAAATCTTTATTTAAAATGGTTTCTATAAGAAAGATTATTTTCCACTAATAGTTATTATTTTATTTATAATAGCTTCGTGTATTTAAATCTTTATTTAAAATTGTTTCTTTAAGAAAAATTCTTATTTTTCACTAATTGTTTTTATTTTATTTATAATAGCTTCGAATATTTAAATCTTTATTTAAAATGGTTTCTATAAGAAAGATTATTTTCCACTAATAGTTATTATTTTATTTATAATAGCTTCGTGTATTTAAATCTTTATTTAAAATTGTTTCTTTAAGAAAAATTCTTATTTTCTACTAATAGTTAACTAATATTAAAAGTTATATTTTGGATGATCGATATGTGCATGAAAAGCGATACATTACGATTCGTGACAAGTTAACCTACTAGAAAGTGTAGAGATTGTTTGATAATGTAGGAATTTAATGTTGTTTCTTTATTACTATTTTTTTAAATTTATTTTGTTCAATGTCTAGGTATGGTTAACTTAAATAGGCTTGCGCAATAACTAGCTTTAAATTCATTCAAAATTAGTCTATTTTGAATTGTTTCGAATTTTTAATAATACGTTTTTACATGAATAACACAAAACGGAATTGTCATTGTTTTTTTTAAGAAAGACGTATATGCGTAATTTCCAACTGGGCTCTGTAATTATAAAATTACCTTTCTAAATCTCAGCAAATAATTCCTAGATTTAGCAGAGTAATATTTTGCGAATTCAGGAATACTGCTCATCTTTTATGATTTAACTAGAAACAACTATTGATTTTTAGTCTTTCGTGCCAACGTCCAAAGAGTCTGAGCTCCAGGACCGTGGATTAGTTTTAAAGCTTTCATTACACCCGAGCAACGTGGAGCTATACTACTAGTATATATATATATATATATATATATATATATATATATATATATATATTATGTGCGATTGGTAAATTGTCACAATTATTTTATGATTTCAAATATTCCTTAGGCTGAGTCTGAGCTCCAGGACCATGGATTAGTTTTAAAGCTTTCATTACACCCTAGAAACGATATGATACCATTTACTCATAGGACTTATTTAGCCTTCAAAATTTGGTTTACGACGAAAAAGACTTATTTGATATCGATACCAGGAAATCAAAATTTGACTTACATCCATTCATTTTTCATTCAGTCTACGGTTTCACTTTAACTGGAAACAACTATTGCTTTTTAGTCTTTCGTGCCAATGTCCAAAGAGTCTGAGCTCCAGGAGCATGGCTTAGTTTTAAAGCTTTCATTACACCGAGAAACGCCGGGCTATACTGCTAGTAGTTAACTAATATTAAAAGTTATATTTTGGATGATCGATATGTGCATGAAAAGCGATACATTTCGATTCGTGACAAGTTAACCTACGAGAGAGTTTAGAGATTGTTTGATTAATGTAAGAATTTAATGTTTTTTTATTACTATTTTTTGAAGTTATTTTGTTCAATGTCTAGGTGTGGTTAACTTAAATAGACTTGCAAAATACCTAAGTTTGAATTCATTCAAAATTAGTCTATTTTCAATTGTTTCGAATTTTTAATAATACGTTTTTACATGAATAACACAAAACGGAATTGTCATTGTTTTTTTAAGAAAGACGTATATGCGTAATTTCCAACTGGGCTCTGTAATTATAAAATTACTTTTCTAAATCTCAGCAAATAATTCCTAGATTTAGCAGAGTAATATTTTGCGAATTCAGGAATACTGCTCATCTTTTACGGTTAATTGTCTTTATAAATTAGCTTTCTGCCTCAAATCCGTGTGATTATCGGTTTAAGGAACCCTTTCTTTTAGAATAACAACCATTCTGAAACTATAATACACGCTTCCCCTAAGCACAATGTTGGGGGAATATTGTCAGTAGGCAGCTATAGCCTATCTTCGATCAGACGCGTTTCAGTAAGTATTAAGTTGGTTTGCTCTCTGTACGAAAATCAGGATAGTTTTCAAAATCACTTCCATCATTTGCTGATACCCCATTAATTCTAAGCCCCTACACGAAGAGCTCGTAAGGATAAAGGGGATTTTTAATGTCCTCTGCAATTTTCGTAGAGGAGGACAAGCTGACACTCTAAACGCATCGCAGTGAAAGCCAAAATCCATGGAGAGAAGAGGAAACTAGTCAAAGCTAATCATGTGGGGGCAACTAACCCTGGGTTATGACGTTGGGGCAAAAGATACTGAACAGCACAGAAAAATAAGATTGCTCAAAGAATCAGTGTATATATGTATATTTTTAAAATTTTTATGTGCCGTATCCTTTCGGCACATACACTACTGGCCATAATTATTAGGGTCGAATTATATAACCTCCTGTCATCCTGTAAACCTTCAATATGCATCTATTTGCTATGAGGTCAACTTCCAGGTCATCGTCCTCATGCATCCACTTTCTCTGATGCACTGTTTTGACAAAGATAATAAGGCTTATTTAGCATCATTTAAGTTTAACCACGTACATATGGGGTCACTACAGATCAATTCTTCTTAGGTCAAAAAACTCTTCATTGACAGTAAATTCAATTCAGATTTGGTATTTCTGGGTGTAAATCACATACTACGCAATATAATATGATATAATCTTTTAATAGTATGATATATATATATATATATATATATATATATATATATATATATGTATATATATATATATATCACATAATGAGCCAGACGAACCTACCTAGGTTTCTTGTAAACGGATCGTCAGGGAGAGCCAGCTTTCCCTGACGATCCGTTTAGGAGAAACCTAGGTAGGTTCGTCTGGCTCATAGGTGCTATTAATTTTACTCTACCTGTGTATTGAGTGCTTGTTGTTAGATGATTACACGTGTTGTTTTTCTCTTTGAGTTTTTGAGGAAGGTTTTCGATACGAGTATAATTGTATATAATCACGTATATATATATATATATATATATATATATATATATATATATACTACCGGTCATAATTATTAGGCAACCCCAGTGTTTTAAAAAAATGATGTATTTCATACCATTTTTTATTATTTATTGCCAAGTGAATAATTATAAACGAAAATTGAATATAAAATATTACTGAGATTTCCGGAGATTTACGAAATGGATTAACAACCGACATGTTTAATTCATCTGTTTGAACATTATTTTAAATGGCTACTCGTAACTGAGTAGATATTCAATTTTTAATTAAACATTATATTTATATATATATGTATATAAACTCTTGGTATTTTTTTAGAAATATTGTTAGGAAAATATGTGTCATTCGGCAGGATTCGAACCTACAGCTCCTATCCGATAGGGGAAACTATCACTTGATCAGACACGTTTTCTACCACCCGACCATGAATGGTTTCACTGTTTAAACGCAGCCGAATCAATGTTTTAGACTATTAAATAATACGTAGTCGAGTAGCATAAGGTCTATCAGATCTCTGTGTTGTTAAGGGTCGCAGATGTGAATCCTGCCGAATGACATATTTTCCTCACAATATTTCTCAAAAATATTCATGCCGGTATATAAATATACACTACCGTTCATAATTATTAGGCCACCCCCAGTTTTTTAAAGAAAATGATGTATTTCATACTATTTTAGTATTTATTGCCAAGTGGATAATTCTAAATGAAAATAGAATTGTTCTTTTTTAATACGGCACAATAACATGTGAATCAAATGAACTGTTCTGGTGTCCATTTTTTTTATTTGCTCCCTTCTCCATGGTAGTCTCTTCTTCTCATTGGCTGACCGAAGCAAAGGCTTCCTGGCTGTCATGTAAAATTTTGCAAAGTAATAATAACAAAAGAACCATTCTATTTTAATTTAGAATTATCCACTTGGCAATAAATACTACAAATAGTATAAAATACATCATTAAAAAAAAACGGGTGGCCTAATAATTATGGCCGGTAGGATATATATATATATATATATATATATATATATATATATATATATATATATATAATATAATTATATGGTAATGTCAATTCTACATTGCTACATGGAAATTTCTATGTTTCGAGATTAATTCTCATCATCAGGCAATTGTTGGTGTGGTTGTGCAGACGATTTACATTTTTTGTCATTTAAATGTAAATCGTCTGCACAACCACACCAACATTGCCTGATGATGAGAATTAATCTCGAAACATAGAAATTTCCATGTAGCAATGTAGAATTGACATTACCATATAATTATATTATATTATATTAAGCTCTATAATACTCATTATATTGAGTACTGTTCTTAATAAAATAAATGCCAGAGCACTCAAAATATAAAAAAAACCTTGAGTCTTCTTCACTTGGATTTATATATATATATATATATATATATATATGTATATATATATGATATTTCAAACCGGCCTAGGCCTTTCATCAGAAACAAATGATTTTAAATTTTAAACTAGGAACGTTCGTCGTGAGGAGCGTCTGTTGCGAGATGTTTACATCACGTGATGTAGAAAGCGATAGAGTTTTTGAATATTTAAAAAAAACACTAAACCTAACTGTAATAATACTTTTAAATGTTGTTTTACAGAAATATTTTTTAAATGTATCTGAAAAATGTTTAACTATTGAAATATTTATAAAGATTCAAAATACGTAAGTCCCTATTTAACCCTAACCGATATGCATTTCATTTTAAAATCCAGTATTTTTCTTTCTTTCTGCCTGAGTATGTGGAACTTATATATATATATATATATATATATATATATATATATATATATATATATATATATAATATATATATAATATATATATCACATATATATATATATATATATATATATATATATATAATAATAATATATATATATATATATATATATATAAAATATATATATATATATCGCATATAGAGTATCTACTAAAAATAATCTTCAAATAAATTAATATATATCGTTTAATGTGGTAAAATTTTGTCGAATTAATAAAAATCTATTTGTACATTTTCTTGGGTTACCTTTAATAACATTTCTCGAGCATTCAGACCGGTAAATGAAAATAAATGCATTGGCATGACGAAGGATGCATAACAGAAACTATATCGAGTATTAAGTGACAGTAAACCTTTGCTGGAATCAAAGATGAAAGTACTGGATTGTTATGAGTTGTCTGTCATGCAATATAACAATGAATGGCGGACATTCTCATCAGAGATAAAGGAATGACTTAAATCAGCCGAAATATCGTTCTACAGAAAGATGCTGAGAATAGAATTACCAAAACATGTGAAGTTTTGGAGAGGGTGGAAACGAAAAAGAAAACTGATACTTAACATCAGGAGAAAAAGCTGAAGTTTTTTGGGCATGTAACGAGGAAAGGGAGCTGTTTATGTATGTGCGTATATTTATCTGTGCATGTTTTTTTTATACCAATATATGTTTGTATGTGTATATAATCGTTTATTTGTCCATATGTGGATGTCTATAGATTTGAATATGTGTATATCCATGTCTTTTACGCGTTTAATATCTAAATTACTTTATAATGATCTAAATATAAAGCTTTGTTAAACTGAAAATTAAAATCCGCAATAAAAATTAAATAAAGTGAATATAATACTCAATTAATAATGCTGAGCACTATTTTAATCAATTATTACTATTAATGCCCCAACAAACTGTTTTTAAAGTCTGTTATCATATTCTTCAAAGGAGAAATTACGTTATTTTGATTGTTCCACGATATCTATGTAACAATGACTCCCCGAAAAAGAGAGTTTGGCTCGTCTTGAACTTTTTAAAACTCTCCAAATTGAAATAAACCTCATCACTTGATAAGACACAGATAGTGTCGAAACAAAATGGCTACTGTTGTTGTGATATCATAAGATATTTATGTTATATATATATATATATATATATATATACAAATGAATAAAACGAAAAAAATAATTACAACTGTCAAAGCATTAATTTAAAAAAGGGCTCAGTATAAACATATGAGCAATGAATATTTCTTGTTAATTATTACATTACAACATGTGCAGACTACAAACTACTACCTTTTCAATGTCGAAACTAGATGTAAATTTTTCTAGTAGTTTGTAGTTTGCACATGTTCTAATGAAACACACACACACATATGTGTGTGTGTGTGTAAAAATATACTCAGTTATAATCTGAGATTAAGGACAGAATGGTTAAATAAAATAAAGACAAGAGGAAAACTGTATTTTAAATCGTCTACGCGTTTCGTTCTGTGATGGACTTTATCAAGGCAAAAAGACGAAATGAGGTTTATTCTAAATTACGTATTTATAAACAAAAAGTGTTGGCAACCACAAAGACGCTCACAAATATTTCAAAAGATAAACAGAATATTTTAGTTTTTGGAATTTCTTCTTGTGTAGTGCAAAGTCACGAGATATTAAAATGAAGGGAATTTCACCGTTTTCTTTGAAACTTTTATTATGTATGTTAGTCTGTTTTAGTATAATTTCCATAAGTAAATGTGAGATTGGGAAAAATCCGGGGCGCAAATTGATGTTTTCCTAGTACTGGATGGAGGCACTCTTGAGAACCTTTCTTCTGAATAAAGTGTTTATTTTTATTACTGTGGCATTTCTAAAATCGAAATTCTGTTTGAATTTATTTCTGTGAATCACTAATGCATTTGTAAGAGTATTATGAGTGATGTCTCTTTTGTGTTCATATATACGTTTTTTTAGATTTCTACTTGTTTCTTTTTGCCTTGATAAAGTCCATCACAGGACAAAAGGCGTGGGCGATTTAAAGTACAGTTTTCCTCTTGTCTTTATTTTATTTAACTATATATATATATATATATTGTATTATATAAAAGTACATGGAAGAACTGTAGGTTTTTAATCTAGCCGTTCTTTCATTTCCTTACATTTCATTACACTACCGGCCACCCCAGCTTTAAAGAAATTATGTATTTCAAACTATTTTAAGTGAATAATTATAAATGTAAATAGGATGGCTGTTTCGTAAGTATTTCTTTGCAAAATTTAGAAGGCAAAGAAGCGAAGATGAACTCATCCGAATCACTCTAATTTTTTTAAATTTTTTCGTTGATGAAATTTTAATATAGGTAATTATTAAATATTTATAAATTCATTTGATGCACATGTTATTGTGCAGTATTAACAAAAGAACCATTCTCTTTTCATTTACAACTATGCACTTGGCAATAAATACTAAAACACAGTATGAAATACATAATTATTTTAAAACACTGGGTTGGACTAATAATTATGGCCGGTAGTGTATATATACAGTACTGTGCAAATATATTAGGGCAACTATTTTATATTTTATGAGGCATCAAAATAAAGTTTTAAATCACCCTCCTAACACTTTTGCACGCTACCAATAGTGTGCAAAAGTATTAGGACAGAGATGATTTTCCTAAAAACCACACTGAAATTTAAATAAAGGGTGAAAAGCCAAAGAAATTGATAATAAATATTGATTAGTACTATATATATATATATATATATATATATATATATATAGTCATTCGCTTACAGATCTGTTTCGGTGTATCACAGCACATCAATACGGTCAGAGAGTTGGCAACTCTACCTCTGAGCTATGGGCGCTCGGTAGAAAGAGGCAGACTTTTAGCGTATGATGTATCATACGCCAGTAGCCAGGGTGCTATATATATATATATATATATATATATATATATATACATTATTTTGAGTGGATAAAATGTTTCTTTTATAATTAAACAGTATATTTATATCTTTTCGCCTGAATAATCTTGTTACAAGAATATTCGTCCTCGGAGTGGGGGGTACTGGTAAGTTCACACATGACTAACTCATCGAAATCGAACCTAGTGTAAGTATAATTTTTTTAAAAAGTTTCTTCTTGTTTGTATTCGGGGTGTTTATACAATGGATTTCTGGTAAATAATTTTAAAACTGACTTTTCAAAATAGAACTAAGTAAACGAATAGCTTCTTGCTTTGTAACGAGAAATTTTCAGCACCCGTCACATTTTTATACCTATATCTTTCACTGCAAATAAAATAAACAAGACGATGACACAGAGAAAGAAATTGTGATAATCATTCTGCTACTGGTAGCTTCATATTGGTGATAAATTTTATCACATTTGCTTCAAGATAAAAGGAGGACAATTTATATATATATATATATATATATATATATATATATATATATGTATGTATGTATGTATGTATGTATAGGGAAATAATGTCTATGTGTTACTGTTTGAAAGCGCCATCAGATTGAATCGTAAAATGTTAAATGCAATTAACAGAATCGATTTTACACGAAACTAAATGTCTTTGTATTGCAATGAAATTCTAATAGCACTAAGGAAGATGAGATGGTTTAAGGTTCTAAAATTATGCTAGATTTTTTTTCCACGGGCCAGTGAACTTTTAGATAAAAGCGTTGTTTAAGTGTATATTGTTTATCTGCTGAGTGTGAACTTAAACGATGAATGGTCTGTTTTGGTTCAAGGGCATTTATAATAAAACACACCACAAGAACGTTTATATCAAGAAGTAACCCCTAATACATACAAGAGAATGAGAACACACTGTTAATAAGAACTAAACAAATATTTTCTTTTGGAATTAAGAGGAGTTTACTGAATACGTCTGATTCCTGAAGAAGAGTATAAAGGCTGAAACGTTGTAACTATGACAACCAATCTCGTTCCAGGAAGTACATGATTTTTTCTGCCATGTCTTCTATTCACAAGAGTCAAACAAAACATCTGCTCTGGTGCTCTTGCTATGCAGTCTAAAATTCTTCCTAAAATACAAAAAAATCTGCACTGTTATATGACGCGATCTGGCATATCGGCTTCAATCCCTATCCCACCGCCTTAACTCAGCTGTTATCTATATTTTATAAACATATTTTGATGGTAATTTTTTCTAGTGAAACATTCTCTATGGTACTTAGACTTTAAGCGAGGTATTTTTTGCAGTTAGGTTTCATCATTTTACAACTGAAATAGCTGTATGAAACCGTAAATTCTATGCTAAAAAATTCTTATAACGCACTTCTCGCTTGTGAAATTTTCTTTCGGCTTCTTACTTCCTAGTAGACGTTAATCTTAAAAAACATCAAATGCAATGTCAATCGTTATCTTCTGTCTTCTTAGTTTTTGTTATTTATTGTCATTTTTCAGATTAGTATCATTTAATGTTTTACCTCCTGCGTCTTAGGGGATTTACTTCCTTGCTTAGAGTGAAATGATTAAAATCAATGATTTATACCTGCTAAAGAAAGCTAAGCAGATTATTAGGAGACAGAAAAGTCTCGTTGGAAAAAAGTACTGAACTGTTACATAATGTTTGTCCTCCTGTATGAAAGCGAATGCTGGACAATCTCCTTAAAGATAAAGAGTATACCTGAAGCAACAGAAATGTAGTTCTACAGAAGGATGCTGAGGATAACATGGACCAAGCATTTGAGCAACAACCAGGTTTAGGAGAGAATGGAAATTAAAAGAAAACTTATACTTTATAGGCAGTTCAGATTTATGCAGTAATTAAAGAGAAAAGAAGGCTTCGTAAATCTGATACTCACAAGACAGACAGTGGGAAAGAGGGACAGAGAAGAGTAGCACGCGACATACTTGATCGTCTTAAGCAAATGGATAGCAGAACAGTGTTTAACTCTCTAGGGCCATTCCTATCATATTTGATACAGTATGAAAACAAGCCTTGAAAGAAATATTTTCCTGAAAAATTTTTTAAGAGAAATATTTTATAAATTTCAAATGAAAGTAGTACTGACTGCTCAGTCAATGAATACCAAATGTTTCCTTATAGGGAAATACCAAATGTTTCCTTATAGGGAAATACTGTATCAAATATGATACGAATGGCCCTAGAGGGTTAAGAGATAAAACAAAAAAATTAAAACTCATTAAGTGTTAAAATGGGGAAGCTGTTGAGAGCCATGATCCCTTACGTACTGAAAAATAAAAGAATAAAAAAAATAGCTAAGCCAGAGCTGTTCAAACTTTACCTCTTAGTATTGAGTTGGAAACCATTTACGTGATCCGGTGGGCAATGTCTTCAGCACAGGCTCAAGCACCATTTTCATGGCAAATATTTAGATGTACCTCATTTCTTAACTGCACCCCTCAGACGTTTACAACCATAACAGGCCATGCTATTTAAACGCACATGAATCTCACACATTTCCTCTGAAATCTGAATGTAATAAAAACAAAAAACAAAAATATCTGTCAAAGTAATACCAACATCATCTCAGCGATTATCATGAAATGATTATTAAAATGAGAATAACTGTAATGAATCTGATCGCTCTCAAATGTAAAAATAAAAAAAAATATATACCCGACTGCTCTCAAATTAAATGCACACTTAAATCGAAGCATGATATGTACAAAAAATAGTAGTAAAAAAAAGAGAAAAATAACCCAGAAACATTATCTCGGAATGGATCTTAAACAAAATCAAATCCGTTCGTACCAGTCACTAGGACAATCATTCCTGAAATTTTCAACCAAATCCATCCACTATCAAAATTAAAAGCACACTTAAAATTAAACCTCAGATGTACAAAAATAGTTGTAAAAATCCTGAAAAATAAACCAGAAACATTATCTCGTAATGGATCTAAAACAAAATCTAATTCCTTCGTGCCAGGCTTATCATACCTAAAATTTTCAAGCGAATCCACCCGCTATCAAAATAAAATGCATATTTAAAATGGACCCTAAGATGTACAAGAATAGTTGTAAAAATCCGGAAAAATAACCCAAAAACATTATCTTGTAATGGATTTAAAACAAAATCAAATCTGTTCGCACCAGTCACTAGGCCAATTATTCCTGAAAGATTCAACCGAATCCATCCACTATCAAAATTAAACGCACACTTAAAATTAAACCTCAGATGTACAAAAAATAGTTGTAAAAATCCGGAAACTAAACCAGAAGCATTATCTTGTAATGGATCTAAAACAAAATCTAATCTGTTCGTACCAGTCACTAGGCCATTCCATTCGCTTTTAAAATTAAATGCGCACTTAAAATGAACGCTCAAATGTACAAACAATAGTAGTAAAAATCCGGAAAAATAATCTAGAAATATTTTACCGTACTGGATTGAAACCAAAATCTAATCTATTCGTGCCAGTCATGAGGTGAGATCAATCATTCCTGAAAGTTTCAACCGAATCCATCTATCGTGTCTTGTGATATATTAATCATGGGCAGGAATAACGCAAGCAAACATACAGACAAACAAGAACAAAAATAAAACGTCTCAGCTTTAAGGCGGACGTAATAAGACAGTAAGAACTCCTACAGAAGGTAGCTGAAGAGAGTGTCAAGAAAGGACTACAAATAAACTGCAAAAAACCGAATGCATGGTCCTCAGCAAAAAGGGCAGCCCAATATGCCAAATACAGATCTAGGATACTAGAATAAAGCAGGTACAAACATTTAATTACCTGGGAAGTGTTATAACAAAAGACGGAAAGTGCGACACAGATTCGTAGGGGAATTGGCGTGACGAAAGAAGCATTCCAGAAGTAAAGTATTAAGAAACAGAACAATTTCGCTAGAAACAAAGAGGTGAGTACTGGATTGCTATGTGATGTCGGTTCTTCAATATGGCAGTGAATGCTGGAAAATATCATCAAAGATGAAGGAAAAACTTGAAGCAACAGAAATGTGGTTCTACAGAAGGATGCTGCGAATATCATGGATCGAGCATATGAGCAGTGATGAGATTTTAGAAATGATGGAAACGAAAAGGAAATTAATACTGAGAAGTTCCTGGGACATGCAATGAGGAAGGAGGGCTTGGAGAATCTGATACTGACAGGTCAGACAGAGGGAAAAAGAAACAGGGGAAAGCAGGGGATAACAGATTTGAAGGACCTAATCAGGTAGATGACGGAACGACGGTTACGTGGAGTAACAGAAGAAGGCGTGCGAAGAGCCACCAGGGATAGGGAGAGGTGGAAAGACATGATCGCCTATGTCCTGAAAGGACAGGGCACATAGAAGAAGAATATATATGCCAACTGTTTATAAGAAATTATAATATGCGTATAAAATGGGGGTTTAATTCTATATTATAATCAATATATAAAGTGATCCCTTATTTTGTGGCCATGCTTGTTTCTATACATTTATAGTCTAGCTTTCTGGGCTTGAGCTAGTGGATGATGGAATGAGGGTTTCATAGTGTAACAGGAGAAAGCGTGCGAAGAGCCACCAGGGATAGGGAGACGTGGAAAGCCATGATCCCCTACGTCATGAAAGGACAGGGCACATAGAAGAAGAATAAGAAAGTTCGGCCTAGACAGAGCTTTCCCGGGAACAGTTACTTTCTGGGACACGCTCCACCGTCGATGTTTTCTTCTTTACATTGATATTCAGTCCTCTATTCTCCTCATCTTAATCATCTTCACCACTTAACCCCTGCCGAATTCATTTGTATCTCACAGCATATTCATCATTACCATTTAAATAATAATCAACTGACTTGATTTGCTTTGGAGCATTTCTATTAGCAGACATTTAGTATTAAAAAATTGTTAATGAGTCAAGTGAAATTTCTAGGGCAAAAGCAAAAGAAAGCAGAGAAAAATTAATACAGACATGACATATCGAAGGCAAGAGGGACTTAGGAAAATAATGGTTAACCTAGTTTGTGCGAATGGTTAGCAAAACGTGTTTCAGGTCGCATAGAAGAGAAGAGAAAAAATACTACGAGTTACAAAGGGCAAGAAATAGTGAAAAGTCATTTCAGGGTATAGTGGGTTATCCGTTATTTTGAAGTGTATGTATGTTGAAAGATTATTTTGATTTGGCCTTGTTAGTTAGATAGCCCGCCATAAAAGGGGTATAGAACAAGAAAATCAAATTGTAAATTGAAACAACATATATATATATATATATATATATATATATATATATATATATATATAAATCAATTAAGTTTTTTACAAATAAAATGAATGTATTTTGGTTGATACAAGGTCGTTAGAATGTTCATAGTAGACCTTGCATAAATGAGTTTATGTGTATGTAGGCAGAAACGT
Organism: Ascarosepion bandense; assembly: GCA_037127315.1. Lineage (NCBI taxonomy): Eukaryota > Metazoa > Mollusca > Cephalopoda > Sepiida > Sepiidae > Ascarosepion > Ascarosepion bandense. Next base: position 2,414,273 of record JBBBDQ010001010.1, read on the forward strand.
ATGCGTGTATGTATGCCTGTGTGAGCATTATCGTTAGGTAGGAATGTCTTCGCTCAGTCTTAAAGGGTTCAGTTCGGTTATCAAGTATAAGAAAAGGCAGAGGGGTGAACCGTGAGAATAAAATGGTGAGGGGGAAAGATAGAGATAATAATAACGATCGTTTGACATTTTTCAAGAATACGTGTTAATAGGCTCGTCTTCTTCTCTCTGGCGACAGGCGAACTTACCCCGTCTTTTATTGTTTGTGGGGATTGAAAAGGTCATTTGGGAATTCACTCCGGGGTGTGATTCGGGCTTTTCCATGCGACGACGAGCAAAGTTCACGTCGGCTCGCGAAAAGGGTCTGTAAAAGAATTTGTTTCTGATAATTGAAGATTATTTGAATTTTGTTTTTAGATGTTTCCTAGTTTTATATTTCGCATCGAGGTGTTAAATTTCACGAGTTTTATATTTGGATTCGTTTTTTGCTTGTGTGCTAAGCAAAATTTGTAAATTCGAGTCTTTTTTTTTTTTAATCTATTCCAAAATCATTGAGTCAGTGTTTAACATTTTAATTTTTATGTCTAGATCTTGTTTTGTTCACTACATATAGACACTGAAGATAAAAGAGGAAATTATTATTTATAATATTCTTTGTGCGATTATTTGGATCAGTTGTTTTTTTTTTTGTTTTTTTTTTTGTTTTTTGTTTTTTTTTTGTAAAAATACTTTAAAAACCCGGAAAAATACTTAAAATACTCTGTCTATATTGCGGACATTAATAAAGCCTCCCGTCGCTTTACCGAATCTGGGCAATATATTATAATTTTTCCGATTTTTAATGAGTATAATTTCAAATAGATCGTATATGTTGCAGTGAATAAAACAAGTTCTAGATTTAAAATATCAAATGCTAAGCACTGGCTCATTGATTTTATTAGAAATAAACGGATTTTCTCGAATTTATAAACTTTCTTAACACACACAAAACTCGTGAAATGTCACACCTCGATGCGTAATGTTTTTCGGCTAATAGAAAACTAATAAACGTCTAAAAACAAAATGGAAAGCCCAGAATCACATCCAGGAGTGAATTCCCAAACGAAATAAAAAACTGGCCAAGTTTGACAGTCGCCAGAGAAAAGAGAGCCGAGCATAATTAACACTTAACCTTGACAAACGTCAACCGGGACCAATTATTGTCGTTGTCTTTCTCTATCACTTCTCACTTCTCCCCACTTCCTTTTTACCATTCACACTGAGAGATAACTTCAAAGACAATCCTATCCAACAATAAACACTCATACATACATACATACATACACACGTTCCTGTCTACGTACACGTTAGGTCACTCTTGCAAGGACTACTACGAACATTTCAACGAACTCTTGATACCCTTTACTTCTTAATAATGTTTTTCATTGGTCATTAACTTCCACGAATTCACGTTATTCCTTTTCATTAACAAATTTCTATTTAAACATGCAAATTGTATACAGTTATTCTTACACGCATTCCAATCTTCAACCTTCTGATGATAGCGAATAATCCTAAGTTGCAGGGAATTCTGTTATGTATGGCACAAGGACAATTCAAAAAGCATTAACCATCTCCCTACTGCTTAAATATATTTGCAGTAATCAGTCAGATGAGTGTATTTTAATGCGTTTGCCCAATTGATTTTTTTTTCTTTTTGTAGAAAGAACTTTTTTAGTTTCGAAATGACAGGTTTTTTTAAATTTGTGTTTGAGGCAAAACTGTCAGATGGAATTAATTTGAAGTATAAATAACGATTTTCTATAAACGCAAAAATGTAAAAGAATTCTACTGAGGCAAATTCAAATTCTAATAAAATAATCAAAAGCAATGACTGTCCACCTGTTGGCAAATATTTTGAGTACAGAAAAGAAAATCTTCGTTATTTCTAATTAATTTCGTAATAGTTACCGTTCCATTGTGTCCCTGTTAGAAAGAAAAAAGAAATATGGCGACGATTGGACGTTAACTCACTAACAGTGCGCAGTCGCAGTAGCCTTTCTTTTATTGGTTCTAACGCTGAAAGTTTCAGAACAGCTTACTGCCGACTCACACAAACTTTATTAAATAAAAGAAAACCAATGTTCAAAATGAGATTTCTTATGAAATTTTAGAGATAAACTGATGTAGAACGAGTCTAGGGAAATACACGTTTGAGAGATTCTACCTAAAACCTCAACAAGTTAAAAAATTGCCCTAATGCATTAAACAACTCCTCTTTTCAATAGAGAATTGATAAATATGGTGAAGGGAAATCCCAGCCATCTTTCACACCATAACTAGTGATTTCAGAAACGTTGGTGCAAAGTCCAAGTTAACGTTTTGGCACCGCTACTTTCAGCTCTTCAGAGGTGCGTTGTGGTACAGTGGATATCGACTCGGAACGACAAATCGGGGAAGCGAATTCGAATTCCAGTTGAACTCCCTGCAAGAGACATGAGTGACTAGGCAGAAGATTATTCCGCAGTAGTTTGCCATTACTTTCTGCGGTGGATTGGTTGCCAGCCAAGGCTACAGAACCCAATCTGCCCTATTATTTAACCAATAACTAAGAGACGGATTAATACCTTTCCCAATGGTATTTACGCGTAAGTGCAATGAATTCAGCTGGAATTCGAACTCGGCTTCCCGGTTTCACTTTCCGAGCCGATATCCACTTCACCACAACGGACATCCTCAACATACTATACTATCTATATTTAAATAAAGCGGCACAGATAAATCTTGAATCTTACGTGGCAACAACGCCGTGAGGACACAGCGCCGTGAGGACACAGCGCCGTGAGGACACAGCGTAGTGAGGTTTCGAAATCGGTATTAGAAAGTACTTCACCTTAGTTTATGCTTGTCCATTGACACACGAGGTGCTTAGTAATTGTGTCTTTAGAATTGTGTAGAACCTTTGCGTCGGCCACAAAGCCAAGGAAATCATTGAATGATTTAAATACAATAAAATTATGCAAAGGTATATGGGTCCCCAGACAATACAATTTAGGCCTGAAGGCAACACTCATAACAAGCACTCAGACTGCAACTGTTATCAAGAAGAATCTGAGCAAAAGAATAAGGACAATCGCCTAGAAAATTAACACTAACAGGCAAAGAATCGGGCATATAGACAAGAAAGACTTAAATTATACATGTTATGTGCTCAAGAAACGCCAAAGGCTGCCGGTATACCTCGAATTATGACCTACCTCATAACCAGAATGCAATCCTTTCGACTATTTTATGTGGATCGTCTTGGAGATAAAGATAGACAGCAGGCCCTACAGCACAAAGGGAACTTTTAATGCAGACATCAGGGACTTTATTGGAAACATTGACATGGATGCCATCACCAAAGCCGGCTCAACTTCGGCTCCAACTGCAGAAACTTGTGGACACTGATGGTGGCCCGATGGATTGATTTTTGTACCTTATACTAGCAGTATAGCCCGGCGTTGCTCGGGTGTAATGAAAGCATTAAAACTAATCCATGGTCCTGGAGCTCAGACTCTTTGGACGTTGGCACGAAAGACTAAAAAGCAATAGTTGTTTCCAGTTAAAGCGAAACCGTAGACTGAAAGAAAAATGAATGGATGTAAGTCAAATTTTGATTTCCTGGTATCGATATCAAATAAGTTTTTTCGTCGTTAACTGAATTTTGAAGGCTAAATAAGTCCTTTGAGTAAATGGTATCATGGCTGAGACTAAGAACTACAATTATACCTACTTAGAGCCAAACCCGAAGCAAAAACTAAAATAAAATGGCTGAAAAACTGATTTTGATCAGACCCGGTAGGATATCGGAGTATCGGTTTCCAATATTGGTGTCAAATAAGTCATCCAAGGATAGAACCTCAACCTTGAAACTTCTGAGTATCGTTTCTTATGTTTTTGTCTATAAGTGTATTAAATTTGATTAAAATCGGACTACTCCTTCGATAACCCGATTTTTTCGATTATGGACCTTCGATATTTATCGGGGGTATCTCGACATAAAACCTAGCTAAGAACACTCGCAGACGCTTATAGTACAACTGTGTAAATTTTCAAGAAAATCGGAGTCTATAGGTAACAGACACACACACACACACAGACAAGGTTCCATTTATATACAAGTTTAGATATGTCTATATGTATAAAGTTTCATTGAAATATATTCATTTTTATATAAGAAACACTGGTTTTATTATCCATTTTTCTTTCCGGATTTATCTGCACCACACTGGAGAGGAAAATAAATGAACAATAAGTGTCAGGCTATAATAAATATTTAAGAGTTATCTTGATTGAATGATCGACTTGCCTTTTTAGATTTGGTACGATCATGGCGCTCCGCAACTTCCTGTTTTTGTATCTCTTAGATACAAGGTTCCATGGGGAAATTGTCACCATGTTGTATTTTTAATTTTGCTCATGCATGTTGTTTTTGATTTTCTAGACTGTGCAGTCTGGTAGGGTCAGCTGGGTACCGTCTTTGAGAAAAACATTAGGTTTATTCCGCAGAGATTTAGAAACGGTAGAGTGTACTACTTGGCATTCGCGCCCGAAGCACTAATATGAACATTTTAAAGTGTTTAGGTGTCATTACGAGGATAGTGCAGAAAATTTCGAAAGAGTTGGATGACATATCTTGTCAACGTCATGGTGTTTGAAGTGATCACGTTATGATTCCATTCATCTTCTGACGTGGCATCAAACTCAACGCGAAGGATGCACCAACTACTTTGTGGAAGTAGTGTTGCCCTGAGCCACGCGGGTGGCTGCTGGAAGATCCTATGTCTGGCAGCAGGATTCTGTACCATGTCACATAAACCGAAGAACCCAGTCATAGCTGTCAAATATTTTCTGCGATCATATCATCACATATATTTGGCCAAATAACTCTTCAGACTACAACCTTGATTATATGTGTAGGACTCAATTGAGCAAAAGAGGAAAAACTTCTTGTTACACGAAAGATGAACTGAAGGCAAATATCATGGCAGCATTCAACAACTTAAACAAGAAAATCGTTCACAAGAAATGCAGTAGTTTTTTAAGTTGTCTGAAGGCCATAGTTAAAGGCGATATAAATATTATTCAATACGTTTACTCTTTGGTAATTATTGATAGTATTTGACTAATTTGGGTAAATATATCTGTTAAAATATGATGTTGATGTTATTTTCATTTTTCCGTCGTTTAGACGACAATTTATCCACCATACCATGTATGTTTATCTTTTTTCTTTTTTGTTTCATTTGATTCGTGTTCTTTCAACCATTTTAAAAAGCTTATTAGAGAGGATATTCATTGCTTTTCTTTCTTCGTCTTTATTATCATATGTCCTTGTGAGTGTCAAATTAAAAACCTTCTTTCTTTATTATATACTATGCAAATTTAAAATGTCTTTTTTCTGATTCTCGCTTACAAAGATTATTTTATCATTTTCTTGAAAATTGACTGGATATTTTTCGAATTCTTTAAGTATTTTCTAATCAATTTCACCATAAAAGCAAGGCAATAAAGCCACTTAGACCGAATGGAGTTACTTGATGTGGAAGAATTAGAAAATAGAAACTTTATTAAGAAGCTACAAAAAGAAGAACAAAAGACGAATTATCTGGAGAACATTAGATGTTATTCCTGGGATACAATTAGTAGCGCAAGTTAGTACATTTTATTTGTATCGTACTTCAGTTTAATTTCTTGCATTCACTTACGCGCAAATACCACCGGGAAAGATATTAATCTGTCTCTAGTTATGGGTTAAATTACAGGACAGATTAGTTTCCATAGTCTTGGCTGGCAACCAGTCTACCGCAGAAATGGCAACCTACTGCAGGATAGTCTTCTGCTCAGTCAGGCATGTCTCTTTCGAGACATGATTGCCCAAGCTTGTATCACGTATGGTACTTAACTGACTGACTTCAGTATATTTGGGCTACGTAGAAAGTAAATCGACACATCATGTGACCCGTAAGCCTGTTATCGATTAAGGTCTAATTTTAGTACTCAGAATCTTAACATCTGTCGGCACCAAGACCTCCTTTTACCTTGACTGAAGAAAGAAGAATTCGAAAGATGGAAAACATTTTCGAGTGTTTTGACAACTTGCATCAGTGTGAGCTTGTAACCTCGGCCGAAGCTGATAAAAATAAGAAAAGAAAGGTCTTTGTGTGAAATACGCATTCCCTAGTTAAATTGACATTAGCACATAAAGGCGTGTCTGTTAATCACATGATTCTGCGAAGTTCACTTAGCTGTTACGTGTCGTGTTTTCTAGTAATCGAAATGACAATACTTAATCTGACAATGCTTGATTAAATAAGAGTTGAAAAAAAAAACCTTTAAACGAAAAAAGGAAAATAAAGTTGAAAGTAAACACTAGTCAAACATTAACAAAAATGGCAGACAAAAAAAACAAAATTTAATCCGAACGTAAATACTATTCCAACTTGATAAAAAACAAATAAATAAAAATTTAGATGAAAGAAAAACGAGGGAAAAATTCATAAAAGCTTAGCATATATTTGTATAACACATTTACGCGCAACCTTTCGATAATATCTCACATATTAATCAAATATTAACATGTAAGTATTAATAAGATGTTGATATCTTTTACAAACACTGCTAATATAATTTGAGATCACGTGTTAATTTCAGGGATACTTGCTGACATATCCATCTTAAACAAAATTCATATTACGGAAATTAAGTAACATACAAAAGTTTCAGGTCTCGCATGATTTAGGGAATGTTTTATTTTACTTAGTTTAGCCTGTATTTTTCTGCATATAGGTCGCATTTTTTTCCTATAAGATATTTCGAAAACCACCCTGAGGTCAGTTATCAGGGTTATAATATTTTGGTGTGAGCTAGTTCTGAGCAATTGAATTTAAAAAAGTCTCATTCAGTCAGTTAAGTGACATACGTGATGCACGCTTGGGCGATCATGTCTCGAAAGAGATATGACTGACTGAACAGAAGAATTTCCCGCAGTACGTTGCCATTACTTTCTGCTCTAGATTGGTTGCTAAACAAGGCTATAGAACCAAATGTGTTCCGCTATTTAAACCATAGTTGAAGGGAAAATAGAGGGATTGATACCTTTTCTTAAGGGTATTTGCGCCTAAGTGAGTGCAAGGAATTCAACTTGAATTCGAACTCGGCTCCCTAATTTCTCGTTTTGAGCATATATCCACTGCACCACAACGAGGGTCTTCTTCTTCTATGTGCCTTGCCCTTTCAGAACGTTGACGATCATGACCTTCCAGGTCTCCCTATTCCTGGTTGCTCTGAGTAAACTTTCTCCTGTAACACCACGCAACCCCCGGTCAGGCCCTTCAAATATGTTACCCACTGCTTTCCTCTGTCTCTTTTTCCATCTATCTGGCCTGTTAGTATCAGGTTCTCCAAGCCCTCTTTCCTGATTGCATGTCCCAGGAACTTTAGTCTTCCAAATTCAAATTACCGTATATACTCATAATTCATCTATAGTACGAGCCTTGAATATTTAACTTGAATTTTATCTCTCCGCCGCAGAAAAGCTTACCTCTGTAGAGTGCAACCGATCACCTAAAATTTGTGATTTTTAATCTCTTATAAATAAATTACCTGTGTGCAGTGGAACCGTACTAGAATGAGATTATACACAGTAACAACGTTTTAAAAGAAGCTGCGCATGTTTACTTAAGGACACATGGCCTAGTGGATATAGACGATGGTTACATCCTGACTTGACTTGTTGAGTTATGAGTTCAATACCAGGCTACAGCAGAGTCGAACAAGTAACTTGCAGGGTTAGAGGGAGATAACTCATGAATTCAAATCGAGCTTTACGCAAGGAATGAGGATGATGTACCCCAGTGATTGTAATAAAGAGTGCGGTTCGTAATTCCTAGAACCTGAAGAAGGCTGAAGCGTACAACGGCCGAAACATCGTACAAATGCCAACAAAGATGAGGACAATAGTCGAATAATGAAATACTGACGATTAGTGATATTTAACATTTCTCCTATGTGCTGTGTCTCTTCAGAAAGTGGTTAATCATGGCTCACCACAACGTCTTATCTCTTGTGGCTCTTAGCAGCGTTTCTGCTTTTTCCAAAGCCTCCCGTCCATTACTGTTATCAATCCACACAAGTTCATTAGGTAGGTGGCTCACTGCCCTACCTTATCTGTCTTGCAAGCGATATGTTCTGTGAGGTTTAAGTTTTCCAACCCTTCCTTCCTTCCTTTCTTCCTCAATAGTTATCCAAGAAAATTCGACTGTTGTCTCTTTCTGATTGTCTCTTCTGAGTATAAGTATTTTTGTGCTACTATTTTCATTGAAACTTTCTCATTGCTTACTCGTTCTGTCCTTGAAATTCTCAGTTTCCTTCTGTAGACTCCAGTTTTTTTTACCGTAACTTTTTTATTCGTCCGCCGAAACATTGACCTCAGAAATAAAGAGAAAATTACTAAAGAAAAAAATGCAAACATTTCATCTGGTGAAAATAAACTAATTTGATATTCAGCAAAAAGCAAACACAGTATAAGTTCGGTATATTGGTGTCCAGAAGCCGTCGAAACTATCGCAAAGACCGCAATTGACGTAGCATATTATCGAATAATGTCACTAAATACCATTTCATGTTACACTAGCAGAATAGCCCGGCGTTGTTCGGGTGTAATGAAAGCTTTAAAACTAATCCATGGTCCTGGATCTCAGACTTTTTAAACGTTGGCAATAGTTGTTTCTAGTTAAAGCGAAACCGTAGACTGAAGGAAAAATGAATAGAAATAATTCAAATTTTGATTTCCTGGTATCGATATCAAATAAGGTTTTTTCGTAAACTGAATTTTGAAGGCTAAATATGTCCTCTGAGTAAATGGTATCATGGCTGAAACTAAGAACTACAATTATACCTATTTAAAGCCAAATCCGAAGCAGAAACTAAAATAAAAAGGATGAAAAAAATACAGATATACAGGCAGATAAACAGACACACACACAAACATCTTGCCTTTTATATATATATATATTATCGATTTTTTGCGCTATTGTAAGAACTGCAACCTTGAAACTTCTGTATATCGTTTCTTATGTCTGTGTCTATGAGTGTATCAAATTTTATTAAAATCGGACCATTCCTTCTAAAACCCAATTTTTCGATTATCGATTTTCGATATTGATCGGTGGGAACCTCGACGCAAAACCTAGCTAGAACACTCGCAGACGCTTATATTACCACTGTTTAACTTTTAAAGAAAATCGGTTCAGCGATTTCGGAGTCTATAGGTAACGGACACACACACACTCAGACACACACACACAGACAAAGTTTCATTTATAAATAAGTTTAGGTGCCAAACAAATATGATGTGACAATTGTAAAATTTTAATGAAAGGAATATTTTTAAATCGTGAATTTGGATTTCAAAACTTAATTTGCTGTTAGATTTTGTTGGAGTCGCTCTGCACTTGGGCTGCAAATTGTGCTTAAACAAGAGTAAAAATGTCACTTACTTTTGTTGACACAGCTCATTCCACAATCACCGTCACATAAGCATTTCTTTTTCTTACTGACGCAATCTTCGTCTGTTTCACATCTTTTAAGGCAGGTGCGGTTTGGAACGTTCTCAACTCGTGGACAGTTGCTATTGGCTGCAAGAAATATAAATAAAAAAAAATATATGAAAACCAGGGAAGTAATGTTAAAGCGAAGAAATAACATCGTGTATTGAATAAGATTAGTTTGTTTTTAGAACATGTTCGAGAAAAGAAAATGAAGAGAAAAAGATATTCCCTCTGGTATTCGAAAAATCAATAATTCTCATTATTTTCCGGAAATTGTTATTTATCGTTTTGAAACTTAAATAACATTTTCCATGTCTCTTTGTCCCTTTCAGCAAAAATCTTTGTTTAATCGTGTTTAGAATGATTTGGTCAAAAGAGCCATGTTTTAATTTTTTTTTTAATTATTAGTTATTCCAGCTGACAGCCATATTACGTTGAAACACGGGTTCATTGAAATTAAGCAACGTTGAGCCTGGTTAGTTCTCAGATGTGTGGCCGCTGGATCAAGCTTGCAACGGATACAGTTACGGTAGTTCTACTAAAGGAAGACCTTGATACGTGGCGGCGTTTCTGGACTTATAAGTCTCAGAAAGAAATGGCAACCTAATACGGAAAAATCTACTGCTTAGTCAGTCATGGATCAAAAGAGACATGATCGAGCAAGTTTGGATACAAGAATGGCATTTAACTGACTGATTTAGAAAAATAATTGAATAGCAGGACAAACTGGGTTCTGTAACCTTGGTTGGCAACTGATCTACCGCAGAAAGAAATGGCTACCTATTGCGGGAATATCTTCTGCCTAGTCGATCATCGATTAAAAAAGACATGATCGCCAAAGCCTGTATTCCGTATAGCATTTAACTGACTGATTCGTATGAAATAATTGAATAGCAAAACAGATTAATCTACTGCTGAAAGAAATGGCAAGCTACTGCGGGAAAATCTTCTAACAAGTCAGTCATAGATCATAAGTGACATGATCGCCTATGCGTATATTACGAATGACACTTAACTAACTGGACATATTGGGTTCTATAACCTTGGTTCGCAACTAGTCTGCCTCAGAAAGTAATGACTACCTACTGCTGGAAGATCTTCTGCCTAGTCAGTCATGGATCGAACGAGACATGATCGCCCAGGCGTCTATCAGGTATGACAATTAATTGACTGATGTCGCAAGGTGTACCTGGGGTTTGAGGAGTGAGTGAGTTACTCGAGAACCTGGTTATTTTGTGCATTATACAGATGACAACAGATGAATAACAATGGGATTTCATAAACTATGTAACAGTGAAGTTTTGATACAAGCCTTTAAATCATTCTTCAATTATTTATCATGTCCTTTCCCATAGTCAAAATTTCAAAGTTAGATTTCAAAAAGTAGACGTTAAATAATATGCAAAATATATTAATTTGCAAACTTCTAAAATTTATTTAAGTTTTTAAAGGGTTATTTTATAATGAAGATAGAAAGTGACGTCAAAAATAACTTCTCAGAATATGAGAAAACATGGCTCTTCACAACTTCCTAAGTTTTATGCCTTTAAATAATATTTGCTACTTTAGTGTTCATCACAAGCACAGTTCTGGTTTCAGTTTACAGAAGATTGTTAGCTAGATTAATGCCATTTCAACCTGCCCCAATTGAATTCATTATATCGGGTGAATTTCAAATATCGCTAAATATTTTCTTTAAATATAAAATGGCGTTGTGGTGCAGTTAATATCGGCACGGAACGAGAACTCGGAGAGCCAAGTTCGAATTCCAGTCTCAAATATCCGTCTCTTTCTTCCAGCTATGGGCTAAATAACAGGATAGATTGGGTTCTATAGCCTTGGTTAGCAACCAATTTAACGCGGACATTAGTGGCAACCTACTGCTGAAAAATATTTTGCCTAGTCAGTCATGTTTCGAAAAAGACATGATCGCCTAAGTATGTATCACGTATGGCATTTAACTTACTGATTGAAAAGAAAAATATATTTTGGGAAAGGTAATAATCCATTTCTTCTCCCTCCAGCTATCAGTTAAATAGCAGGGTAGATTGGGTTCTGTAGCCTTGGCTGGCTGATAGTCTACCGAAAGTTCTATGTGAATAGTTTGATTTCTCGCTAGTAGAAATCGATTCTGCCTTCTTCTAGTCAAATGTAAATGCAGTAACAATAATTATTTTCTGTTTTCGTGATCCATGTTCTTTTCTTTTTTCTCGCCTTAATAATGGTTATTTTGCTCATATTCTTAACACTCAGTAAAGTTTCCATATCTAATTGGGTGCTCCTGCTGTTCTTTTGGGGTTCTTGACAAGCCAAAGGAGGATCTTTTTTTTAAAATCACATCACCCCAAGCAAGGCGGTAAGGTCACTGGTGTGCAGGGGGCTACGTAAGAGTGAATAGATTGGAAAAGAGAAAGTCGGAAACCATATCCGAAATAGGGAACAAGGGATGAGCCTCTTCACTTGTTCAATAGACGGGGGTGGAGTGTGAACCAGGCGAGACTTCAGTCTATCTACTCCAATTGAAAAAAAATAACAAAAGAGAAAAGTGGAAAGATTGGAAAAGAGAAAGCCGGAAACTACATCCTAAACAGGGAAAAAGGGATGAGCCTCTTCACTTGTTCAATAGACGGGGGTGGAGTGTGGACCAGGCGAGACTTCAGTCTATCTACTCCAATTGAAAAAAAATAACAAAAGAGAAAAGTGGAAAGATTGGAAAAGAGAAAGCCGGAAACTACATCCTAAACAGGGAACAAGGGATGAGCCTCTTCACTTGTTCAATAGACGGGGGTGGAGTGTGAACCAGGCGAGACTTCAGTCTATCTACTCCAATTGAAAAAAAATAACAAAAGAGAAAAGTGGAAATATTGGAAAAGAGAAAGCCGGAAACCACATCCTAAACAGGGAACAAGGGATGAGCCTCTTCACTTGTTCAATAGACAGAGGGGGTGGAGTGTGAACCAGGCGAGACTTCAGTCTATCTACTCCAATTGAAAAAAAATAACAAAAGAGAAAAGTGGAAAGATTGGAAAAGAGAAAGCCGGAAACCACATCCTAAACAGGGAACAAGGGATGAGCCTCTTCACTTGTTCAATAGACGGGGGTGGAGTGTGAACCAGGCGAGACTTCAGTCTATCTACTCCAATTGAAAAAAAATAACAAAAGAGAAAAGTGGAAAGATTGGAAAAGAGAAAGCCGGAAACCACATCCTAAACAGGGAACAAGGGATGAGCCTCTTCACTTGTTCAATAGACAGGGGGTGGAGTGTGAACCAGGCGAGACTTCAGTCTATCTACTCCAATTGAAAAAAAATAACAAAAGAGAAAAGTGGAAAGATTGGAAAAGAGAAAGCCGGAAACCACATCCTAAACAGGGAACAAGGGATGAGCCTCTTCACTTGTTCAATAGACGGGGGTGGAGTGTGAACCAGGCGAGACTTCAGTCTATCTACTCCAATTGAAAAAAAATAACAAAAGAGAAAAGTGGAAATATTGGAAAAGAGAAAGCCGGAAACCACATCCTAAACAGGGAACAAGGGATGAGCCTCTTCACTTGTTCAATAGACGGGGGTGGAGTGTGAACCAGGCGAGAGTTCAGTCTATCTACTCCAATTGAAAAAAATTAACAAAAGAGAAAAGTGGAAAGATTGGAAAAGAGAAAGCCGGAAACCACATCCTAAACAGGGAAATATAATCGGTCCTGATATAGCAGCTCGTCTTCAGACACTTTCTCACTAAAGGTATGTGGCTTCCCTCTGTCTTTTCTACAAGTATTTTCACGGCTTTTGCTCTGATGAGCTTTATTTCCTGGAATTTACTAGGTTGGCTTTTAAGTTTCACCTCTTTTACCGTAAAAATAGGTAAATGTAAACGCCACGTGCTTGCTTCTCTGATATCTACAATCTCCAAAAATTTTAGATGTAACGTCACTTGCAATGTTCTATCTATTTGACATGCACCTCTCTCTTGCCATTTCTTCAACACCTCCTGTACCGTTGTTTATTTTTCGTTTCTGTCTTCCCTCTCCGCAAACTGTAACCCCTTGTGCACAAGTGGCAGTTCTGCCTTGCTTGGGATGAAACGATTATTAAAATACCCTATGCGTCTGGGTGGCTCTATTATTGTTGCGGATTAGTTTTCGAACTGAAGGTTATAATCATTATATGTCGGTTGCTAATCGACTTAACGTACCCAAAATGTTAGGAAATTGGTAATCTTCTACTGAATGCTGACTCCTTAGTATTCAGTTAACTGCTGACTAATATCAACTGCTTAGTAGTTCTACTGAACTCCAATAGAAGTTTAAAGAACTCCTATGAACTCGTATTTATTTTTGTAAAATTACAAAAAATGTGGCACAAAGCCGAAATTGGGGATGGGGAAGGCTGGTCTTCATCTGTCCTAGTTTAACTTAGCTATTCACTTTCGTCGACCCTGCCACACTTACAATAAACCTTACACCATAATACCACATTTTTGCTTACCATTCTTACCACGTCCACCATAATACCTCAGCTGCTCTATGTAGTCCTAGTTAACTCCCATATGTACAATTTTCATTGGAGGGCATGGGCAGAAAATAAGAACTCCTATGAACTTCCCAAGAACTTCCTGTTAACTCTTATTAATATAGGAGGGAGAGTTCATTATCTGATGTAAAGGCGTGTTTCCACATAACAATTATTTTGCTTGAGGTAAAATGATTAGAAAACAAAAATATCTGCCTTGAAAGATGGAGATGAGTTCGTTTAAAAGTTGCGCGGAAATGAAATGGCCTAAAGGAGACGATCAAAAATTGGGGGATAGTATTATCCTGCGATCATTAAAGAAACTTGTATACGCATACTGAGAGCTGATTAACTTAAATCCCAAGAGGATGTCTGTTCGACTTCTCAGTTTCTTGAATCTATTAGCAATTGTGAGTACCATTGCAGTGCTATCTATTCTTCCTTTCATTGATTATATCAGGCATGTTATAAAAATATAAATCATTTGAGCTCGAACAATCCTAAACGTTTTCTTTGTATTGACAACAAATAAAATGGCTCGCTATCGAAGAACAATGAGAATTTGCTCAGTTTTCCGATTCGTCATATCTAACTTCCAAATTCAAAGAAAGATAAAAATCAATATTTTCGTAGTTTTTATTTTACGTCATCGTCAGTATACCACGTGGCCGACTATAAATTGTGAAAAATTACAATATTTAACATGTAAACGTTATGCAATCGATTAAATGTCGCGTGCTTCCTTCGAAGAGGAGAATTCAGAGGATAAGAAATGTGTTGATGTGAACAGGGAAGAGACTCTGTAACTGCGCGATCTCGTATCTCTCAGATAATTTGCTGTTTTTTGATTGTCTCTTATTTTTGTGACGTTAAATCGAATATGGACCGAAGAGGGTTTTTTTTTCCTTCGGTTGCTAAAAAGAAACTATAAGTGAACACACGAAAAAAGTATGAAATATTCATACAATACACACGAGCCTATCGCAAACATGACTCTCGAAACCTGTAGGGCCGTAGGCGCATCGCATATACTATCTCGAATATAATATAATATATAATATCTCGATACATATAACTTATAACGTATATTATCGAGAAAAAACAATATGACATATCTAAAATATAAGCGACAACGTTATCTGCATTCAGTCAGTTAAGTGCCATACGTGATACACGCTTGGGCGATCATGTCTTGAAAGAGACATGACTGACTGGGCAGAAGATTATCCCACAGTAGGTTGTCATTGCTTTCTGCGGTAGACTGGTTGCTGATCAAGGCAATAGAACCCAATCTGTCCAGTTATTTGACTCATAGCTATTGGGGGATCAGTTTATTACTTCATAACAATAGAAAACCGATCCCCCAATTTTTGCCCAGTAGAAGCTTTACTTATATTTCCAATTATTATCTTCATTCAGTCAGTTAAGTGCCATATGTGATACACGCTTGGGCGATCATGTCTCGAAAGAGACTTGACTGACTGGACAGAAGATTATCCCGCAGTAGGTTGCCATTGCTTTCTACGGTAGACTGGTTGCCGACCAAGGCTATAGAACCCAATCTGTCCTGCTATTTAACCCATAACTGGAAGGAAGAGACGGATTAATACCTTTCCCAAGGGTATTTGCGCGTAAGTGAATACAATCGATTCAACTGGAATTCGAACTCGGCTCGTCGGTTTATCGATCCGATCCGATATCCACTGTACCGCAACGCAAATCCTTTATCTGCATTAATTCTATCAATACTCTATTTCTACCTATATCTTGAGCACTTTATATAAAAAAAACCTTAGTCCTGGGCATGACTGTAAACTGCTTCCGGCAGCAAGGCCTCTGATTTGGAGGTTGTGAGGAGCATGGAACTACCTGTTAATTGCTGTTGTTCCCAGGTCCACCCTGACACGCAGTGCTAGCACCTGTTAAGGTCCCAGATATGGGTAAATAGTTAATCCCCAAACTGGGGTCAAAACACAATGAAACTATAAAAACAAACTTTTATAGAAATATATACATAAAAATAGACTTTTATAGAAATATATACATTGTTGAAGAAAAAATATTACCAACAATAATACATTTTTGAAAGAAAAAAATTACCAACAGCAATACATTTTTGAAGTCAATAAAAATATTGCCTTAATACATTTTTAAGTTAAAGATTATCAGCCAAACATTTTTAATATAAAAATAGAAGATGTCTTCAGTTTTCTAACATAAAAAATTAAAAAATTAAAAATTATTCATCAATGTCGGAATAAATCAACCTTCTCAATATAACTGAACATTAAAATATACATTAAAATCCTTCTTTTTTTTTTGCATTAAGTAACCCACAGAGGTTGATATGCCGTTAAACAAAACTCAAATTTAAAAACAACTTCTTGTTTAAAATGCCTTTCTAACTGCTGAAAAACAACCATTTTTGCACTAAGCATCATTATAATTTACCACTAGACATATTATAACTTCCTTCCGTATACTTGCTTCCCTGATAGCTACAACCTCCAAGAGTTTAAGTGCAACGTCAATTGCAATCTCTTCTCTCCTTGACTCCCATCTTTCTCTTATCCCTTTCCTGACACGCCCTGTATGTTGTCCTTCTTTCTATTTGCCCCTCACAGCAGCGTTCTCGTCCTTCTCTTATCCATATTACCACATTCCTTGAAACTTGTTTCTCTCTTTTTTTTTTTTTGGTCTCCTCTCGTGTAGCACCCTACGCACCGGGGACAGTACTGCTTTGCTTGGGGTGAAGTGATTAGAGAAGAAAATTTTAAAAACAGTTTCCACTTCTGCGATGTATGCGTGACTCATCAGAAATGAATCGAGTTCTTTCGGTGACTGGCGTGTGTATACATTGCTTATATACAACACGTTAAAATTTCCCTTCTTTGATTCCATGCGCAAATTGGTCGAGTCTCGATTCCGGCCAGAAGCAAGTGGATGTGCTTAGCCACACTGATAAGCTGTGGTACAGCGAAACAGGCTTGTATGCGGATGACTAATATATATATATATATATATATATATATATATATATATATATATATATATATATAGTGTGTCGAGGCAGCAGATAATTTTCTAAACATATACTGTTAAATATAAAAGACAATGAATGTCTATTATGTTGAATCATCAGCCGTTCTAAGCATCGTATTTTGACTTTCACTTGAAAATAAAAACAAAAATTCTCCAACATTAGGATAATTTTTTATTAAGTTGGTTCTAAGCTTTCGGCTCACATGAGCCATCTTCAGAGAGGTTAGAATGATGTTAACAGAAAAACATCCACCATCAGAGACGATTTTATCTTGTGTTGACATAAAACTCCTCTAACCAACGGCAACAGTTACCAAAAATAGCAAACGCATTCCGCGTGAGAGTTCCAAATGATAACAGAACCATATATTTAAATGCAATGTAATGTGTTATGACCAGATTTAAACGTGATTTTCCTAAGTGTGGGTTGTTTGGATTTAATGTAGATGGCCTCCAATATCTGAAGGTTCTTTTTACTGTGTGTATGACTGAAGATTATTGTATTGTTGATACAATCTGTCTGATATTACCTACATGACTATGGTTTTCTAAGAAATGTTGTTTAATTGTACTCTGATCAGAAAGGTGACAGGTAAGTCTACGGGAGAGCGTAGTTGTAATAAAACCAATATATGTAGCGGGTTTATTATTAGTACCAGAGATACAATCTCTAAACGGGCATGTAAATTGATACACTACATTGGTTTTCTGTAGAGGATTTAGTTGAGTGCTTGTAGGGTTATTAGAGATTATGAATTTTTTACGACATATAATGAGATTTATTGGTTTAACATTTTAGAGAGTTTTTCATATTGTTTGTAATTATTATGTATTTGGTTGCAATAGTATAAGTTAATAGCGTTATGCTTATTTCAATGTACACCATTATTATTAATATTATCAATATTGTTAGAGCTATTGTTAAGTTTGTTGAGATACATTTGTTGAACATCGCCAACAGAACGCCGGGACAATCGAGAAAATTCAGGACTGTCGCAACACATGGCCGAGGAAACTACGCATCAGAAAATTATTTGTAACGGAATAATGTAAATTTATTAATCCTTAATAAATTATTTTTATTAATCCTTATTAAACGGAGAATCTATAATGTGATCGATTCCGATTTGGCCGCTCAGATACAGTCCCTTTCTCACCAGCGTAATGTGGCTTCCCTGTGTCTCTTCTACAAATCCTTTCACGGCCTCTGCTCCGATGAACTTAGCTCACTGGTGCCTCCCTGTATATGAGTTTACTCGAGCCACAAGAATAGTAAATAGGTCCCACCATTTTACTGTGAAACCAATAAAATGTAAACGCAAATTCTACTCCAGCAGCTTCTTTTCTTGCATTTACCGCCTGTGGAATTTCCTTCCGTTTACTTTGCTTCCCGGACAGCTATAATCTCCAAGAATGATGAATTGATACATAAAATCGCCATCACTAGTGAACAACACTTGAAAAATATTCGTAATTACCATTGAACTCATCTAACTTTGAAATTCTCTACATGATATCCAAACACTCAGAAAAGTTTGAACTGGAGCTTCCGCAAAGAATAACCAACAGTACAGCAAGCCTTTTGCAAGTTTCTGGCAAAGTTAATTGCGTCATGGATTTATTTTTCTCACCGACGGTGCCCAACTGACCCTACTATACTGTGTAGTTGAAAAAATCCAAAACAAATAACGGCCATGAGCAAAATTAAAATTATAAAATGGTGATAATTTATCCATCGCATCCGTTATATAATTTCTGATGTTTATTTAACACTTTTCCAAATGGTAATTTTTGTTCATTATAACGCTTATATGTGGTTGCTCTTTCTTCCGCAAAACTCGAAAATTTCCAACTTCAATTCTTTTGAAGGTTTAGAAAATTGAAATAATGGCTTAGACCAGAAACTGAATTATAGGGTGGGATGTTTGGGCACTCAAACTTGGAATCTCTCAAAATGTTCCTGTTCTTTCCAGCCTTGGAGAAAGGACAAAAATCGTCTTCTCCTTATCTATCTATCTATCTATCTATCTATCTATCTATCTATCTATCTATCTATCTATCTATCTATCTCAGGCTATTCATTATCTATCTATCTATCTATCTATCTATCTATCTATCTATCTATCTATCTCATTTTGTTCTTTATCTATCTATCTATCTATCTATCTATCTATCTATCTATCTATGTCACAGTTCATATCTATCTATGTCACTGTTCATATCTATCTATCTATCTATCTATCTATCTATCTATGTCACAGTTCATATCTATCTGTCACTGTTCATATCTATCTATCTATCTATCTATCTATCTATCTATCTATCTACTGTCATATCTATCTATCTATCTATCTATCTATCTATCTATCTATCTATCTATCTATCTCATTTTGTTCTTTATCTATCTATCTATCTGTCTATCTATCTATCTATCTATCTATCTATCTCATTTTGTCTTTATCTATCTATCTATCTATCTATCTATCTATCTATCTATCTATCTATCTATCTATCTATCTATCTATCTACCACAGTCTGCTAATAACCATCTGTGCCTATGATATACTGAAAAAATATCTTTGTCTTATTTCTCTATAATTGCCATGTCCTTTCTCTAAAAATACATTATCCTATCATTAAAATTAGATTTTCCCTTTTAAATTGTATATGAGAACATTCTGATATCTCAAGTGATTAAAATGCCCGACAATTTTTATGCCGGCAGATGTGGGAAATATATTTGGTTTTAGTTTCGCGTAAGCATTTTCGATATTCAATTCTTGGCACAGATCCACATTTGTAGAATCAGCTTTGAGATGCGAAGACAGAAGCATTTGCTCGCAAGTCAAAACGACGTCGCTAAACACTTTAACAACAACAGCAACAGCACAATTCTTAATCATTTTACGTGCACCATTCCAAACAATAAAACATGGTATACGAGCAGTATAGCCCGGCGTTTCTCGGGTGTAATGAAAGCTTTAAAACTAATCCATGGTCCTGAAGCTCAGACTCTTTGGACGTTGGCTCGAAAGACTAAAAGCAATAGTTGTTTCCAGTTAAAGCGAAACCGTAGACGGAAAGCAAAATAAATGGATGTAAGTCAAATTTTAATTTCCTGGTATCGATATCAAATTTCCTGCACTATTGTAAGAACTGCAACCTTGAAACATCTGAATATCGTTTTTTATGTCTTTGTCTATGAGTGTGTCAAATTTGATTAAAATCGGACCACTCCTTCCTATAACCCGATTTTCTTATTCTCGATTTTCGATATTTATCGGGGGTACCTCGACACAAAACCTAGCTAAGAACACTCGCAGACGCTTATAGTACAACTGTGTAAATTTTCAAGAAAATCGGTTCAGACTTTTTGGAGTCTATAGGTAACGGATACACACGCACACACACACACCAAGAGACAAAGTTCCATTTATATATAAGTTTAGATGCATTTTTTACATATTGATTTCAAAACGATCTTTACAGCTGCATTAAATAAATTATAACTTTTTAATAGAAAAAATGTAATATTAAAAATATAGGTGATTAAAAACACTTGTAATTAGTAGTTATCATTTTAACAACTTTCTGAATGAAACATGATAATGTATTTATGTGCAGTTACTAACAGTTTCTTTTGAGAATCGTGAACAAATATTAGTCGACGTTACATTGTAATTATTGGAAAATATTTGTATTCAAATCAAACATGCTTCAAATTATAATGAAATTAGTATAATTAGATTAGTCTTAGTGATGAAACATTAATTGTAATTATTTAAAATTGAAGATATAATTATGATGTATCAATTGGAAATGATCTTCATTTTTCTTGTATATTCTGATTAATAAAATAATCTGATAGTGTTACTTAAAGCCATCGGCGTAGCACATTGAAAATTGTAGTTTTTGAATTATCACCAGTGATATAAATATGTATTGATGTAAAAACAAATTATGTAAAAACAAATTATGTAAAAATCGAAATCATTTCCAGACATCGTATATTTATATGGGTTTGTGGGCACCACGACGTGGCGTGATGGTTAACAAGCTTGTCTCACTCAAATCGTTACAACTGATAAATGAGTTTGATTCTCACTAGATGCTTTATGCTTTCAGCCTTGTACACATCTAAGCTGTGCTTAGAAATTCCCTTATCTGGGTTTTTTGTTTGCTACTCGCAAAAATATAGGAACATTGTTAAAAAAGCACATATAATTCTTCTTTTTCTTTTTCTTTTTCGTGCCGTGTCTCTTTACAAGTTATGAAATCATGGCCCTTCACATTTTCCAATCCCATGTCGCTCTTAATATCCTTAAGACTCCCCAAGAAAGAAATGTCAAAACTGAACATTTTTGTGTTGTCAAAAATACTATCACTACCTATAAAACTAAAAAAAAAAACTGATTTAGATTTTTGTCTTAATTTATGTCGGATGAGGTCTATAAAATTGTGAGAGGTGGGCGACACATGAAAGAAATGTAGGGCTCAGCAGTCGTAATTTAGATGCAAAAGTAAAAATAAACAAAGGAAATCCATGAGGGAAACGTATAGACATTGGCCGAGGAATCATCTTCATATGTAACTGTGAAGAAGTAGGCTGCAAAATCTAAATGGGACTGGGAGGAAACAGAATATGAACCTCGGTCGTCTTCTTCTTCTATGTGCCCTGTCCCTTCAGGACGTAGGCGATCATGGCTTTCCACGTTTCCCTATTCCTGGTGGCTCTGGGCACCACTTCACCTGTTACACCATGCAATCCTCGTTCCATCATTCACCTGATTAGGTCCTTCAAATATGTTATCCGCTACTTTCTCCTGTCTCTTTTTCCCTCAATCTGGCCTGTTATTATCAGGTTCTCCAGGCCCCCGCTTCCTCATAGCGGGTCCCAGGAACTTCAGCTGTCTCTTCCAGATGCTCAGTATTAATTTCCTTTTTGTTTCCATCATTTCCAAGACCTCATCATTGCTCGCATGCTCGATCCATGAGATTCGCAGCATCCGTCTGTAGAACCACATTTCAGTTGCTTCCAGTTTTTCCTTCATCTTTGTTGATATTGTCCAGGATATATGCCATATTGAAGGACGGACAGCACGCAGCAATCCAGTACTTTCTTCCTAGTTTCTAGCGAAATTGTTCTGTTTCTTAAAAAACTACTGATAAACAAAGTGATGCCATTAACCATATGGTTTTGGATGACACACGTCTTACTGTCCAAGAGATAGCTAAGACCGGAATTATTAGTTCAGGTTCATTCATAACTTTTTTTAATTGAGTTCTTCGGATGAGCAAGCTGTTTGCATGATAGGTTCCAAGAATGCTGACACCATAGCCGAAGCGGAAAAGGGTTGATATTTCCAGGACAATTCTGCCACGCTCCCAAATTGACCCCGAGAGTTTCCACCGCAGGAACTCAGCGTTCAACATTTCGAATTTGCACCAATGTTCCAAAGCAAACATCAGAAACACTCTGGTTCTTCACCATGAAGATGTCTAAGCAGGAAGCGTTTGATAGCAATGTCATGGCGTTTGATTTTCATCCTGAAAGCGTAATCATGATAGACTGCTTAAAAACAAACTATTAATGGGCAGGGTTATGCATAATAACTAAAACAACTGAAGTGCTCAATCAAGTCGAAACGCCGAGAAAAGCTGAGGGCGGGTGTTCTATTGCTCCAGGATAAAGCGATTATTCACATTACTCAATCTGCATTTGTGACACCCGGCCCGGCTAGCTCACTGACTGACCCTTAAACGATCACGAACGCCAATGATGATAATCTGAGTCAGGATTGATGCTGTCGAACACGGCACTAATTATGACGACGCTCTCGGGTCGCTAATCGTGATGATGGCCTCGTCACAGCAGCTGCTCCTTAACGTCTATTACAACGGTGAACCTTCCTGCCCACGCTGTGTATTTTAATCTCAGGAAAATTACGTTGAAAGTCCGGTAGCCGTTTCTCTAACACCTAAATAATAAACAATGCAAGAATGTATTTCTCCTTTCTTCTCTCTTCAATTTTCAGCTAGTTTTTTTTCTGTTTTTCGAATTTTACAAGCACACAAGTATTAAAAATTTCTAATCAGAGCTCATATTGCGATTTACAATAAACTGCAAAATCAACAATACCAGTAATATTAATTTCTTTCGCTCCGTCGTATTAAACTAAGAATTACATTTTTTCATATGCAGAAATAGGGTTTTATATTAGCTGAAACAGCAAAACATCTGTGGCGTTAAATTGATACTCAAGCCCCCTTACTAACCAGACTTAGCTCCATCTGATTTTTTCTGTTTCCTAAATCTCGCTTGTGTGGGTGCTATTCTGAAAACAGTGATGAGAACGTACGAAAGAGATTTTGTCACTAAGATGTTCTGTGGTTAAGCATCGCAGGACCAAATGCACTGATGTCAAGGGGGACAATATTAAAAAAAAATACTGACTCCTGTGACTTCAACTCTTTCTGTGTGAGTATTAGAACCTTTTAAACCACCCTGATAACTGCGTAAGATAACAGAATCCATAGTTCAGATCTTTGTCTGTTTGCCTGTAAAGCTATCACTTAATTAATTTAAGAGACACAAAAAGATGCTGATGTAATTTTCCCATTTAAATAATGCGGGGTTTGTCTAGAAAACTTAATCATTTAGAGGTTTTCAAATCTTGTAGAAGTGACAACGTTGACAAATAGGAAGAAAAGAAGATGCTTCTTTTAAAAAATACCAAATTTAAAATCTATTTTACTGGCACTAATTGTTTAAATGTCTTCGCTACTTGGACACTCACGTTATTGATCAATGTAGAAAATCCAAAGACCTGTCATTCTTCTACATCAGTTTTTGTCCTTAACGATATGATCTTTACCCTTTTAATTCCTAATACAAATTTCTCAAGCTAATTTATTTGTTAGTACGATAAAGAGATTCATTGAAAACCATTTCGAAAGTCTAATGTAAGAATTTTCTTTTCTAGAATTTCCTTTTGAAAAACGAAGTAATTTATCAATTAATAGCGTTCATTTTTTTTCTTTCGTGTAAATTTATCAGTTAAAAGTAAAAAAAAAGAAAGTGTAAAAGTTTCCAAGCTTGAATGACAATGTTTCTGTTTGTAAAGAAAAAATGTTTTATAAATATTTGCTCACTTTTCTCGAACTTAAACATTTCTAAAATATTTTTAAAAATCCATTTGATAAAACCAAAGGGAATTGATTACTAATGAAATACAAAATCTTCGAAATAGATTGTACAGGGTGCGACCGAAATACATCCCACGTATGCAATTATGCTCAAGTGGAATTTCTATATAGAATCCATAGCTAAATCCGCTGCTTCTGTGTAGGGCCAGGAAGTTCTTTTCCGCCTGAAACAATCCAGCACATATATAAATCTTCCATTCGCCCGTGCATTGAACAGTCCTGCTATATCTGGTCGTGTGCTCCTGCTATCCACCTAGGTGTCCTTGACAAAATCCAACGAAGTATCTTTAATGCTATCGATCCCTACTTGGCGGCTCAGATACAGTCACTTCCTCACCGGTGCAATGTGGGTTCCCTGTGTTTCATCTACAAATACTTTCAAGGCTTCTGCCCCGATGAATTCAGCTCACTAGTAACCCCTATATATGAATTTACTCGAGCCACAAGATTAGTAAATATATTCCACCCTTTTAGTGTGAAACCAGTAAAATGTAAACGCAAATTCTACTCCAACAGTTTCTTTTCTCGCACTTCCCGGCTGTGGAATTCCCTTCCATTTACTTGCTTCCCCGACAGCTACAATCACCAAGCATTTAAATGTAAAATCAATAGTAATCTTCTATCTCACTAACATGCATCTTCTCTCTCATGCTCCTCTCTCCGTCCACTCCACCCTCATCAGTATTTTTATCCTTCTCTTACCCACTATCTGACACCCCCTACAACCTGTCACTCTTTCTCATAACTTTCCTCCTATGTAAACCACTGCAAAACAGTGGCAGTAAAATGCCTTGCTTGGGGCAAGATGATGATAAAAAAGATTCTATCCTATTATAATGTATATATAAAGTGGGGGATCAATTCTACATTATAATCAATATGTAAACTGATCCCTCACTTTATGGTCACAATCATCCTTCTCTTACCCACTTCCAGACACCCCCTATAACCTATCACTCTTTCTCATAACTTTCCTACTATGTAACACCCTGCAAAACAGTCGCAGTAAAATGCCTTGCTTGGGGCGATATGATTATAAAAAAAAATTTCTATACTATTATAATGTGATTTTACATGGGGGATCAGTTCTACATTATATTCAATATGTAAAGTGATCCCTCAATATATGGTCACAATCATCCATTTAATTTATTTTTAGAAAATTATCTTCCAAAAAACTTAAATATAAAGTGGGGGATCAGTTCTACATTATATTCAATATATGAACTGATCCCTCTCTTTATGGTCACAATAATCCTTTTCTTACCCACTTCCTGCCACCCCCTATAAGCTGTCACTCTTTCTCATAACTTTCTCCTATATAACCCCCTGCAAAACAGTGGTAGTAAAATGCTTTGCTTGGGGCGATATGATTATAAAAAAAGAAACTTTCGACAGCAGCAACAATTAAAATTGATAACACAACATAACTCGAAGAGAGCATTATAACATCATTAAGAGGCTGACATTCATCTGCTTCTATACTGGAAAGTGAGGAAGGCATTTAATTAATTTTTAGAAAATTATCTTCCAAAAAACTTGATTTTATACACTGAACTGACTACGCGGTCGATGAATGTGAAATGTTTCGACGATTAACCTTTTAAAAAGTCTAAATCTATCTCTCTTCCCCAATTAGGGGCTTTGTAGCGGTGTTCCCAAATAGTCTAAGAGAAAGACAACTCTCAATTATTAACCGGATGGGCAAGCATCTCAACCCCGTAAACAGTACTTGATACAGAAACCAACGTTCGTAAGACTATAAATATATACTCGACAAGGAAGTTTATATGGCTTGCATTTTTACTTACATATATATGGATGTGCGTTGTGGTGCAGTGGATATCGGCTCGGAACGAGAAATCGGGGAGCCGAGTTCGAATTCCAGTTGAATTCTCTGCATTCACTTACGCGTAAATGCTCTTCGTTGTGGTGCAGTGGATATCCGTCTCTTCCCTCCAGTTATGAGTTAAATAACAGGACAGATTGGGTTCTATAGCCTTGGCTGGCAACTAGTCTACCGCAGAAAGTAATGGCAACCTACTGCGGGAAAATCTTCTGCCCACTCAGTCATGTTTCTTTCTAGACATGATCGCCCAAAGTGTGTATCACGTATGGCAATCAACTGACTGAATGAATATAATAGTTGGGAACATGATTAAGGCATCTACTGGGCATAAAGTGGGGGATCAGTTTTTATTGCTATGAAGTAATAAACTGATCACCCACTATTTACTACTTAATAATATATTATATAACCGTTTTGGTTTGATTCAACGTATTTTCAGCATTTTCACAGCTATATTTTCATGCGAGATAGTCTTCGTCTGCGAATGAAAGGACACAGGTAAACAGAAACAGGTAAACAGAAAGATATCGTCATAATCATTCTTCCATTGGTAGCTCAATATTGGCGATAAGCATTATCACATTTGCTGAAAGATCTAAGTTTCATAAATTTGTTAAATTATATATATATATATATATATATATATGTGTGTGTGTGTTTCTGTGTGTGTGCGTTATTGAACCTGTCTGCGAAACTCTTACAATGCGACATCGGATAAAATAATCAAATGCTAAATGCAATTAGAAGAATCGATTTTACACGAAACGAAATTGCTTTGGATAGTAATGAAAGACACTCAGCGTTCTTACAATTCTGTTTATTTAGAACGAATGTTAGAAAATTGAAATTTGTTGCTGAAAGATGTCTCCAGAATTTAATTCTCAGTTGAACCCAGTGAACATGACACTTCCAATATTTACTGAAAGTCAAAGGTGTCAAACTAATAATCACAGAAAATACTACCCGGCACAGCAAATGACAAAAGCACAAGGCATCGAATAAATATATTGGATAGAGAAACCAACTAATATAAATCAATTAACAAACAATGCGGTGACTTTCTTCTTTTAAGAGGTTATAATTCAAATAATAGCAACGGTTAGCTCTTTGGACATATATATATATATATATATATATATATATATATATATATATATATATATTGTTTAATTACTTAGTTTTTGGTCATAATAAAGTTAGACCTGTACACATTTGTATAAAAAAGTGTTCTAATGCAATTATATTGAAGAGTTTTTGAATATTATTCATTTGTAAACGAGTTATTACGCGACCTAGGTTTCTACCATGAGTGGTGTCTTCAGGCTATTTCCAATAACTGATATTTCCGTTTTCCGTTTTGTTTTTCCAGAACGTTCACGTAACTGTTATTTTTTTAACTCTCACTTAACAGGGACGTTTTGAACGCTCAATTCTTAAAATTACAAGAAATTATAACGTTTTCATCTATGGTTGTATAAACCTAAGAGGTATTTTTGGTATGGTTACACTTAGTCATAATTTCTGTTCTAAGTGTAATAGGTATTTTTTGGTATGGCTACACGTAGTCATAATTTCTGTTACTAAGTGTAACCATGCCAAAAAAATACCTATTACGTTCATACAACGATGGATGAAAACGTTGTAATTTCTTGTAATTTTAAAAATTGCACGTTCAAAAATTACCCGTTCCAATTACGTGAGCCTTCTTTAAAAAGAAAAAAAAAGGAAGAATCAATTATTGCAAATCGTCTGAATACGCCACTCATGGTATAAGCCTAGGTCGCGTAATAACTCTTTTACAAATGAAGAATATATATATATATATATATATATATATATATATATAACGCTCTCACACCCTGATTGAGCATTTTGGAAGAATGGAAAACTTTGAAAAACAGTAGCTACTCTAGCATATACGCATCGTTCATTCAACAATGAATTAGAACACTCTCAGTTATTGGGCGCGTATAATGATAATATACACGGTAAAAAGTCTGCCTCCTACCGAGCGCCCATAGCCCAGAGGTAAAATCGCCGACTGACACCAATTCGGTCGGGTTTCAATCCTGTGTAAAAAAGCAATCGGCTCTCTAAGCGTACTAATGAGCTGTGATACAGCGAAGCAGATCTGTCTGCGGATGACTATATATATATATATATATGTATATATATATATATATATATATATATATAGATAGATAGATAGATAGATAGATAGATATGTGTGTGTGTGTGTGTGTGTGTGTGTGTGTGTGTGTGTGTGTGTGTGTGTGTGAGTGGCTGGCCAATCGTATCCGAGGATGCTTATCTACGGCTAGATAATTCCCACTGTAGATGCTTGTTAAGGCACACTTGTATTTGTTCAACACCCACAAGGCCAACCTGTGATTTATACAGCAACTATGTTCAGTGGACCTTAGAGTTTATGGGTGAGAGCACGTTATCCGGCGTGAACAAAGTGAAATCTGAACGAGGAGAGGACACTCAAACCCTCGATCATGCCGACTTCAAGCTAGCACAATCATCGAGTTCTTTTGAAAAGGAGCCGTGTACGCAATTGTACACAAAATGCTTGGGTCCACTGGTAGTTTGGTGCTCGAGCTCTTTCAAATGTGCCGCACGTTGGGATCGCTTCCTCCAGACCGATAACATAAAAATCACGTTCCTGAGAAATCGACCGTGGTGAGATTTGATTTTAACCAGTGTTTCATGATGAGAAAGCGAACATTTTAACTTAGCCGCACACACACACACACACACACACACACACACACACACACACACACACACACACACACACACACACATATATATATAGTATAATGGTTGTTACAATGCTTTATAAAAGCATAACCTTACACTACATATATATATATATATATATATATATATATATATATATATATAATAAGAAATTGAAAGATCAGGTAGATTAAAATCCACTGTTCAAGAATTTACTTTTATAAAGAGTGCTCGATACAGAGTAGAGCTTAATATTGTAATTTTGTTATTACAATGGTATATAAAAACATGATATCACTACTCAAAAATTTTCATGTTTCAGAACAATACTTTCTTCAGGTGATATTTTAAAAATAAATGGTTAAAATGATTTCTTCAGAAAATACATATCATTAACAGTGAAGTTTGCCGCATAACTGAGTAGAGTCTGCAGATTGAAATTTAGCCCTGACGAGTTAGGGCATCATAACGGTGACTTCACGAAACTGCGAAGGCTGTATGACTGCTCAGTTTAATTACAAGCTTCTTCTTTATATATTTATATTATATTATTTATAAATGGAACTTTGTGTGTGTATGTGTGTGTTTGTCCGTTACCTCTGGACTCCGAAACGGCTGAACCGATTTTCTTGAAAATTTACACACTTGTTCTATAAGCGTCTGCGAGTGTTCTTAGTTAGGTTTTATGTCGAGGTATTTCCGATAGATATCCAAAATCGATAATCGGGTTATAGAAGGAGTGGTCTGATTTTAATCAAATTTGAGACACTCATAGACAAAGACATAAAAGATATTCAGAAGTTTCAAGGTTGCAATTCTTACAACTGTGCAGAAAATCGATAATATATATATATATATATATATATATATATATATATTTAAGGCGAGATGTTTGTGTGTGTGTCTGTTTCTCTGTCTGTATGTCCTTTATACAAATCCACAATTTTTATCCGATTCACCAAACTTCACACAAATATTTTTTAGCCTGACTCTGAGCTCCAGGACCATGAATTAGTTTTAAAGCTTTCATTACACCCGAGCAACGTCGGGCTATACCGCTAGTATATATATATATATATATATATATATATATATATATATATATATATATATATAAACAAATGTTTAGCGGTACAAAATTTGTATTCTATATTAAAATAAAAGGAATGTATTCACAGTCCCTAAGGGCTTTTCGTCTAACATCTCATCAGGAGAAAATCGTTGGAATTATAAGTGAAACGAAAAGAACAGCAACGAAAATGAAGAGCAAAATTGGGGATAGGGGCCAATGCTTGATTAAGCAGGTTAGTAAGTCAGTTTCTGGCTGTTTTCCGTCTGTTGTTCTGCATTGTATTTTTCCGTCTAGGTCTGAGTTTCCGTCGTTTCGTAAGGCAGAATTGCTCTACATCAAATTAAATAATTTGGCACACTTCCCTGTGTCTCTTTTACAAATACTTTCACGGCTTCTGCTCCGATGAACTTAACTCACTGGTGACCCCTTTATATGAATTTACTCGAGCCACAAGAATGGCAACTAGATTCCACACTTTCACTGTGAAACCGATAAATTGTAAACGCAAATTCTACTCCAACAGCTTCTTTTCTCGCACTTCCCGCCTGTGGAATTCTCTTCCACATACTTGCTTTCCCGAGAGTTACAATCTCCAAGAATTTAAATGTAAAGTCAGTAGTCATCTCTTGTCTCACTAACTTACATCCTCTCTCTCATGCTTTTTTCTTTGTCCACCCCACTCTCATCAGTACTCACTTCCTTCTCCTACTCTCTTCCTGACACCCCCTGCAACCTCTCACTCCTCATAATATTCCTCCTATGTATTCCCCTGCACAACAGTGGCAGTAAAATGTCTTGCTTGGGACGACACGATTATAAAAAAAATAATTTAATTGCCAGTGCCCTGCTGGTTATGTGGGGCGTACAACTTTACATTTGGAAACAAGAATTAATCAACATGCACCTTCTAAAATAGGATTTGGAAAATAGATGACATATGTTATCTTCCCTCTGCAAATATGGAATCGGCTATTGCTCAACACCTAGTAGAGAATATAGCCTGTGCCAAGTTGTATAAGGAAGAGTGGTTCAAACTTTTACATGTAGCTGGTTCCAATAATCATTTAAAGATTTTGGAATCAGTCTGTATATCTTTAGGGAAACCTTCTCTTTGCCGGCAGAAGGATTTTGTGAAGTCTCTAAATTTTTTGTGGGATATTTTATTTTAAATGTCCCTCAATAATTATTTACAAGCGATTTCTCCTCCCCTCGTTTTAAGTATATACATGTATATGTATATTTATTTTAACGTGTTTCCACCCCCACTTTTTTCTTCATTTTCGTTTCTGTTTTTTTTTTTTTTTTTTATATTTCCAACGATTTTCTCCTGGTGAGATGTTAGACGAAAGAGCCTCAGGGACTGTCAATAAAATCCATCTTTTTAAAAAAGTATATATATATATATATATATATATATACGCTCTCACATCCTGATTGAGGACTCTGGAAGAATGGTAGACTTTGAAAAACAGTAGCTACTCTGACATCTACGCATCGTTCATTCAGCAATGAATTAGAACACTCTCAGCGATTGGACGGGTATAATGATAATGTACACGCTAAAAAGTACGCCTTTTTCAATCCAGCGCCCGTATCGCAGCGGTAGAATCGCTGACTGACACCAATTCGATTGGGTTTCAATCCTGGGTTAAAAGCAATTAGCTGTCTAACCGTACTGATCAGCTGCGAAACATATCTGTCTGCGGACGACTATATATATATATATATATATATATATATATATATATATATATATGTTCTTCAATTGTTAACGACTTTTTACATGACCTAGGTTTCTACCATGAGTGGTGTCTTCCGACAAATAGCAATAACTGATTTTATGGTTTACCGTTTTTTTTCAAAAACGCTCATGTAATGGTGATTTTTTTTTTGAACTCTCACGTAACGGGAAATTCTTGGACTCTGAATTTTCAAAATTAGAAGAAATTATAACCTTTTCATCCATGGTTGTGTGAACCTAATAGTTATTTTATGGTATGGTTACAATTAGTCATAATTTCTGTTCTTTCATTCAATAGTTCATTTTTGTTTGGTAATAGTATAATCTCTAACTTTTTTCTTGGCACAGTCTACATATTCTGTGTTTATGCTCTAAGTTGAATAATGTAGTGGCTGTATTAACTCCTCGTTGTAGTGACCGCATGCTAAAGTATATAAGTGATGCAGAGAGAGAGAGAGAGAGAAAGGTGGGAGACAGAGTGAATTTGACAGTCTCGCACTGCAGTGGAACAAAGAATAAAAATATATGAAAATATATATAATTCTCGTCCACGAATTACAAAATAATATGTAGAGAGCCAGTTTTTAATCATCGTACCCCAAGCAAGGCAAAAAAGAATGAATTATTAAGTGTAGAAGAATATGAGACAAAACAAAACATCATTGGGGAGATAAAAAATCAGGAATTAGGAATACGGAAGGTAATGATTGCCATTGCATCTCAATTTCAAAGTTGACTGGAAAGCAAGAAAAAGGAAGCGAGATCCACAGGCGAGAGGTGCGAGAGATGAAACTATTAGCATTAAACTTATTGTTGCATCCATACATTTCAACTATAAAATGATGAGACCTCTCAGCCAATCTAGTACTGCGCATAAATTTATAAAATTCAATTAACAAGGAAGAAGGTTCATCAGAACAATTACCATGAAAGGGAGAGTTAAGTCAGAGATTAAGAAAAAATCACAGAATTCTAGATGCCAGATCAAAATCAATAATTGGTCCTGGGCATGACGGTAAACTGCATCCGGCAGCAAGGCCTCTGATTGGGAGATTGTGAGGAGCATGAAAAACCACCTCTTAATTATGGGCAAATAGTTAATCCTCAAACTGGGATCAAAGGACTATAAAAGTATAAAAATGCACTTTTATAGAAATATATATACATAAAAATAAACTTTTATTTTGAAGAAAGAAAAATTATTACCATAATACATTTTTGAAGGAAAAAATTATTCTCAACAAAACATTTTTGAATACAAAACTAGAAGACATTTTCAGTTTTCTAAAATAAAAAAGAATAAAAACAAAAAGAATTAATTAAAATCCGACTAAATCAACCTTCTCACTATAACCGAACATTGAAAAAAAATTTTTGGCATTAAATAACCCACAGAGGTGTTGATATGCCGTTAAACAAAGCTTAAACTCAAAATCAAGATCAATAATATTGCAGATTCTTTGGATCTTTATCAAGAATTCCTAAATATATAGTAGAAGTCTATGTTATTAAAATATATCGCTTACATGAAATTTTGGATTTTTTCTGGTCCATTTTAATCTCAAATTGTTTCATTCTAAATGTGAAAAATAGCGCTTTCATATTGTTACCCCAGCCAGGCTTCGTAGAAATTCCTTCGGAAAAGTCAACTTCTTCTCCAAACAAGGAATTAAATAACAAGGTAGCGAAAGAAACAATGCAAATTCAAACCATCTTGACGCAGCGACATCGATTGCCCTGTCACCGACATTCGCCTTTAGCTCTTCACGATGTAAACAATACGCTGCAAGATGCGCTCAGGGCTTTTAACTAAAGAGCTACGGCACGCTGCGCTCTGGTGAGTATTGCTTGATTTTGATTATAGCGCTTTTCTAGGTTTCTCTTCCGGGGATATTGTTTCAGTTCTACGTTCTACGATCATAGAATGCATTCATGGTTGCATTATACGTTAAGCCTGTCGCCAAAGAAGCTTTTCATTGTCTTCATTTTGATGATATATACTACTTTACACTAACACAGGCTAATATCTATCTATCTATCTATCTATCTATCTATCTATCTATCTATCTATCTATCTATTTCAGCCTGTTCATATCTATCTATCTATTTATCTATCTATCTATCTATCTATCTATCTATCTATCTACTATCTCAGTATGTTCATATCTATCTATCTATCTATCTATCTATCTATCTCAGTCTGTTCATATCTATCTATCTATCTATCTATCTATCTATCTATCTATCTATCTCATCTCAGTCTATCATCTATCTATCTATCTATCTATCTATCTATCTATCTATCTATCTCAGTCTGTTCATATCTATCTATCTATCTATCTATCTATCTCAGTCTGTTCATATCTATCTATCTATCTATCTATCTATCTATCTATCTATCTAGTCTGTCAGTCTATCATATCTATCTATCTATCTATCTATCTATCTATCTATCTATCTATCTCAGACTGTTTCGCGCAAATACCCCTGGAGAAGGTATGAATCCGTCTAATCTACCTCCAGCTATGTGTTAAATAGCGAGAAAATTTGTTTCTATAGCCTTGGTTGACAACCAGTCTACAGCAGAAATTGCTGGCAACCTATTCAAGAAATGATATCACTTATTGCAAACAAATAACTGACTGATCTATCTATCTATCTATCTATCTATCTATCTATCTATCTATCTATCTATCTATCTATCTATCTCAGTCTGTTCATATCTATCTATCTATCTATCTATCTATCTATGTCAGTCTGTTTTGTGTATTCACATCTATCTATCTATCTATCTATCTATCTATCTATCTATGTCAGTCTGTTTTGTGTATTCACATCTATCTATCTATCTATCTATCTATCTATCTATCTATCTATCTAAAGGTTTGCGATGTGTTACAGTGGATATCAGCTCTGAACGAGCGGTTTGAGAGCTGCATTCACGTACGCGAAAATACCCTTGTGAATGGTATGATTCCGTCAAATCTACCTCCAGCTATGGGTTAAAAAGCGGGAAGATTTATTTTTATAGCCTTGATTGACAACCAGTCTACTGCAGAAATTACTGGCCACCTATTCAAGAAAT
Organism: Ascarosepion bandense; assembly: GCA_037127315.1. Classification (NCBI taxonomy): domain Eukaryota; kingdom Metazoa; phylum Mollusca; class Cephalopoda; order Sepiida; family Sepiidae; genus Ascarosepion; species Ascarosepion bandense. The sequence goes on from JBBBDQ010001010.1 coordinate 2,449,068, forward strand.
TTTATCACGTATGGCACTTAACTGACTGATCTATCTATCTATCTATCTATCTATCTATCTATCTATTTCAGTCTTCTTCATATCTGACCACTACTATTTCTACAGAAACTCTCAAACACACTCACCTGCATGTGTATATAAATATATTGCTTCAACTGTTATTAAAGTGAAGACTTCTTTTTTTAAATAGACGACAATATTCTGTTTATTAAACAGTGTGTATTATGTATATTGCTGGATCGAACATGTGCCGCGTTTTATAGGAACGACTACCGTTTTATCTGGTACCCTTTATCATTCGGTCACACAGACCATCAAAGTAAACAATCCCCTATTTTCTCAATTTTAATAGAAAACACGTCATCTTCACTCAGATCTTTCTTCTTGAAAGTTAATTATTTGTTCAGTTTCATAACTGAAATGTAAAAGAAATAAATTCCTAAAGATTTTATATATATATATATATATACTGATTGATTGATTTTTTGGTCATAATAAAATTATACCAGTGCACATTTGTATTAAAAAGTGTTCAATAAAATTACATTGTTAAACTTTTGAATATTTTAAATTTGTAAACAAGTTATTACTCGACCTAGGTTTCTACCATTGCAATAACTGATTTTACCGTTTACCGTGTTTTTTTAAGAATGCTCATGTAACGGTGGTTTCTTTGAACGCTCACGTGAGGATGTTAACACAGGAGTGAAGACAGTTGAGAACGAGAAAGAGTAAGATATACGGTGTGATGTAGAAAGGGCTTAAGCTAAGAGGATAAGATATGGGAATTGACTTTGCATTTAAATTCCTGGTGGTTAAGTTCTCCAATCCGAGGATGCCTATTATAATTGGCGGAACATGTAAGTGAATAGTCTTTTCATCTTGTCATACCATCTTCGCTTTTTTCTGATATTATATTACTTTCTACTGACACCCATCAATCCATCTATCCATCCACACAAACACGCGCATATATATATATATATAACATTAATCGAAAAAGAAAAGCAAGCAGGTAAATCCCAAAAACCCGATCCTAATTAATATTAATTACATTAATATTAAAATTGATCAAGGTGGAGTGCTCAATGCAATTTATATTCAAATTACAGAGCCAATTATAAAATAAAACAAAATCCTGATGTTCAAATTCGTTGAATAGCCATTTCTAAGAGAAAAATATCGCGTCCTCAGCAACGAACTTTATTGAAAAAAAAAAGCAAAAAAAATCAAATGACAAAATGATCAAAGATATTATACCGACAGAAGTCTAAAAGAAAAAAGACATGGCTAAATTTCAACTTTTAAACTCTCAACTCAGTTAAGGGGTGAGGGGTTTCAAAAAATCTAATAATAAAAATAGACATAGATATCTGTCTGCTTTCTTAATAATCCCACCCCTTTAATTCTTAGTGATGAAACATTTTTTGACTTCTGCTGGTATAATATCTTGGTTCATTTTGTCATATGTTTTTTTTTTTTAAATAAAGTTCGTTGCTGAGGACACGAGAGTTTTCTCTCGTAGAAATGGCTATTCAGAGAATTTGAACATCGGAATTTTGTTTTGTTTTATATATATATATATATATATATATATATATATATATATTAGTCCTAATTATTAGTCCCAATAAGGTTTTTTTTTTGGCTAAGCAGTTACTTCCTCACCACCTACTACTACTACTAACTCAAGGGTCAAGCCACATATGTCCCGCTACCAAAGAGGAAATTACTACTAAAATTTCTCTAGCTTAAACCTAATAAAACCAATACCTCCCAACCCCTTTCTTTACTAGAGCTAAACTAGAAGCTTAGAATTTTCCCTTATTCTCTGTTTATAAGGGGTTGAAAAATGCATGTCTTAAAATGACATGTTCAAAATTTCCCCGCTAAGTTTTATCTGAATTTACAGATATATATATAGCCTTTGAGATTTCACTCGCCCGATCGATTCAGACGATTAAAAACTTAATTGGGCGATTAAAGTTAATTGCTTTACTCGCCCACGGTCGATTAAAAATATAGCAAAGAAACATGTCCGTTCACATATAGAAAAATCCAAACCAACTTTTACAAGCCAAAAGTATGTCATTGAAGATGTTACTTAGAATAAAAACTACAATGACATTATTGAACTCTTTGATCTCGCTTTTATCGTCCCAGTCAGTGTAAACATACGTTTAATTAACTCTTCCAGATTGGAGCCAAAATGTCTCGGTCGTCCAGATTGCTTACGAAAAGTAAAATGAACATTTGAACGAAAGAAAAATGATTGGCATATTTCTTTCAACCACGCACCGAAAAATAAATTATACAAGTAAGCAATTTTTTTATAGAAAATTGTTGAGAAAATCAGATTCGTTATTATTTTATCGTCTGTATGATGGAGGCTGAAAGAAACTACTGATTTAGGTACCTCTATTCAATTGTAAAAAAAGAAAACACACACACAAAAACAGCATATCATGATGTTAAAAAAGCTCAAACTTAATACAAAGTTTTATCATCAAAATGTTTATGCTCTTATTAAGAGGAAAGATCAAATTTAGTTGTTATTATTTTTTTTTAATTTTTTAAATCCTTTCTAACACGTTCGAAATTTTAATTAAAATTTTAGTTCTTGTTTTTCCGTCAACGATTCACGCTATGTTTACGTAAGGCGACTATTAAGAAAATGAAGTCGGTCGAGTAAAATGATTTTGGGGCGAGTGAATTTTCTCTCGCTCTCGACCGCCGGTCGAGTGACATCTTTTTCAAATCTCAAAGGCTGTATATATATATATATATATATATATATATATATATATAGTCATCTGCAGACAGGAGTGTTTCGCTATATCACAGTTCATCAGTTCGTTTAGACAACAGATCGCTTCAAGCCGGGATTGAAACTCGGCCGATTTGGCGTCAGTTGGAGATTCTACTCCAAAGCTATTAGCACACGGAGAGAAAGGCAAATTTTTTACGTGTAATTTTTATATAATGTAAACAAACGCCAGTAGCCCAAACTGTTCAATTTATTGCTGAAGAGCGATATATATATATATATATCACGTAGAAATGTATATTTGTGTTGTTATTTAATATTAGGTATGGAATGTTGAAAAGATTTTACAATAGAAAAATGCTCGCACGAATTCTAGTGATGGACGACACCTGAAGGCATGGAATGGAGCTCCCTTTTACAAAAACAACAGAAAAATATATTACTATGTAACAGTCAAAATATGAAGAAAAATAACAACACTAGAGACAAAATCCACTCTTGAAAATAGTTACAGAAGTAGGCGAAAGTGCTTGGGACAATAAAAATTGTGGCTGATTTTATGTTTCTTAACTTTACAAAACAGAAAAATGTTAGATGCTAGAGAAACTTAACAAACAATGACTTAAATTTTTTGTTGGCCATATTTAATAAAAAATGGAAAATCATCTTACATCGCTACACGAAAGCTTTTGTGTTTCAGTACTATGAATTGTGTTTCGTCAGGCGATTTTTGTTGCTCTACTTTGTACTGGACACTTTTTTAAAAGTTACTTAATTTTTTTTTTACTTTTATATATATATATATATATATATATATATATATATATATATATTCCCTCATGTCATAAATTAAAAGTAAGCAATGTTTGTTTAAAATAAGATTAATTAAACGTTTAAGTAATAACTTAGTGACAGATTTGTCACTATGGACGATTTTAGCGTACTTATTTATATTAAAAAATAGTTCTAAACTACTTAACCTCAAACCGGGCTTTTGAATTCTTCCCTTTTCTAACGGTGACGCACACTATCCAAACCTGGTAACTTCAAGAATCACTTCCTTAAACCATCCAGGGTTATATTCAATCCGAGTCTTGTGGTCGAACGCTAATCTCCACATTCACACACACACACACACACACACACACACACACACACATATATATATATATATATATAGACTCTATATATATATATATATATATAGAGAGAGAGAGAGAGAGTCACATATGTAGACACACAGTCGTATGTGTAGATATGATGTACTGCTTTTCTTTTTATAAATAATGTCTGAACATGGCCCGTAGAATTAATAAATGGTAATTTTCTTTTATTTTTGAATCTGAATAGTCCAGCCTCTGATAAAACTTGTTAATATTCGGTCAAAAGTATAAAGACAGTATTGTTTCTCTCCGTATCTGCCTCTTACACTTGTCTCTGTCTAAATCGCACTTTGCTAGTATTTGGCGTCTGTATTTAATGATCTTTCTAGTATTCTCCTCATTACACTGTTAACCGGATCCGCCTCAGGGAAATTGCAATTCTGACAAAGATCTCGAAATGACTTTAATTCAATTCAGTCGATAACAACTACGAAGTACGCAGCAAGTCAAGGCTTCATTCGCGAATGCGCGGTGTCTTGGTGGTCAAGACATCCAGTAGGTAGCGTCAGAGAAGCAACTCGGATTCCCACAAGGGATACTGAACACTTCTTCTTCTTCTTCTTCTATGTACCTTGTCCCTTTAAGACGATCATGGCCTTCCACATTTACCTATCCCTAGTGGCTCTGAGCACGCCTTCTCCTGTTAAACCATTCAATCCTCGTTCCGTCATCCACCTGATTAGGTCCTTCAAATATGTTACCCGTTGCTTTCCCCGTCTCTTTTTCCCTCTATCTGGCCTGTTAGTATCAGATTCTCCAAGCCCTCCTTCCTCATTGCGTGTCCCAGGAACTTCAGCTGTCTCATCCTGATGCTCAGTATTAATTTCCTTTTTGTTTCCATCATTTCCAAGATCTCATCACTGCTCACATGCTCAATCCATGATATTCGCAGCATCCTTCTGTAGAACGACATTTCCCTTGCTTCAATTTTTTCCTTCATCTTTGATGGTATTGTCCAGCATTCACTGCTATATTGAAGGACAGACAGCATGTAGCAGTCCAGTACTCTCTTCCTGGTTTCTAGGGAAATTGTCCTGTTTCTTAATACTTTACTCAACTTCTGGAATGCTTCCTTCGCCATGCCATTTCGTCTTCGGATCTCTGTGTCGCACTTTTCGTCTTCTGTTATAACGCTTCCCAGGTATTTAAATTTTTGTACCTGTTCTACGTCTTCCTGGCCTCATGTTTTCCTCTGTCACAAAGCGACCATATCGAGTCAACTGGTATGTCTTCAACAAGGAATTTTGGTTCACAGTGTTTTACTGAAGAATTTTTCTCGTCAGAATCTATCTTGCACATTTTTGAATCTACCATTCGACTGTGCGTTGAATACTGTTCCCACATCAGAACTGCTGCTCCTGATGTGCATCTCGAGATTCTTGACAAAATCCAAAGAAACGTCTGTAAAAGAACAGTTCTTGACCAGATAACTCGTCCCCCAAGTCACTTTCTCACCGACGTAACATGGCGTCTCTCCGTCTGTTCTACAAATATTTTCATACTAACTGCTTTTTTCCTGATGCCCCGACATCATGCATTTAAGCATGCTACTAGATTGGCAATTAGGTTCCTCTGTTTTACGGTTGAACTAACGAGATGTAACAGTCTCTTCTGTTCTAAAAGTTTATTTTTCGCACTTACTACCTACGAAACATCTTTCCTATTTTTGCTTCCCTGATAATTACAATTTTCAAAAATTTTGATGTAACGTTCATCGCCATCTTCTGCGTTGTTTTTTATCCTTTTTCTTGTTCGACCTTTCTAAAGTTCTTATTCACTTTCACTTCCAGTAACCATCTGCATTCTAGTGACAGCCTTGCTTTGCTTAAAAACAAATTCATAGTGATATATTGAAGAAAGCTTTGATAAAAAAAGTTATCCATGCAAATGGTTACACTTTTGAAAGTGATCATATATCCTTTTGCATGAGAGATTTACTTGATATGCAACGCAAATAGAATTCTCTTTCTGTAATATTTTTATCCTTTACTGCAAGTAGATACTTTTTTTATTTCTCTTAGTGTTATCCTTTTGTATACTTTTATATAAAGCGCTCAGGACTAAGCATATCTCATTTTATTCTACATAACGCGCAGACAAAATGATATTTCTATTTCGGATAACGCTAAATATGTATTTCCTTTTCTAGAATTCTATGAATTATTATGTTAATATCCCAATCATATTACTTATTATAACGTGTTTAATTTTTTTTTTTTTAGTAGGGCTGAGGACATCAGAGAAAGTTACTCCCATATATTTAAAGCAATACAGAAATGCACAGAGGTAGAAAAAATCGATAAAATTATTCTAAAAAATACATAGAATGCCATGGAAAGATGACGTGAACAACGAATGAGAATAGGTCCTGTTTTTTAATAGGCACTGCGATCAATGGATGTTGTGGTACACAGGATATCGCCTCGGAATGATAAATCGGGGTGCCGAGTTCGAATTCCAGTTGAATACCTTGCATTCAGTTACGCACAAATACTCTTGGGAAAGGTATTAATCTATCTCTTCCCTCCAGTTATGGGTTAAATAATAGGACAGATTGGGTTCTATAGCCATGGCTGGCAACCAGTCTTCCTCACAAAGCAATGACAAACTACTGCGAGATAATCTGCGCAGTCAGTCATGTCTCTGTCGGGACATGATCGCCCAAAGTGTGTATTATGTTTGGCACTTAACTGACTGACTGAATATAATAGTAGGAAACAATTAAAACTTCTACTGGGCATAGAGTGGGGGATCGGTTTTCTATTCTTATGACATAATAAACTGATCCCCCAATAATTAGTACTTATTAATATAATGATATAATATAATTCATCTCTTCTCACTCTAGTTATGGGTTAGATGATAGGGCAGATTGGGTTCTATAGCCTTGATTGGTAACCAGTCTACCGCAGAAAACAATGGCAACCTTTTGCGGGATAATCTTCTGCACAGTCATGCATGTCTCTTTCGAGACATGATCGCCCAAAGCGTGTATCACATATGCCAATTAACTGATTCCGATCAATAATTACTTTTTTCCAATTTTCTTTTTATATTACTGTAGATTACGCAATCCATAGCTTACAAACATCTTTTTTCTTTCATGTACCGTGTTTCTTTAAAATGTCGGTTCATGGACCTCCACTTTTCCTCTTTTGCTCCGCCATCCATTTGCTCAAGCCCATCAAGTATGTCTTTCGGTGCTTTCCCCCGTCTATCATTTCAATCTGTGTCGGGACGTCCGTTGTGAAACAAGAAATTCAAGGGCCGAGCTTGAACTCCAGTTGAATTCGTTGCATTCACTTACGTACACTACCGGCCATAATAATTAGGCCACGCCAGTGTTTAAAAAAAATGATCTATTTCATACTATTTTTCAGTATTTATTGTCAAGTGAATAATTGTAAATGAAAATAGAATCGTTCTTTTGTTATTATCACTTTGCAAAATTTTACAAGGCAAATAGCGACAATTTACCCATCGCACCCTGTAGATTTGATATATATATATATATATTCACATTCACACACACAACCGGCCATAATAATTAGGCCACCCCAGTGTTTAAAAAAAATGATGTATTTCATACTATTTTTCAGTATTTATTGCCAAGTGAATAATTGTAAATGAAAATAGAATCGTTCTTTTGTTAATATTTCACAATAACATATACATCAAATGAATATATAAACATTTAATAATTATCTATATTGCAGTTTCATCAATGAAAGAATGAAGAAAATTTAGAGTGATTCGGACGAGCTCATCATAGCTTCCTTGCTTTGTAAGAATTTCAAAGTAATAATAACAAAAAATACATTCTATTTTCATTTGGCAATAAATACTAAAAATAGTATGAAATACATAATTTCTTAAAAAAACCCGGAGTGACCTAATAATTATGGCCGCTAGTTAACAAATATCTTTGAGAAAGTCTTAATGTCTCGTTTGTACCTTCAACTATAACTAAATAGCAGCACAGATTGAGTTCTATAACATATGTTGGCAACCAGTCTACCACAGAATTAATGTCAACCTACTGCGGGAAAATCTTCTGCCTAGACAGCCATGTCTCTTTCGAGACATGATCACACAAGCGTGTATCCCGTATGGCACTTAACTGATTGACTGACTTCACACATATGTGTGTGTGTGTGAAAGGTATATTTAGGAAGTATATATTCATCTAAACAGGTTTGTTTAAAAAAGCTGCCAACATGTGTCAGGTAATTTTTTAAATTCTACTTCTCAATTTTCGAATAAGGTGTTGCGCAGTGTGATCAAAATTGTAGATAAATCACCAAAAGAAGAAAACTGCTTGAACTGAAAAAAAATGTATCTGCAATTTTGATCACACTACACAACACATTATTCGAAAATTGGAAAAATACAACAAAAAAGACTGTGTTTATTTTATTTCTTTTTAATCAAATTTGGATTCAAATACAACATGAGACAACGGGTAAAAAAAATTAGAAGCGACGCTTTCCGACCACGTGCGTTGGGTGCGGCCATTTCACTAGGAAATGAAATACATGACTTTATGTAAAGAAAATGGCGTTGGGCTCTTTGAGGATTCTTCTTCTTCATGTGCCTTGTCCCTTCAAGACGTAGACGCTCATGGACCTCCACAAATTTTCTCTTATGGTATCTTTTTCAAGCCCCGCTCCGTCAACCATTTGATCAGACCTAAAAAGTACGTCTCACGTTGCTTTCTCCTGTCTCTTCTTTCATTTATCCAACCTGTGAGTATTAAGTTCTCCCGTTCCTTTCTTCCTCATTGCGTGTCCCAGAAATTTATTTGTCTCTTCCTGATATTTATTATCAATTTTCTTTTCGTTTGCATCCTTTAACACCTCATCTTGGCACATGTGCCCTGTCCATGGTATCCTCAGCATCCTTCTGTAAAACCACATTTCTGCTGTCTCAAGCCTCTCCTTCATCTTTGATGAGATCGTAACTTATCAGATCTAACCGGAAACCAAAAAGTGTTTTTTGTCTGTTTGAATTTTTTTTTATGTACATATTAAAGTTGTTGCTTTTGGTGTCGTATATCATTTTTTGTCTCCGCTGTGGCGTATACCGCACCGACCATCGTAAAATAATTACTAGAACAATGCAGTATACAATCTAGTAGAAATGAAATACACGACTGTATGTACAAAAAATATTGTTAGGATTTTTGACGATAAGAAGGGCAATAAATTAAATTATCTTCTCAGATCTAACCGGAAACCAAAATATGTTATTTTTGTCTGTTTGATTGTTTTTTATGTATATATTAAAGTCGTTGGTGTTGTATATATATATATTTTTTTTTAATCATATCACCCCAAGCAAGGCGAAAATGCCACTGATGTGCAGGGGGCTACGTAAGAGTGAAAAGATTGGAAAAGAGAAAAACCGGAAACCACATCCTAAACAGGAAACAAAGGATGAGTCTCTTCACCTGTTCAATAGATGTGGGTGGAGTGTGATATTATTTTTTGCCTTCGCTAGGGCGTATACCGCACCGACCATCGTAAAAATAGAGTATATAATATAGTAGAGAAAGAAAAAAGACATTTACTAGTAGTGGACAGATTTAAATTCCACAGACACCAACAGCTCTAATATATTCATATGAAAACCAAATAACAGAAAAAACTTTCTAGTTTCTGGTCTTTGGATCTGTGGGTAATTTAATTTGTTGTAAACATTTATCCTCACATATCATCTACGCTATAACTTCTGATAATATGTTAAGAAGGATGAGAATACAGGTGTGATGGCAGTTGCAAAGATAGAGAGAAAGGAAAAGAACACGATACACAGGGTGATGTAGAAACGACGAAGGAAGGACTAGAGTCAAATGGATAAGAGGTGGGAATTGACATTGCATTTAAATTCCTAGAGGTTGTAGCCGTCAGGAAAGCAATATATAGAAAGGGGTTCCACAGGCGGGAAGTGCGAGAAAAGAAGCTGATGGAGTAGAATTGTCGGCTGCATTTGGTCGGTTAAACTGTAAAAGGGTGGGACCATTTTGCCAGTCAGGTTGCTCAAGTAAATTCTTGTGGCGGGAACACCTGTGAATTAAGTTCGTCAGATGAGGAGCAATGAAAATATTCGCAGAATGTAATTTAAATTGTGTGTATTTAGGCAGCATGTTTTCATTAATGCAGGTTTCATTAAATAATATAGACATGTAAATACACACATGATCCAGCAGCCCACCAAACAATTAACACTTGGAATTAAAAATTGAAGACACTTAATAGATAATATATAATGTAATTTGACATCTTTGATAATGGCTTATGTCAGCCGAAAAATTAGATTGTATTATTAAAAAAATATGTATCAATATTATAATTTTCTTTCTTCATTTAATGATGATGCTATTAAGCTTATCAGAGATTATGAAAAAAATTACATTAAAAAATAGCTAAAACTTGTCTATATTATTTGATAAATCATGCATTAATACATATATATATATATATATATATATATATATATATATATATATATATATTAGCCGCATGGCGCGGCGTTGCTTGGGTGTAATGAAAGCTTTAAAACTAATCCATGGTCTTGGAGCTCAGACTCTTTGGACGTTGGCACGAAAGACTAAAAAGCAATAGTTGTTTCCAGTTAAAGTGAAACCGTAGACAGTAAGAAAAATGAATGGATGTAAGTCAAATTTTGATTTCCTGGTATCGATATCAAATAAGTTTTTTCGTCGTAAATTAAATTTTGAAGGCTAAATAAGTCCTCTGAGTAAATGGTATCATGGCTGAGACTAAGAACTACAATTATACCTACTTAGAGCCAAACCCGAAGCAAAAACTAAAATAAAAGGGCTGAAAAAAAATACAGACATACAGGCAGATAAACAGACACACACACAAACATCTTGCCTTTTATATATATATATATATATATATATATATATATTATCGAATTTCTGCATTATTGTAAGAATTGTAACCTTGAAACTTCTGAAAATCGTATTTTATGTCTTTGTCTATGAGTGTATCAAATTTGATTAAAATCGGACCACTCCTTCTATAACCCGATTTTTCGGATTATCGATTTTCGATATTTATTGGGGGTACCTCGACACAAAATCTAGCTAAGAACACTCGCAGACGCTTATAGTACAACTGTGTAAATTTTCAAGAAAATCGGTTCACCCGTTTCGGAGTCTATAGGTAACAGCCACACACACAGACACACAGACACACACAGACAAACTTCCATTTAATATATATATATATATATATATATATATATATATATATATATATAAAGTGCTCAGTACGAAATTAAAGCATAGTTATAGTGTTATTGTAATAATAACAATAATTATTATTATAGCATACTGTAACTTAAGAGCTATCATGTTACAAAAATAAAAAAAGAGGAGCGTGCTCAACTATGAAAAGAGCAAATAATATTAATTTAAGTGGTTAACACTAATTGGAGTACATTCCCCAGTTAGATCTTTACTTCTTAAAAGTGCTCAATACAAAATCAGAGCATAGATTTTTATTTATATTATTTTATTTACCCCTTTCTCCTCTTTTTTTTTATTTTTGCAACATGATAGTTATTAACTTGCAGTCTGCTATAATAATAATAATAATAATAATAACTATATATATATATATATATTACCGGCCATAATTATTAGGTCACTCCAGTTTAAAAAAATGCTTGAACAGTGGGTTTTTAATCTACGTGTTCTTTCTTTTTTTTTTTTGTAATATATATATATATATATATATATATATATATATATATATGTATATATATATATATGAAACCGTAACATCATTCCTGGTCGGCGGCTGAGGAAGACAGGGTATCGCACGTGCTAACACACGTTGTATGTTACAAATATATATATATATATATATATATATATATATGTGTGTGTGTGTGTGTGTGTGTGTGTGTGTGTGTTTATTTATGCAGCAGGTTTTCATTCAAACATGTTTCATGGAATAATATAGGCATATTATATCTATAGATTTTTATACTGAATCCTTCCGTTTGTCTAGTCAGTTTTTTGATGTGAAGATGAAATTCTTCAAGTATGGTACCGTTGTTTTTTGCTAAACCATGTACTGTTTATCTTTTTCAAGATCATTTTCAGGTGTAAATTAGAAAGACAAGCTTATTGTAAATGCGATAAATTCTGCATTTTGTTTTGATGGCGATTGCTAAAAGTACACGCAACTGCACTCTGTAATTATTTTCAAATCTTAATCGCTATCAGCCATCTTTAACGAATCATGTATAAAAGAGGGATTGCTTCACATATATATATATATTTATATATATATATATATATCACTTTGGCAACGGTGCAGACAATGGAATAGATAGATAAACCACGACTAAATGAGATTCAATGAACTAGCTAGCTAGCTAGCTAGCTAGCTAGATATATATATATATATATATATATATATATATATAGATAGATATGAACAGAGATAGATAGATAGATAGATAGATAGATAGATAGATAGATAGATAGATAGATAGATGGCAACAAAAAGCTACATTCCAAACATTTTATTTAGAAATTTACATTTTATAAAATGTGGCGATTTACACATGATCAAAATTATAAGACCAGGGGTATAAATTGTTAGATCTATGGTAATTCCAATGTTTTTAGTTCAGTTAGAGATTAGCAATCACTGCCTAAAGGTGTTACCATGCCTAAAGCAAGCAAACTTACCAAAGTTGAGCGTTCTCAAATTCTAGAATTCCATAAGCAAGATTTGTCACAGCGGGCGATCGCAGCTAAGGTAAATCGCAGTAAAACTGTGATTTGCAACTTTCTAAAGAACAGTCAGAATTATGAAAAAGCAAAATCCTCTGGTAGGCCCCAAAAGATTTCTCCTGAATTGAGTAGGAGAATAAAACGGGTTGTTATGAAAGACGGGGGACTTTCTTCTAGTCAAATTAAGGCGGTCACAGATGCTGATTGCAGTCCCGTAACCATCAGACGACAGTTAAGACAAAAAGGCATGGTAAATAAAAAGCGTAAACAAATTCCTCGGCTGCTTCCACGTCACAAGTTGGACCGCTTAAAGTTTGGTCGTGAATACCAAACATGGGACGTTGAGAAGTGGAAGAAAGTCCTGTTTTCTGATGAGAAAAAATTCAATCTCGATGGTCCTGATGTCTTCCAACGATATTGGCATAACAAAAACATGCCTCCTGAAATTTTCTCCACACGTCATAGTGGTGGAGGGTGCCTAATGGTATGGGGTGCCTTTTCTTACAGAGGGACGATGGAGCTCCAGGTGATGTAGGGTCGTCAGAGAGCGGCTGGATGTGTTAACATGATACTAAAAGCGTCTTTGATGACAGATGGCCATCGTTTGTGTGGGGATGGATGGTTATTCCAAAAGGATAATGCTGCAATCCATGTTGCAAGACGGACCTTGACCTTTCTACAAGAAAATGGGTCCATCTCTTGGGACATCCTGCATGCTCACCGGACTTGAACCCAATTGAAAATGTTTGGGGATGGATGACAAGAGATGTTTATTGAAATGGCAAACAATATTCAACAAAAAATGAACTTTGTGAAGCCATCTTCAGAAGCTGGAGCAACATCCCCTGCACCTTAATGGAAACGCTTATTTCTAGCCTGCTCGACAGAATTTTTGAAGTCATCAAAAGCAGTGGTGGTAGACTTCATTATTAAATTTGGTTGTTGAATATTTTCATACACTTTTTGTACAATTTCGTAGAATTTTTGTCTCTGGTCTTATAATTTTGATCATGTGTAAATCGCCTCATTTTATAAAAATGTAAATTTCTAAATAAAATGTTTGGAATGTAGCTTTTTGTTTCCATAACCTTTTAGATTGTAGTATTGGTAACCTTAAGTGGAAGGAGTTTAAAATCGATCTGTAAAAAAAAAATTATTTTTAAAGATTTTTAAGTGGTGTTAAATTTTAGATCGGTAGTGTATATATGAACTTTCTTCCTCTCTGCATATATATATATATATATATATATATATATATGTGTGTGTGTATATATATATATATATATATATTACAGAAATTAACAAAGATTAACAAAATTGGTTATAAACAATCGACAATTTGAAATGATTTGTTTAAACATTATTTTTGATCGATACTCATATTTAAGTAGATATTCTGTTTATAATCAAACAGTATTAAATAGTTATAAATAGAAATAAATATATAATACTGATTGATTTTGAACAGAATTGCTACTTCAATGCGAGTATCGATCAAAAATAATATTCAATCAAATCATTATGTCGGTTTATTTTATTTCAATCCTCCCATATTCACGGATTAATTTGTTCCCCAAGAAAAGTGCCGTAATCATTTTTCATTGTTTTACTTTCCCAATTACTCTGATAATGTCTAAATTGTTCAAACACACTTATTATTATTATTATTATTCTTATTATTATTATTATTATTATTATTATTATTATTATTATTATTATGTCATTTTTCATCAGATTTTGATTTCTACTATGGTCGCACTACCTACCAAGTCTGCAGGAAGACCTATTATTATTATTATTATTATTATTATTATTATTATTATTATTATTAACGCATAAATATCCATACCGTCTGGAACATTCATTTGATCTGCTAAAAATTTTAAACATTTTGCGTCCCCCGTAATGTCGTAAAATTTGAGAACAATTTAAAGATTTCTTTTTCTCAGTCTGTTCGTTATCAATCTATCTAACTGAATTTTTTCTGTCGTAATCTGTCTATATATCTATAGATATATGTGTATGTGTATAGATATATGTGTATAGATATATGTGTATAGATATATGGTAAATTGTTACATCATCAGAAATCAATTTGGTAGGGGTTGCTGTTTTCGGCTGGTAATTCAGAATATCGTTTTCAAAAAAGTGGTATTAGCTAAACTGCAATTGTCACCTGACCAACATTTTAGAAATGTAACATTTTTCTTGAAAATCTTACACGCACGCACGCACGCACGCACGCACGCATACATATATATCTATATATATATATATATATATATATATATATAAAGTAGAATCTTTGAAATTTGGTAAGGTAAATTCCAATAGAGACAAACTTCAAAGAGAATGTTAAAATTTATTGCTAAATTTAACAGAGTATTATAATAAGGAAACAAAATTTAGATATTTTTAAATATTTATTTGTAAAATTATCTAACTTTTGTTTCCTGAGTATATATATATATATATATATATATTGTGATTTTGTTATTACAATGGTTTACAAAACTTAAAATATAAATACACAAAAACTTTCATGTCTCAGAACAGTACTGTTTTTTTTTTCAGGTGATATGTTAAAATTAATGTTGAAAACGATTTATATTTAGAATATAAGATGAATTCATAATTATTTAGAAAATTAGGGAGTGGTAGTTGGTGAAAACGCTTCAGGTGTCTCATTATTGTTCAATCAAAATTGAGAATTATGTAAACATGGAGATTTAAAATTTGGGTTAAACGTTTTCTCCAAATGCCACTCCCAAATTTTCTAAATAACCATTTATATTAAAAAAAAAAATCATTTTCACCATTTATTTGAAAATATCACCTGAAGAAGAATGGTATTATTCTGAAACATGAAAATTTTTGTGATTATTATGCTTTCATAAATCATTGTAATAAAAAAATTACAATAAAGTTTATCTCTGTATCGAGCCCTCTTTGAAAAAGTAAATGCTTGAACAGTGCGTTTTTGGTCGACATGTTCTTTCACTTTTTGTAATATATATATATATATATATATATATATATATATATATATGTAATATACTAATAGTATTACTAAATTGACTAACCTGTGTTTCCGTTTGTATATTACGTTCAATATAATCTATTATTTCTATCTCCATATATATATATATATATATATATATATATTTCTGGATTCCAGGTGAGGAACCGCACAAAATGATAATAAAAAAACAGTTATGAAGATAGAAATAATAGATTATATTGAACGTAATATACAAACGGAAACACAGGTTAGTCAATTAATAATACTATTAGTAGAAATAAATATATACAGTCTTGAAGTGAAATAGTATGTCCGGGTAACTGATTCTAGATCCAACTATCTCCAACCAACTCTCCAACTAAACTCAAGCAAATTCTGCCGTTTTCACTATAAACATGATTATATGTACACTCAGCCGAGTCCATAATTGGAGTAGATAGACTAAATTATCGCCCGGTTTATACTCCACCCACGTCTATTGAACAGGTGAAGAGGCTCATCCCTTGTTTCCTGTTTAGGATGCGGTCTCCGGTTTTCTCTTTTCTCTTCAATCTTATGTAGCCCCCTGCATATCAGTGCCGTTACAGCCTTGCTCGTGGTGATATGATTTAAAAAAAATTATTATAACAAAAAAGAGGCGATCCCACAACATATATCTATCTATCTATCTATCTATCTATCTATCTATCTATCTATCTATCGATACACACACCCATATATATATATATATATATATATATATATATGTATATGTATATGTATATATATATATATATATATATATATATATATATATATACGTGTTTACGTATGTGTGTGTGTGTGTGTGTGTGTGTGTGCTTATATGTAACACTGCGTTTGTGCGTGTGTGGAGAGAGAGAGCGAGCAATCGGTAGTAAATGAATTAAATATATGCCATTTGCTTTATAAATAAAAGTGTGCGTACAAAAATGCAATTAGCTCTTATAAGTTTATAGTTTATATTTGCAAATGCGCATGTTAAGAAATAATGTCAGATTAAAAAGTGGATTCATTTCTTTCAAAAACTCATATACAGTACTGTGCAAAAGTATTAGGACAAGAACTATTTTACCTTTTATGAGGCATCAAAATAATTGCGACAATTTACCAATCGCACCTAGTATATGTGCAGTACTGTTCAAAAGTATTAGGACAAGAACTATTTTATCATGAGGCATCAAAATAATTGCGACAAATTACCAATCGCACCTAGTATATATACAGTACTGTGCAAAAGTATTAGGACAAGAACTATTTTATCTTTTATGAGGCATCAAAATAATTGCGAGAATTTACCAATCGCACCTAGTATATATGCAGTACTGTGCAAAAGTATTAGGACAAAAACTATTTTATCATGAGGCATCAAAATAATTGCGACAAATTACCAATCGCACCTAGTATATATACAGTACTGTGCAAATGTATTAGGACAAGAACTATTTTATCTTTTATGAGGCATATTGACAGAAAATAAAGAATTTAATTAAAGTAATTTTATTTGATTTTCTCAACAAATGCTTTAACAAGAAAAACTACTTGTTACAAAATAAATTTAATATTTAGTATAATAGGCTTTTGCACAGTGCTATATATGACTAGTGATTGGTATGTGACTTCTTAATTTATGTATGATGGTTTCTTATAAAAGTTATAGGTAGACGTGAGAGTCCATAAGACATAAACTAGTTTGTTATTTTTCAATCACCCTGTGCATGTATTTGCCTCAGAGATTGTCTGTTTGTTTAGTCTCATTATCTGACTCGCACTCGTGTCTCCAATGGATACGTCCCCTTCCTTTAATTTAACCTCTTGTCTGCATAATTTGTATTCGTAATATAAATTCTTGCCATTATTCTGCTCTGTTGCATTCTTAAACAGTACGCGAATATTATTGCCAAAGAAAATATTTTCAAACTGCTGAATGATTTTGAATGTGAAACTCTAAGCTTTTCTCCGAAAATATGTTTCGTATTGAAAATATTGATCTTTCTAACTCGAGTTGCAATAAACTTAGTCGATTCTATTCAGCCGAAATTCACTCAGTTGAATCATTGTAGGATGAAATGTCGATTGAAAGCCAAGTAGCATGCAATCCATCGTGGTAGGCAAGCGATTTTATGCACCAGTATCAATTAAAAAATACACCACTATATGACATGAACTTATATATTTTTTATATATTTTCCATTTCGTCTTACAATTTCCCCACATAATATATATATATATATATATATATATATATATATATAACAAAGATTAACGAAACTTGGTTATAAACAACCGACAATTTGAAATGATTTGTTTGAACATTAATTTTGATCGATACTCATATTTCAGTAGATATTCTGTTTTTAATTAAACAGTATTATATATTTATATCTAACAACCTGATTATTTACGATGATTTTTTAATACGAAAATATGTGTCATTCGGCAGGATTCGTACCTGCGACCCCTATCCACATAGGGATGCTACCATGTGATCTGGCACATTTCTCAATCGTGTAATATAGACTTGATTAAAACCTCGTTTAGACAAATGGTCATTCGTGGTCGAGAGGTCTAAGGCCTTCGGGGAACAAATAAAAAATTTACTAATAGGTTTACCCTGCGTCGCAAGTTACTTTTCACCCAAATCATCCCTAATCAACCCTATGCTTATTCAATTTTTTTTTTTATATTTGTGTTTAATTTCTTTTTTATTATTTAAAAATAAATTTACGCGCCAAAATGGGATCGGTCCTCGACGCCTTGAAATACTTTGCTTAGAATGAGTTCTGTATAATAAGAATGATTATTCAACCTTAGAATATCCGTTCTCTAGCCAACATGTGATTTCTGATCGTTTTTTTTTTAACAACAACAACAACAAAGAATTTTGTAGCAGCATAGTACACATTTTCTATAAATTTATCCCTGTATCAACAAGATTTTCATCAAATATTTTATTCTACAGATGCAAGAGATTCGTACAGGAAATTAAAACTGGTCTAGCAACATCCGAAGTGAGAGTATTTTTCCTGTTAAACCATTATCATTCTACGAAGTATTATTTGTGATAAAGTAAATAAAACCATGAATGTGGAATGCTAGTGCTGTTTGTAAGGATTTTCTCGAACAACAGCTAGTATTGTAGTTACTAACAATTCCGTAGAATTAGTATATTTGTTGCCCTAACCAACTAAATATATAGAATGTATAGTGGGTTATCTTATCTATTATTTTTCTAGTTGTAGTAGGAGTCCGTTCTAGTGAAGAGTAATATTATACTGTTGCAGGTTAACGGTATTTGGCCTTGTGGTAGATAGCCCACTATAAGTCAGAAAATGATTATAAAATCAAGAAAAGCAATTTCAGTTGAAAATAACCTTTATATATATACATATCAATTAATATTTTTACAAATAAAGTAATACTTGAATATAGGTCCAACGGAGGTCAAAATTTTCATGGCAAATAATAAGCTGAGAGAGAATTAAGGCTTAGAAATTTGGGGAGGGTGTAAGTGAGGAATGTCTTTGATGTAGACGCTCCTTAATTCGGTAAGTAGTTTTGAGACAGGGGAGAAGGAAAGAGGCAAGCGTAGTAGCCACTTGACTTAGGTCAAGGGGATATTGATTACACTCTTCTCCTCGAGGTCTACCTGCCTGCAAGAGTCTGTCTGTATCCGCTTTTTATATCTGCTTTTTGGATCACAGCAGCTCGTTTGGAATTTCACACTTGTATTTGATTCTGGGCTTCCCATTGGCTGATAAATAAAATCGAGTTGGTTCGCGAAATGGAAATTTTATATTTCATTAATTTTTATTTTTTCAACTGGAACATCTCCGCGGATCCACCTGCACTGACGACTTTTGGTCATTTGCCTTTTTGTCGTGAGAGAGCAAACATCCGGTCCATCGCTTTTGCTCGATCGGTATCACCACAAATACATGCAGGTGTTTGTGTCTTTATTCGAAGGTACCGACTTACGTTCATATTACATTGATACTGAAGTTAAGCAACGTCAACTTTGTCCAGTACCTAGATAGATGACAGCTCGGGGATACCAGGTGCACTAAGCTTGAGTGTGCGGGCAGGGTAAAAGAATTACGGCCATATCACGTTGAAACATTGGTTCTCGTACTATCAGCGTAGCTAAGCAACAGTGAGTCTGCTCATTACCTAGAATGGTGACCAGTTAGGAACACCAACTGCGTTAAGCTTAGATTAACGGGTGTTGTAAATGGTTTATGACGATATCCAGTTAACCATTGGTTCTCTTCGGGTCTTTGAAGTTAAGCAACGTTGTCCATGGTCAGTACCTAGATGTGGGACTGCTATGAAATTCAAGGTAGGTTCTGTCTGCATAGATGTGCGCGTGATGTGATGAGCTTACAGTCATATCACGTTGAAACACCGGTTCCTGTTCGATCATCGAAGTTAATCAACGTTGAGCCTTGATCAGTACCTAGATTGGCAATACGAAGTACTGTAAAAGTGGGTGTGCCGGTGGGGGAATGGGTTTACGGTCATATGACATTAAAACACCGGTTTTTCTTGAATAACTGAAGTTAAGCAGCGTCGAACCCGATCAGTATCAAGATGGGTGATCACCTTAAGAATACCAGATACAGTTATCAGTTATGTATGTGTAATTGTCAAGTAATCTTAATGAATGTGAATGTTGTGTAATCTTCTGTGTTATACAAAATGCGGTTTGGGTTTTCTGCTGGCCAGAAAACTTAGAGGGAAATGAGACACGTTCAATATTTTTTAATTATTTCGCCCCAAGCAAGGCATTCTACTGCCACTATTGCGCAGGGTGTTACATAGGGGAAGGTGATGAGAAAGAGTGGTTAGATATAGGAAATGTCAGAAGGAGGGTGATAAACAGGTAGGGATGTAGATGGGAAGAGTGTTTGAGAGAATAGGTGCCAGTTAGTGTGTTAGGAGGTGTCTATTGACCTTACATTTAAACTCCTGGAGATTGTAGCTGTCGGGGAAGCAAGTATGTGGAAGAGAATTCCACAGGCGGGAAATGCGAGAAAAGAAGCTATTGGAGTAGAAATTGCGGTTACATTTTATCGGTTTAACTGTAAAACTGAGACCTAGTTGTTAATCTAGTATCTCGGGCAAATTCGTACCTATGGGGCACCAGTGATCTAAGTTAATCGGAGCAGAAGTAGTGGAAGTATTTATAGAAGAGGTACAGGGAAGCTACGCCGGTGAGAGAGTGACTGCATTCGGAATCTGACTACATTAGAGAAAAAGAACGAGAGAGATTCTGATCCTATTTCTTTGGCAACGGGAACTAGTTATCCTTAGCAGAATGATTTTGTAGGAGACAAATAGGGAAATTAGTCACCAGTTTCCCAAAAACTTAAGATTTACATTAAGCGCAATTATTTTATGGCAGCCGAAACGAGCATAGTAATAATTGTCTCACAGATTGCAATTACTCTATCTATCTATCTATCTATCTATCTATCTATCTATTCATTCTGTATGTACGCCTGAATGTATGTATGCATCCATCTATATGGGCGCATGGTCAAGTGGTTAGAACGTTTGCTTTCTGACTATGACGCCAGATGTTCTAGATGTAAAAGTTCAAATCCATGTTCTATATTTAAGATCTAAAAACCGTATCACAGATATAAAATTTCAAAATCATATCCCTATGCAAAATTTTTAAATCTACATGTAAAAGTTCAAATCTATATTCCAGATGTAAAATTCCAAACCTATATTCCAGATGTAAAAGTTCAAACCCATATTCCAGATGTAAAATTTCAAAACCATATTCCAGATGTAAAATTTCAAAACCATGTTCCAGATGTACATTTTCAAAACCATATTCCAGATGAAAAATTTCAAAATCATATCTTTATGTAAAATTTAAAATCTATACGTAAAAGTTCAAATCTATATTCCAGATGTAAAATTTCAAAACCATAATCCAGATTTAAAAGTTCAAATCTGCATTCCAGATGTAAGGTGAAAGTTCAAATCAAAGTTTTTGGCGATGTATTAAACTGTATCACACCGAAAAAGAATTCTTGTTCTATGTGGCATTTGTTGAAAAAAGAAAAAACGCACACAATATCGGGTCGTCTTTAGTCAGCCTTGAAACAATGTAATTGTTTGTGCTTCACTACCAATTATGGCTTATGACCAATATTACTCTGAAACAGCAATTCTTGTATGAGTTATAACCCACCTCAGGTATTTTTAATATGGTCTTGCGAGAACAATTTAGTACCTTTAGACTAACTACTCTGAAGAGTTTATTTTGCGATCTGTACCTTCCCGGATTACGCTGTGGTGCAGTAGATATCGGCTTAAAACAAGATACTGGAGAGCCGAGTTCGAATTCCAGTTGAATCCGTTGCATTTATTTATGCACCAATACTTTTGGGAAAGGTATCAATCTACCTCTTACTTCCAGTTAAGGGTCACAATAACAGAACAGATTGGGTTCTATAGTCTTGATTAGCAACCAGTCTACTGTAGAATGTAATAGCAACTTATTGCAGGAAAATCTTCTGCCAAGTCAAGCGTGTATCAGTCATGACACTTACTGACCCACCTCTATTGTTATTTTCCACCAGGCAACGTTTTCTCTAGGACTGTTACAGTGCGGAACGGATTCCCGCCTGGTTTATCCCCTCATGACTACAATCTTAACCACTTCTTGTCAATCGTTATCCATCCTTTTATTTAATCCTTAATATATATATTTTAACGCCCCATACTATCTCATATCTTACACCTATTTTCTCATTATCATTTTAACAATAACTCTCTACCTTGAGTGGCTATCAAGCCTTGTATTGAGTCAATTTTAGTATTAAAACTTTTGTTGCTATACGAATTGTTTTTTTTTTTAGGTTTCTATATTTGAGACAAAAATTAAACCAACATCAACTAAAAATTTTTAGCAAAAATGCCTGTCTAGAATTAATGAGCGACCATTGGAGTAAGACGCTTTCATCTTTTTTTTCTCTCTTTTACCTTGGCCTACTCTTCACTTCGAAGAGTTGCTTGTTTTGCGGCTATCGTTTTCACCGCTTTATTCAAAACGGTTCTTCGAAAAGAAACCATAGACTGCAATGAATTGCAGCAAGAAAATACTAATCTCACTTCCGAGTACTGATCTGCCGGAAGTCGTTCGCAATACAAAGCCGACGGTAAATAAAAGAAAGTTTCAACATTGAAAACACAATCACTCTTATGAAAAATGAACAGAGTTGTTTAAATTGGGTCGAACGTTAGTGGCACAAAGAGACTGGTGGATGACACAGACATTCATTGTTGGGGAAGAAACATAGCGACATGAAGCCAGTCATGTGTTACCGCCATTATTTTAACTTGGAGACATTTCATTTTGGCTTTGAATTAATAATATTCAAAGCATTATATTTTCGTCTGAAGCAAAACTTAAACAAAAACTAAATAAAAAATTAAATCAACCAAAAAAAGCTAACTTATCTCATCATTCAATCAATGGTAATAGTAAATAGATAAATTTGGAATTTTAGGCCCAAACATAGTGATTGGCTGTACAGAAGATATATATATATATATATAGCAGGAGCTGCTACTAGTTTAGTAGCATTAGTAACTTAAATATTCTTTTTTTTTTCTTCAGAATAAATCTGTAAAATCACAATATGAATAGAATCAAAAGTGAAAACTTGACTTGACCAACGTGTTTCGTCCTCTGAGAGATTTTATCAAAGCAAATACAAGGATATTATTTTGTAATGGAAGGGGTTAAGAGATATTTGTTTTTATAGGGTTAATTTAACGGAATTTTAATAAAGATTTCTTCTTTGGTAGTGGCAAGTATGTGGCTTGGCCTTTCAGTTAGTAGTGGTAGGTAGTGGGGAATTAAATGCTTAGCCAATTAAAAAGAATTATATATATATATATATATATATATAAAGTTGTATACATAAATATAAACTTGTATATATATATATATATATATATATATATATATATATATATATATATATATATATATATATATATATATATATATATATATATATATAAGTATATACATATGTGTATATACCGCAATGTACAAAAGTATTAGGATAAGAACTATTTTATTTTTATGAGGCATATTGACAGAAAATAAACAATTTAATTAAAGTAATTTTATTTGATTTCATCAACAAATGCTTTAACAAGAAAAATACTTGTTACAAAATAAATTTAATATTTAGTATAATAGCTTTTTGCTTTGATCACAGCCTTTATTCTGTCAGGCATTGACATTACAAGCTTCTCCAATGTATCTAATAGTATCTCCTGCCAAGCAGCTTGCATTTGTCCTAATACTTTTGCACACTAGCGGTAGTGTGCAAAAGTATTAGAGTTAGGGTTAGGGTTAGGGACAGTGGAAATTTTACACCACTGATGCGCATGAGGCTACTTAAGGGTAGAATGATTGGAAAAGAAAAAAGAAATCTAAACAGGAAACAAGGGATGAGCCTCTTCACCTGTTCAAAAGACATGGTTGGAGTGTGAACCGGGCGATAGTTAAGTCTATCTACTCCAATTGAGAACAAAAAAAATGAGAAAAGAAAAAAGTGAAAGAAGATTGGCGGGGTGAAAAGAAAAGCCGGGAACCACATCCTTAACAGGAAACAAGGGATGAGCCTCTTCACCTGTTCAGTAGACGTGGGTGGAGTGTGAACCGGGCGATAGTTAAGTCTAATTGAGTCCCAAAAAAAAAAGAGAAAAGAAAAAAGTGAAAGAAGATTGGGAAAAAGAAAAAAAAAGAAAAGTAAGCCGGGAACCACATTGATGTACGATAAAAGATAAGATAGTTATTGTCCTAATACTTTTGCACAGTACTGTATATATATAAAAACCGTGTATATATATATATATATATATATATATATAACATAGTGATGATCCACGTATACTGTCTTAATATGTATAGGAAAAATTATTAAGTCTACGGTTTCGCTTTAATTGAAAACAACTATTGATTTTTAGTCTTTCGTGCCAACGTCAAAAAGGTCCGAGCTCCAGGACCATGGATTAGTTTTAAAGCTTTCATTACACCAGAGCAACGCCGGGCTAAACTGCTATATATATATATATATATATATATATATATATATATATATATATATACACGGTTTATATATACATATAGGAAAAATTATTAAAAGTTGTGAGTTTAAAAATGTATTTTTTTGACGTTATTTGTTTATTTCTATTATTATATTTTATATTTTAGACCTTCCTCGGTCCTTCATCAGAAACAAATGATTTTAAAATTCAAATTAGAAATTTAACGCTTCCAATTTGAATTTTAAAATCATTTGTTTCTGATGAAGGACCGAGGACGGTTTGAAATATAAAATAGAATAATAGAAATAAACAAATACTGTCAAAAAATACATTTTTAAACTCACAACTTTTTAATAATTTTTCCTATATGTATATATAAACCGTGTATATATTTATATGCATATATATATATATATATATAGCAGTATAGCCCGGCGTTGCTCTGGTGTAATGAAAGCTTTAAAACTAATCCATGGTCCTGGAGCTCGGACCTTTTGGACGTTGGCACGAAAGACTAAAAAGCAATAGCTGTTTTCAATTAAAGCGAAACCGTAGACTGAAAGAAAAATGAATGGATGTAAGTCAAATTTTGAAGTTTGGTGAGAATCGGATAAAAAGTGTGAATTTGTATAAAGGACATACAGACAGCTAAACAGACACACACACAAACATCTTGCCTTTGATATATATCTATATTATCAATTTTCTGCACTATTGTAAGAACTGCAACCTTGAAACTTCTTGATATCGTTTCGTATGTTTTTGTCTATGAGTGGATCAAATTTGATTAAAATCGGACCACTCCTTCTATAACCCGATTTTTTCGATTATCGATTTTCGATATTTGTCGGGGATACCTCGACACAATACCTAGCTACGAACACTCACAGACGCTTATAGTACAACTGCGTAAATTTTCAAGAAAATCGGTTCAGCCGTTACGGAGTCTATAGGTAACGGACACACACACACAGACAAAGTTAGATTTATAAAATAAGTTTACATTTAGATATATCCTTCTGCTCATGGAGGCTTATACTATAGAGGTTCCGCAATGAAAGTTTGCGCTTGATCGCTCCAATTGTTTTGCTGTTGATACAGTCTAAACAGAGGCACTCCGCGAGAAGTATGCATGTAGGAGGAACAAATACTTCAGTAACATAATGTGACTAAAAAGCACTGGGTGTAAAAACAGAATGGCATTATACACTATGTTCATATTTGTATAAGAGGACTATTTATTTAGTAAAGTGTTTTTCAAAAAATCGTATACACACTTCTGGAAAAGAAAAATCCTGTTTAGAAATTTTAATACTAAATTTATTCTGATATCACGAGATTATCAAATGTGTTGGAGATTGTGTTCCAAACACGCGGTTACATTGTCTTTGGACTTCAGCAGCATTCTCAAGTTTGAAATATTACTTTCAAATAATCTTATGTTCCTCTGACGACAAACGTAACGTTCGTCATGTTGTAGACGTCACTTGTTTATATGCAGTCATGTGGGTAGTGCCATCTGTCAAGAAAATGTCGTTCTGCAGTAAACAGTTTTATCTCAATTTGATATATCTACAAAAGAAAACGTATTCCTTTTCCTGAAGTGTGCATACATATTCTGGCAAACTCTCTCTCTCTCTCTCTCTCTCTCTCTCTCTCTCTCTCTCTCTCGGATGTCTAACCGTACTGATGATCTGGGATACAGCGAAACATCTGTCTGCAGATGACTATATAAAACGCTCTCACACCCTGATTGAGCACTCTGGAAAAATAGCAGACTTTGAAAAAACAGTAGCTACTATAGCATCAACGCATCGCTCATTCAGTAATGAATTAGAGCACTCTAGCTACTGTCGTATGATACATCACACGCTAAAATTCTGCCTTCTTCTACCGAGTGCCCATGGCTAAGAGGTAGAATCGCCGTATGACGTCAGTTCGGTCGGGTTTCAAACCGGGGTAAAAAGCAATCGGATGTTTAACTGTACTGATGAGCTCTGATACAGCACAACGGATCTGTCTGCGGATGACTATATATATATATATATATATATATATATATATATATATATGAACGTCTTTTGACTTTAAACTTGATATTTTTCTCAGATAAAATTAGTTTTTAATGACGCCGAATAATCGTCAGAGCAAAAATTACTAACACACACACACAGAAAATTAATAAAAATTAATAAAACTGAAACAATTATTCAGTCAGTTAAGTGACATATGTGATGCTCGCTTTGGGTGATCATGTCTCGAAAGAGACATGACTGACTGGGCAGAGAACTTTTCCAAAGTAAATTGCAATTACCTTCTGCACTAGACTAGTTGCCAACCAAGGCTATAGAACAAAATTTGTCCTTTTATTTAACCCATAGCTGGAGGGAAGAAACCGATTAATGCATTTGCGCGTAAGTGAATGCAATGAATTCAAGTGGAATTTGAACTCGGCTTATTCGCGTACGTTTTCTTATTTGTTATTTTCCTATATTCTATCATCTTGTCGAATTCTGATTCATATATTCAACACACACACACACACACACACACACACACACACACACACACACACATGTCTACAGGTTCCAAAGGAGAATCATTAATGTGATAGGTACCGATTGGCGGCTCGACTCCAGCCATTTTCTCACCGACGGGATGTAGCCTTCCTCCGTCTTTTCCATAAATATTTTCATGGCTTCTGCTCTGACGAACTTAAGTCACCGGTAACCCTGCCACATGAGTTTACTTGTGCAACCAGACTGACAACTGGGTCTCACCCATCCACAGTTAGATCAACCAAATGCAGCCGAAAATTCTACTCCTTCAGCTTCTTTTCTTGCACTTCCAGCCTGTGGAACTATCTGTCAGATTCTTGCTTTCCTGACGGCTACAATCTCCAGGAATTCGAATGCAATGTCAATACCCATCTCCCAACCACTTGACACCAGTTCTTTCTACATCACCCTTTATATCTTTTCCTTTCTCTCTACTATTTAAACTGTCATCACGCTTGTTTTCTCATTCTTCTCTTACACCACCTGGTAATCCTCAGCAGTTACCCATTTGAAAACTGATCAACTTCGCTGATTGGATGAAAACCGGTGTTTCAAGACAAACGCCCGTAAGCGTTGAAATTAATAGACGATGATTCTATGGAAAGTAATTTTCGTGTGTCAATATATTAAAATCCAATTATCACCGGCTCAGTGGTATTTCATATTGCAAGCATATTCATTACTTATTATTTTTTCATAGTGATGATTACTTCAAAACATTTATGACCTATTCCTTAAGCATTCAGATACATTTTTCCACTTTTAAACAACGGTTTCCATTGTCGTGTTGAAAACATAACTAATAAAAAACATAACTAATAAAAAAGATAAGAAAAAAGGATTTGCCCAAAGATCACGTTTTGCAAAGCAGTTCTGACATTTAAAACTTGGCTTACTTTCCCAAAAGACAAAAGTAATATCATACTTTAGCCAATGCCGAAGGTATTTCATAAAACAATAATCCTTCGTACTTTAATACCATTTTCAAGAAGTATTTCATTGTTATTTTTGTATTTTGTTTTATTTTTTGGCAAATTGTTTTTTCTTATACTTGCAGATGCATAAATCTGCGATTCGTCCATGCACTAGATATTGCTGCTATGTCTCGTCTGTTTCTCTTATTATATCTTTCGAAATTCTCGACATAATTCAAAGGTCCGTAATGTTATCAGCCCTAACCTGGCATCTCGTCTTCAGTCATTTAAACATCGCCATAGCGTTGCTTTCCTCTGTCTTTCTTTTTGTTTATAATCGTGTCTCCACAAGCAAGGCATTTCACTGCCACTGTTGAGCAGGGGGTTACATAGGAGTTAAGTTTGAGAAAGAGTGACAGGTTACAGCGGGTGTCCGGAAGAGGGGAGGAGAAGGATAGGAATACTGATGGAAACGAAATGGACAAAAAAAGAAGCAAGAGAGAGAGAGAGAGAGAGAGAGAGAGAGAGAGAGAGAGAGAGTTAATAAGTTAGGAGATGATTATTGACTTTATATTTGAATTCTTGAATATTGTAGCTGTCGGAATAGCAAATAAACAGAAGAGAATTCCGCAGGCAGGAAGTGCGAGAGAAAAAGCTGAAGTTGAACTTGCGTTTACAATTTACTGCTTTCACAGTAAAAGGGTGGGACCTAGTTGCTATTCTTGTGGCTCGAGTAAATTCGTGTATCGTGGGTACCAATGCGCTAAGTTCATCTGAGCAGAACCCATGAAAATATTGGTAGAAGAGACACAGGGAATCCACATTGCGCAGGTGAGAAAGTGACTGTATCCGAGCTGTCAAGTCGGGATCGATCATATTCCAGATTATCCGTTGGATTTTGTCAAGGACTACTAGGTGAATAGCCGGAGCACCCGACCAGATATGGCAGCAGTATTAAATGCATGGGCGGATGGTAGATTTGTCTATGTGCAGGATGGTTTCAGACTGGAAGAACTTCCTGGCCCTACACAGAGAATCGACTTTCTTAGCAGCGGATTTAGATATGGATTCTATATAAGCATTCCACTTGAGGTCTTTTGTGAGAGTTAACCCGAGAAGGCGCAGAGTTTTGATTTCAGGGAGTCTAGCCTGATCCATGCTAATGGGGGAGGGGTAAGGGCGATTGAATGTGATGGTTAACAGATAGCAGTTTTGTGGCTTTTTATAAAGATATTTTCATGCCAGTTCTTCTAATGGCCGATTAGTTTTGGTTACTTGACTGCGGGATTTTAAGCAAAGGCACTAAGTTGACAAATAAGTTGACAAATAAGTTGACAAATGAGGTGACAAATAAGTTGACAAATAAGTTGACAAATAAGGTGACAAATAAGTTGACAAATAAGTTGACAAATAAGGTGAAAAATAAGTTGACAAATAAGGTGACAAATAAGTTGACAAATAAGGTGACAAATAAGTTGACAAATAAGTTGACAAATAAGGTGACAAATAAGTTGACAAATAAGTTGACAAATAAGTTGACAAATAAGGTGACAAATAAGTTGACAAATAAGTTGACAAATAAGGTGACAAATAAGTTGACAAATAAGTTGACAAATAAGGTGACAAATAAGTTGACAAATAAGTTGACAAATAAGGTGACAAATAAGGTGACAAATAAGTTGACAAATAAGTTGACAAATAAGTTGACAAAGAAGGTGACAAATAAGTTGACAAATAAGTTGACAAATAAGTTGACAAATAAGGTGACAAATAAGTTGACAAATAAGGTGACAAATAAATCTGTATCGTTTTATTATTTGACTATCTGTTTTTATAATCATTTCACCCCAAGCAAGTCAGAAATGTCACTGGTGAGAACAAGAGATGTCAAACAAAAGATGAGAGATGATTGGAAATCAAGTAGATAAATGATGGCAATTTACATTACATAGAAACTTTTGATGTGCCTCTTGGTGCAGATGTGCGTTATGGTTATCGACTCGGAACGGTAAATCGGGGAGCCAAGTTCAAATTCCAGTTGAATTCATTGTATTCACTTACGCACAAATACCCTTGCGAAATGCATTAATTCGTCTCTTCCCTCTAGCTATGGGTTAAATAACAGGACAGTCTGGGTTCTTTAGCCTTAGCTGGCAACCAGTCTACCGCAGAAAGTAATGGCAACCTACTGCGCGATAATCTTCTGCCCGTTCGGTCATGTTTCTTTCGAGACATGATCTCCCAAAGCGTGTATCACGTATGGCACTTAACTGACTGACAGAAACGTTTGGAGATTGTAGCTATCAAGGAAGCAAGTGACTGTTCAAGAAACTGGAAGTGCGAGAAAAGAACCTGTTGGAGCAGAAGAGATGGCTACATTTAACTATTTTGATGGTAAAAGGGTGGGACCTTGATGCCAATCTAGTAGCACGAGTAAATAAATATGATCCGGGTACCAGGCTGAAATGCTCGTCAGAGCAGTTGACATGAAAATACTTGTAGAAAGGACAGAGGGAAGCCACATCATATTGGTGAGAAAGTGAATGAAGACGGGCTGCCATTTCAGGATCGATTATATTGCAGATACTCCTTTAGATCCATATATATATATATATATATATATAT
>JBBBDQ010001010.1:2485000-2687500 GCA_037127315.1 Ascarosepion bandense
TTTATTATTTTAAAAAAATTTTTTAATTTTAATTTTA
This sequence comes from Ascarosepion bandense, assembly GCA_037127315.1. Classification (NCBI taxonomy): domain Eukaryota; kingdom Metazoa; phylum Mollusca; class Cephalopoda; order Sepiida; family Sepiidae; genus Ascarosepion; species Ascarosepion bandense. The sequence goes on from JBBBDQ010001010.1 coordinate 2,485,038, forward strand.
ATTTTTTTTTTTTTTTTTTTTATGTGTATGTTTGTGTGTGGATGTGCATATTTGTATATATGTATTTATGTATGTGGGCTATATGTTATTTGGGAAAAAAATTTTTTTAGCTATGTAAATGCTCCTTTTCATAATATTCATTAATATGTATGTGTGAGTGCATAAGGAATATATATATATATATATATATATATATATATATATATATATGTGTGTGTGTGCGTGTGTGTGTATATGTGTGCATGTATGTGTACACATGTATATTATGTCTATGTGTGTGCGTGTGTGTGTATATGTGTGCATGTATGTGTACACATGTATATTATGTCTATATGAATTTTTTGTATATAGGTGTGTACACACATATATATATGTGTGTATGCGCATGTATATGTATATTAGTGTGTAATAAATTGAATGTATGTGTGTGTATGTGTATGTATATATGTATTCTTATTCGTTAAATGGTGTGTATATATATATATATATATATATATATATGTGTGTACTTCTATTGATATGTATATATAATAATTGTAATTTTTTTTTTTTTTTTTTTTTTTTACCTAGTATTGTCTTTATTTAGTTTAATTTCAAATGACCTAATTTTTTTAAAAAAATAATTTTATTTCAAATCCTATATCTTTTTATTCCCTTTTATCAATAATTATGCCTTTTTAAGTAAAGGCTTTCGTTTTGGGGAAATTAGATTTTTGAATTTGTCCAGCGTTTGTAATATTTAAAAAAAATTTTTTCTTTAGTTTCTTTCTTTTTCCCTCCCTTCCTTCTTTTATCTCTCTTACCAACTTTTTTCCGTGTTGCTTTAAATGATTCAACACGGCTGTCTGTTAATTTTTAGTTACATTCTCCCCTTTTTTTTGCAAACCCAGACGATGTCAATTTTTTTCTTTTCTTATTTATTTGATTTTATTCTATCCTTTTCTTTTTCTTTTTCCTTTTCTTTTTCTTTCCCTTTATTTTTATTTTTATTTTATTTTATTTTATTTTATTATTATTTATTTTTTAATTTCTTTGCAATCTATTTAAAAAGGAAAAGTAGACTAATTTTTCTCCAGTTTCTGAAAGGTTTTTTTCTGTTGCTGAGGTGATGTGTCGCTCCCCGTGGGGATCGTCATATCGAAATGGCCATTCAACATCTTTGAATTAATCCTTTTTTAATATATATATATATATATATATATATATATATATATATATATAAAGAGTGTACTAAACTCCCACCACATTCACTTACATATCATATTACCAAAAATAAATCGTTTTCACCATTTATTTTTCATTTCAACTTAACATCAGATGAGGAGCAAATGTAGCTCTGAAATGCGAAGATTTTTGTGTAGTGATACTATGCTTTTATAAACCATTGTAACAAACATTACAATATATATATATATATATATATATATATATATATATATATATATATATATATATGGCAACGTAAACAAAAACAAAACAGTTAAAAGTAGACGCTATGTGAAACGAAGAAGGCGCATTGTAGCTAAGCGGCAGAAAGGGTGAAATATCACGCGAGAACTTCAGTCATTAACCTGACGAGGGCGTAGAGCGCCGAAAATTTGTTCACAAATTCACTGACAGCTAAAGGTTCGACAAAAATCGACAAATAATAAAATATTCAGATGTATTTTTGTGAAATAGTAATAACTTTTCTTGAAAACCCCAGATAGGGAATGGTAATCATTTCCCTTTTGCTTCCCAAAAGGAAATTATACAAAATATTATCAGTCTTTCTAAAAAATATAACCGATTCTCCATAAATCTCCTTAAATGAAAACTCTGCCGCTAATCATAAAATTTATTTCTTATTTTAAGAGATTTCTTTTTTATTTTCCTATTTTCAAATTTCATGACTAATTTGACTTTATTAAAATTTAAAGTGCATATTATGAACTGTCTATATTATTTTCATTGCTAGGTTTAGCAGCTAGGAAGGTTTGTTCACTGTATCGTGCTATACAATTTTTCTGTCCGGAATCTATAGTACATATCCACCATCGTCCATGCTTAGAATATTGCTGCTACATATAGTCCAGCGTTTTAGTGGTTCTACAAGTGTTACTTGAAGCAAAAAAAAAAAAAAAAAAGGTTGACAAACCCTACTATAGAGTTACAACAGATACACCACTGTGCAAATTACTCATATTATATATTTGTTGAGGTTAATTTCGAGGATGAGGTTTAAAGCTAAGTTTAAGGTTGTTGCTCCAGCACTGAAAATTGATGTATTGTCTGGTAGGCATTTTTGGGAGTGTGATGTTGTTTCAGTGTAGTATAAACAGAGTTTTTAAATATATGTTAATGAATATACAGATTAGCCTACATCTAAAGCACATTTCGTAGTTTCAGGCATTACGCAATCATCAGGTGCATATTATGAACGGACCGTTTTTAGATTTTGATTTTTTTAATGCTAGCGTTGTTTAAGTTTGTTATAAATTAATAACTGAAGATACTAACGTTTTCATTTATGAAATGTATAATTTAACTTAGTTTATACCGAAATCTAAAAATGAAAAATGAAAGTGCATATGCATCTGATGATTGCTTGCTGCATGAGACCCTGAATCGTGCCACCGAGATAGAATAATATGAATATTAATTAATATATATATATTTATGACTATTATACATGACATATATATGACTATTGTATGACTAATATATATATATATATATATATATATATATATATATATATATTAGTCATCCACATACAAGCCTGTTTCGCTGTATCACAGCTCATCAGTGTGGCTAGACACATCCATTTATATATATATATATATATATATATATTAATGCAGGTTTCATTGAATAATATAGACAAGTTTTGTCTATTAATTTTGTGTAGGATCCGTTCATACCGTCTGATATACTTGATGGTGATGTCGTTAAAAGACAACAAAAAATCACAGTATTTGTTGAATTTTTTATCAGGTCTAAGCTTTCGGCTCACATAAGCCATTATCAAAGAGTAAATAATAACACATAGTAAACATAGAACATTTAAGCTATTAACAATAAAGATAATTGAATTGAAAATATAAGTCTGAGAAAAACGCTTGTTGATAACACGTACATACTCAAACAAGAAAATAATAAGCAGAAACTAAAAATCCTCGAAGCACTCTACATTAAACAGTTTAAACCTGGTTTGAATACAATCAATTTCGATATTTCCAACAACGTACTCAAATGTCTGTAATCAGACCAGGGACCACAACACCACTATTTTGTCACTGTCTTCGGCCATCCGCCACGGTAGGGATGGACTTATATTTTCAATTCAATTATCTTTATTGTTAATAGCTTAAATGTTCTATGTTTACTATGTGTTATTATTTACTCTTTGATAATGGCTTATGTGAGCCGAAAGCTTAGACCTGATAAAAAATTCAACAAATACTGTGATTTTTTGTTGTCTTTTAACGACATCACCATCAAGTATATCAGACGGTATGAACGGATCCTATACAAAATTAATAGACAAAACTTGTCTATATTATTCAATGAAACCTGCATTAATGAAAAAATGCTGCCAAAATACACACAATATATATATATATATATATATATATATATATATGCGTGTGTGTGTGTGTGTGTGTGTGTGTGTGTGTGTGTGTGTGTGTGTGTGTGTGTTTAAATATACTCAGTTATGACATGAGATTAAGGACAGGATTGTTAAATAAAAAGAAAACAAGAGAAAAACTATTTAAATCGCCTAAAAATGCCACACTAATAAAAATAGTAAACAATTTGTTCAGAAGGAAAGTTCTCGAGAGCGCCGCCATCCAGTACTACCAAAATATCAATTTGCGCCTCGGATTTTTCCCAATCTGACCTTTTCTTATGGAAATGATACTCAAAAAGAGTAAAATACATAATAAAAAGTCCAAGGAAAATGGTTGAATTTCCCTTCATTTTAACATCTCGTGACTTTGCACTGCACATGAAGGAATTCTAAAACTAAAAATATTCTGTTAATCTTTTTGAATAATTTATGTGCGTTTTTATAGTTGCCAACACTGTTTGTTTATAGATACGTAATTTAGAATAAAGCTCATTTCGTCTTTTTGTCTTGACAAAGTCCAGCACAGGACGAAACGCGTAGGCGATTTAAATACGGTTTTCATCTTGTCTTCTTTTTATTTAACCATATATATTATAAATTAACGATAATCTCTGGACACATAAAGTTATTTTTTACTTTCTTCTGAATTACGACGCCATATTATTTAAATTTCTGTTTATATAGATCAGTATTAATAATCTGAGAGACACTTCTCTATCTTCTATCAACATGGCTGTGGTTTATCTCGAGGAGAGTAATTCGTTAAGCTTTCTATGACAAACGTTCTCGACTGCTATGAAGTGTAATGACTATATTGTTTTCGTTACTGGGTTTAGCTGCTGGGAAGGTTTATTCACTATATCGTGTTATTCGATTTTTCTCCCCGGAAACTATAATACATATCCACCATTCGTCCATGCTTAGAATATTTCTGCCACATATAGTCCAGTGGTCCTGCTACTTATTTTGAGCTCATTGATAAAATCCAACAAAGAATCAACAATATTATTGGTCTAGATCTGACGTCTTGGCTTCAGTTCTTCTCCCGCTGCAGTATGGTTGCCTCCCTTTGTCTTTTGTATAAATACTTTTATGGTAATTTTTCGGATGAGCTCTTTGATGTGAAGCCTAGATTCTTTTAAAAATTTAAGCGTATTACTAAAATGCTGACGAGCTTTCAAAAAATGTACTGTTGAGCTGAGTAGATGTAACCGTAAGTCCTATGATTAACCATTTTTCTTTTTTTTTTTTTAAACATTTCTCTCTTGTGGAACGCCTTCTCCACTCGATGCTTTCCAGCCAACTTTAAACGACAAAAATTTAAATGCAATGTCAATCGCTACTTACTATCCTAATTACTCCTGTTCTCTTCTCGTTCTTTAGCAATGCTTTTTGTTTTTAAGTTTATCCCTCGTTCCCTGTTTAGGATGTGGTTCCCGGCTTTCTTTTTCCAATCTTTTCAATCTTTTCCTTTTTTTTTCAACTGGAGTAGATAGACTACACTATCGCCCGGTTCACACTCCACCCACGTCTATTGAACAGGTGAAGAGGCTCATCCCTTGTTTCCTGTTTAGGATGTGGTTTCTGGCTTTCTCTTTTTCCAATCTTTTCACTCTTACGTAGCCCCCTGCACATCAGTGGCGTCACCGCCTTGCTTGGGATGATATGATAAAACAAAACAAAACTCAGTCGTGCCACCAATATAGAATAATATTTATATTTATTAATATATATATATCACTTTTATTTATTATAAATTAACAATAATCTCTAGACACAAAGTTATTTTTACTTTCTTCCGAGATTCGACACCATATTTAAAATGAAGCGAATAATCAACAATATAACACCCTTTGTATCTCAGTGGCTTTACTGTCTTCCATGATTAAAATTTGAATTTATTTAAATGTAGTAATATTATCTTTTTTATTTTATCAGTTATTATTGAATTTTGACTAGTACCCTAAGTACTCGTATAGAAACCAATGCATATATAAGCCGATCCTATATCCGAGAAATAGGCAAATGATCCAAATGCTAATTAACACATTGGATTTAAATGCAGTCATTTTATAAATTATTACGAGTAGAGAATAGTTTTATGGATTTTGAATATTTTGATATCTAAAATGATTTAAAGTAACATTTAGATTGTAGAGGATAAGAAATTAATTAAATTCAACCTTTTTCTTCACTTTATAAAAATTCACAATGCTGGTTTTCCCAAATAGAAAAAGGATTGACCATCTGCTTTAAAAAAGTCGAAACCAGATTTCGTATGTAGGTGTTAAAATGATTTTTGATGAATGGGATCCATTGCATGATAAAAAAAAACTTCGCTAGTATGTGCGAAAAATCTAGATTGCAATAAAAGGACTTCATCAACGTCAGTCAGTTACAGTGTCACTTGGAAGCCACGAGACAAACATCTCAAATGTAACCAACTTCAAATCGAACCGGAGATAAGGTCAGGTCGCACCTTGTTCACTTACTCCTTATCTCTTTCAACAATTACTACTACGAAAATTTTGTACGAACTCTACCTTTAACTTCTTAATGTTTCTAATTGCACATTAACTTCTACAACTCATGTTATTCTTTCCTATAAATAAATTCCTATTTTATCATTCAAAATGTATATTTTATTATTCCACTCTTCTAAACTAATCCACAAATTCCAACCTGCCGACAATCTAGCTTCTGATGAAAACCTTCTGAAAATAAATCTGCATAAAACTTGTAAGCGGTAGGGAGTTCGGTTTTGTCTGACACAAGGCCGGATCAAAGATAAATTAACCAGTTCCTTACACTACTACAAGATATCATACATAAGCAGTTTAAATATTTTCAGTATCATAGCTCCGTAGGGGTTAATCAAACCAAAATTGTATGAAAGTCACAACTTATTAAATCCTGAGGGTCATCTCTCCATTGCACAATATTTTTTTTACCATTTCATCTGTTTTATAAAATTTTAACAATTATCTCAAATTTGTATTTACTTTCTTTTTGATGACAATAACAGCGACATCTTACAAATGTAACAGGATTTTATTTAACACGAGCAGTATAGCCCGGCGTTTCTCGGGTGTAATGAAAGCTTTAAAACTAATCCATGGTCCTGAAGCTCAGACTCTTTGGACGTTGGTACGAAAGACTAAAAAGCAATAGCTGTTTCCAGTTAAAGCGAAATCATAGACTGAAAGAAAAATGAATGGCTGTAAGTCAAATTTTGAAGTTTGGTGAAAATCGGATAAAAATGTGGATTTGTTTAAAGGACATACACACAAATATGGAGACACACACAAACATCTTGCCTTATATATATATATATATATATATATATATATATTATCGATTTTATGCACTATTGTAAGAACTGCAACCTTGAAACATCTGAATATCGTTTCTTATGTCTTTGTCTATAAATGTATGAAATTTGATTAAAATCGGATCACTCCTTCTATAACCCGATATTTATGGGGGATACCTCGACACAAAATCTAGCTAAGAACACTCGCAGACGCTTATAGTACAACTGTGTAAATTTTCAAGAAAATCGGTTCAGCTGTTTCGGAGTCTATAGGTAACGGACACACACACACACACACACAGACAAAGTTCTATTTATAAAATAAGTTTAGATACAAAACAAATGGAATAAAAAGACTGTACTAAAATCTTCGTCATATTCTTCTAAAATCTGAGTAAAACAGCGCACATCCTCCATATCCGGCCCTAAATATTGCCAAACACAAACTTACATTGTTTTCTTTTTCATTCTCTTTTCCCTATCAGTGGCAATTGTCTAGTGACTAGTCTCTGTGAAATTCGTCCGATGCTAACGAGGAACTGCTTTGCATCATTTTCGTCGTAGGTGGATAAACAAAGCGACAGAAATAACAACGTTTATGAGAAAATTTTCGACATTACAAAAAGTAAAAAAGAAACACAACAAAGATTTCTTTATTGCGCCATTGTGAATTCCTATTAAAGATATAAAGTTAGTTATAAATATTCAGTTATTAACAATGTCATTCATTTCAGAAACTCAAGCCGAAATATATATTTACATTTACTTATCGTATTTAGCAATTCCCCTTCTCTCTCTCTCTCTCTCTCTATATATATATATATATATATATATATATATATATATATCACAATGCGGTATAGATACAGAAGAATCCAAAGGAGTATCCTGTACGTACAGTTGTATGATAACTCTCTAAGAGAGCTCTAAATATATATGTATATAAATACATATCGAGCAAATATAAGAAAAATTAAGGCAGATTCGTTATTTCATGGTAAATCGGAAGTTTAGACCTATTTCAAGTGAACCATCATCAGCTTCGGTCGTTATTGTACAAAAGATTTTACACGAATGAAATTCACAAAGACCTAAAAAGAAACACTGAATATATATATATATAAGAAAAATTAAAGCAGACACGTTATTTCATGGTAAATCGGAGGTGTAGGCCTATTTCAGGCGAACCATCATCCGTCTTTGTACAATAAACTGCTTAAAGTTGTTCTTTTTGAACTACGGTTCTATGATTTCCAGTGAAACCTTGGTCTTTAAAAATTTAAATCAATGCTTTATCTAGTGCTTTGAGGGTTAGTTTTCTATTGTTCTCATTTCTTAATAATTTTTCTCTGTTTGCTTATCTAGTAACCCTTTTTGCTTTTGTGTCCCTACTGATTTTAAAAAATGAGACAGTTTCTCGAAAATTTTTTCTTCAAAGGTCAGTCAGTTAAGTGCCATATGTGATAGACGCTCTGTGCCTTTTCTTTCTTTTATGGTAATTCTTTGATGAGATATTATAAATTTAATCACAGTACTAGATTGGAAGCATGGTCCTATTAATTTGCTGTTAAATTGGCTAGATGTAAGCTTAATTTCTATGCTAACAGTTTCTTCTTTCATTTCTCGCTTGCATTGTGAAGCAGTAGATATCAGCTTAAAACCAGAAATAGGAGAGCCGAGTAAGAATTTCAGTTGAATTCGTTGCATTCACTTTCGCACAAATGCCCTTCGTAAAGGTATTGACCCGTCTCTTCTCCTTCTAGCATGGGTTAAATTGATTGGGTTCTATAGCCTTGGTTGACAATCAGTCCTCGGCAGAAAGTTCAGGCAACCTACTGTGGGAATATCTTCTCCCCCGTCTGTCATGCTTCTTTCGTGACATGATCGCCCAAGCGTGCATTACATATGGTGCCTAACTGACTCACGAGTGAAACTCCGGTTCTATGATTTCCAGTGAAACCTTGGTCTATAAAAATTTAATTCAATGCTTTATCTAATTCCTTGCGGATTAGTCTTCTATTGTTCTGATTTCTTACTAATATTTTGGGTGTTTTCTTATCCAGTAACCTCTTTTGCTTTCGTGTCCCTACTAATTTTTAAAAATGAGACAGTTTCTCGAAATTTTTTTTTCTTCAAAAGTCAGTCACTTAAGTGCCATACGTGATGCACGTTTGGGCGATCATGTCTCGAATGAGACATGACTAAGTAGGCAGAAAATTATCCCGCAGTGGTTGCCATTACTTTCTGCGGTAGACTGGTTGCCGACCAATGCTATAGAACCCAATCTGTCCTACCATTTAACTCATAGCTGGAAGGAAATGAGATAGAGTTTATTAGATTATGATATTAAGTACAATTAGTGGGGTATCAATTTATTACTTCGTAACAATATAAAACTGATCCCCTGCTTTATGCTCAGTAGAAAATTTAATTATTTTTTCAGCGATTATATTCAGTCAGTCACTTAAGTGCCATACGTGATACACGCTTAGGCGATCATGTCTCGAAAGAGACATGACTGACTGGGCAGAAAATTATCCCGCACTAGGTTGCCATTACTTTCTGCGGTAGACTGGTTGCCGACCAAGGCTATAGAACTTAATCTGTCCTGCCATTTAACTCATAGCTGGACGGAGATGAGATTATATAACATTATGATATTAAGTATAATTAGTGGGGGGATTAGTTTATTACTTCATAACTCTATAAAACTGACCCCCCGCCATTTTATGACCAGTAGAAAATTTAATTATGTTTTCAACTATCATATTCAGTCAGTCAGTTAAGTGCCATACGTGATACACGCTTGGGCGATCATATCTCGAACGAGACATGACTGAGTGGGCAGAAGGTTATCCTGCAGTAGGTTGCCATTACTTTCTGTGGTAGGCCGATTGCAAGCCAAGGTTATAGAACCCAGTGTGTCCTATTATTTAACCCATAACTGGAGGAAAAAGATTGATTTATACTCTTCACAAGGGCATTTGTTCGTAAGCGAATGCGAGGAATTCAAGTGGAATTTGAACTCGGTTCCACGATTTGTCGTTCTGTGACGATATCCGCTGCACCAAAATGCACATCTTTTTTCAGAAGAAATTTATTAAACAAACCGAAGCAATTTATTTCTTTATATGCCGATTTAGAAATGGATCGATTCCATGTGAAATTTAAAACTCCGCAAAAAAAAAAAAAGAAAACACAACCCAAAAATAAAACAACAACAAAAAAGAACAATAAAAAATGTGATATTTATCCCTAAATCGTTTTAAACATTTAAATAAAAAAAATAATTCTATTATAAATCGAAATAACATCCTGCGTGCTATCATTCATATTTGTTTAATTTATATTCTTACAACTTAGATTAAATTATACGTTTTTAAGAGAAACTTGGCAAATACGTTGAGAGTATGTATCTCCTTCATTCTTTAGAAATCTAATTATTGTAGCTATGACAATATTTGCACGGAAAAAATATTGAAACAATTCATAAGCAGATATAATGAAATCAATTTAATAAGCTGAAGCAATTCACTGTTTATTGATAGCGACAGAATTACATGTCGGCTAATCTTTACGGCTAACTTGATCAGATTGTCATTGAATTAAGAAATATATTTTAATAGCAAAAAGCTTCGCTTGTGGTCGTAAAAAGTTACATGAGGTAATTTTAAACAAGTTGGTCGGCGGCATTAAACCATAAAGGCAGAAACTCAACAAGACTTGGATTCTTTCTACTTGATATGAGCCTCACTTATTCACGTCGCTGGATGACATTTTCTCACTATAGTACCAATAAGAATTCTTTCAATAACTTTTAATTTGCAGAAATGAAACCTGCAGGAACACACTTAAAGTCAACAATCAAACGTTATCTATCATCCTTATCCTCATAACTTTCACTACCTTTTCTTATATTTTTAAAACCGACCTCATTCAGTGATTCCCTACCATGAGTGGTTCTCGAGGCATGGGTGAACTTTAGGAGATAAAAAAAGAAAAAAAAAAAAAAAAAAAAACATTTCTATTGGTCTATCTTGGAATTTCTGAGATTAATAAAAACATATTAAATGTAGATTATTGTCCTCATCTTCGTTGTTTTTTATCACAACGTTTCGATCATTGTGGTCTTCAGCTTTCATCAGGTTGATTCTGGTAATCTACAAGGAAATTCCAGACTGAACTCTTTATTTAATTTACGGGTGTATATTGTTCTTGTTCCACTGTTCATATCTAGGGATATCAAGTGTAATTATTTTTAGTCCTACTCACGTATTGTTCCGCCTGTTTTCAATCAGTCCAAGTACGCACTACCCGACTCTGGGATTGAATTCACAATTAATATATCACCAAATTCACCTCACTCCATTTGGCTACTGTCCAGTGGTCGGTTCTATCTCTTTTTCTAACACACGTCTGACTTTTTTCGACTTTAAGACCGAAATAAAGTGTTACCTGCCGAAGCATCAGGTATAATAGTAAACTAAAGGTTTTGATGGATAAACTAAATTACGCAAAAATAAAAATAACACTGATATCTAATTTTAACAGTTATATTTACCAAAATTATACAAAAATATCTTGAAATACCAAAGAGTAAATTTAATCAATAAACTCAATATTGGCTTCAACCACGGCCTTTAGACCACTTAAGAATCTCCTGCAACTCTTCTGTCCGGTTTCCTTGTTTAAGTTGGTGAATACTGCTATAATTCTTACTTTATCTTTCATATTGCAAGGAGTTTTGTTGGTCTCTCGCTCATCTATGTCCCAGATATAATAATAAAGAAGGTTGATTTGGGGGGTTAGGTGGACAAAAGTAAGCGGGAAAAATAGACAGACATTTTTTGGCCCGGCTATATGGCCGGGAATGCCCACTATAAAATGACCATGTGTCACATCTGGCCTTGCGTGGGAAGGCTAGTAAATACAGTAAGCGGGTGATGTGGACACAGAAGTTGTCTAAAAGCTATGACTGACTTCTCCTGATTGCGTGGCATGGTGCAGAGTCCTTTTGCGAGACATACAGTCGTCCAGCAGGCGTCCTCTTTAATCAGGGCAGCACTATCTTCTCAAGGCACTTGATGTAAGTCTTGGTGTTGAGTTAGAGATTTTCCCCAACGAATCCGGAGTTTTCTTCTCAGAATGATCTTTCAGAACCGCTGTACCTTCGTAATTATCGTTAGACGCATTCAAAGCTTTCTGAATCATCTACACTGTCCTCAGGTTGACAGAAAATCACTCTGAAATGTCCGTAGTGGAGCTTCTGGCGAGAATGCTAAGCAGCATATCATGCTGTATCTAAATTGCTGGCAAAGTGAATTGCATATCAGGGAGCGTTTTTTTGTCTAACAGGCGGCGCCAAACTTAACTCAATTTTATTGTGCAACAGACAAAATTAAAAACACAAAACATGCACGCACGAAATGACAAATATAAATAGGCCACAATTAGCCGCCTCACACCCTGTAACTGTGGCGGGAGACGGAAGTAGCCGAGAAGAATTCTACAACCTATCTCGGCCGCCTGGAATGAACCAAGTCAGTTTGGAATTGAAACCGACGGCAAAACAAGTTCGGTTGTGTGCTCTTTGTAGTGTCGAACATGTTAACGGCAAAAATTCCAGTTAGTTCGACGTTTTGTGACCGTCAATGCATTAGCAATCTCGCCTGAAATCTTTACTTTTCATGCACTATCTATCTATCTATCTATCTATCTATCTATCTATCTATCTATCTATCTATCCTATCTATCTATCTATTTCACTATCTATCTATCTATCTATCTATCTATCTATCTATCTATCTATCTATCTATCTATCTATCTCATCCTATCTATCTATCTATCTATCTATCTATCTATCTATCACAGTATATTCATTATCTATCTATCTATCTATCTATCTATCTATCTATCTATCTATCTATCTATTTCAGCCTCTTCATATCTATCTATCTATCTATCTATCTATCTATCTATCTATCTATCTATCTCAGCCTCTTCATATCTATCTATCTATCTATCTATCTATCTATCTATCTATCTATCTCAGTTGGTTCATATCTATCTCAGCCTGTTAATATCTATATACTGGCAGTATACCCTGGCGTTGCTCGGGTGTAATGAAAGCTTTAAAACTAATCCATGATCCTGGAGCTCAGACTCTTTGGACGTTAGGACGAAAGACTAAAAAGCAATAGTTGTTTCCAGTTAAAGCAAAACCGTAGACAGAAGGAAAATGAATTGATGTACGTCAAATTTTGATTTCCTGGTATCCATATGTTTTTTTCGTCGTAAACTGAATTTTGAAGGCTAAATAAGTCCTCTGAGTAAATGGTATCATAGCTGAGACTAAGAACTACAATTATATTTACTTAGAGCCACACCCGAAGCAAAAAGTAAAATAAAAAGGCTGAAAAAATACAGACATATAGGCAGATATACACACACACATCTTGCATTATATATATATATATATATATATATATATATATATATATATATATATATATATATTATCGATTTTCTGCACTATTGTAAGAACTGCAACCTTGAAACCTCTGAATATTTCTTATTTCTTTGTCTATGAGTGTATCAAATTTTATTAAAATCGGACCACTCCTACTATAACCCGATGTTTTTCGATTATCGATTTTCGATATTTATCGGTAGTACCTCGACACAAAACCTAACTAAGAACACTCGCAGATGCTTATAGTACAACTGTGTAAATTTTTAAGAAAATCGGTTCGGCCGTTTCGGAATTTATATGTAACGGACATACACACACAGATACACACACAAAGTTCATTTTATAAATATGTTTAGATAGATTCTAAAATTTACCTAATATATACTGTGCATGCTATGCTAAAATGGCTTTTCAAAATACAGCACTTCGAACTGCCATTATTTTTTGTAACAATGTAATAGTTAAAAGAATTGCTTCTGCGTTTAACAGTAGGCATGGCTCTATGTCTTCTTCCACCCAGAATTGGGTTAATTATTTTATCCAAAAACGATTATTATCGAAAAAAGCAAATCTTGCAATCTGAAAAGATTTTCTGAATTTAAATAACTTGAGTTCCAGACACGCTTCGGGCGATCATGTCTTGAAAAAGATATGACTGACTGGGCAAAAGATTATCCTGGAGTAGGTTGCCATTGCTTTCTGCGGTAGATTGGTTGCCAACCCTATAGAACCCAATCTGTCCTGTTTTATAACTCATAGCTATTGGGAGAAGCGGTGTATTATATTATTACGTATTAGTTATTAGGGTATCAGTTTATTACTTCACAACAATAGAAAACTGATTCCCCACTTTATGACCAGTTGAACCCTTAATCATAATTCCAACTATTATATTCAGTCAGTCAGTTAAGTGCCATACGTGATACATGCATTGGGCGATCATGTCTTGAAAGAGACATAACTGACTGGGCAGTAGATAATCCCACAGTAGGTTGCCATTGCTTTCTGCGGTAGACTGGTTTCCAGCCGAGGCCATGGAACTCAATCTGTCCTATTATTTAATCCTTAACTAGAGGGCAGAGAGGGATTAACTTGAATTCGAACTCGACTAAGTCGATATCCACGGCACCACAAATTTACTTTTCAAAAACCAATATATTTTTTATATTATATCTCACTTGGTATAGGGGTCGGTTACGGGTGTCATTCGGATGAGAGCGGGTGTGGCTAACAACAATAGATTTAGACATATATACGGGGGTCAATGCTTCTTCATAGTCAGCTTTTTACTATATGTATGTGTGTGCGTGTGTATGTGTGTGGGCATCAACTATCAGCATTGCAGAGGCTAAAAAGTGCGTTAAAATTTATAAATGTCTAGCCAATCTCTGAAAGTAATTAATTAAAAAGAATATGACCCCTGACCATAGAGGAAAATGTTAAATATAATAATCTAAAATATAGCAATCATTTAAAATTCTGCATTAATAAAAAAAATTATCTGGTATTGTTATTAAGTTAAAACTATATTTACGAATCAAAAAATGAAAATGTTAATACAAACCAGTTTGCATGATTTTAAATAATTCTTAAATTTTTTTTTATGTTTAAACATTCTCGTTGTTCTATGTATGTTAATACATGAATGACATTTTCATTAAAAGATCACGTGTAATAAGGTTATTCGTTTTCTGGAAATAAAATTAAACGTTTTTTAGGCTTTCCGCAATCTTTTAAGTTATTTATTAATTTCTGTGTTTCATCGTTTTTACGTCTCAACAGGCTTTGCAAATAATCCCTACAAACATTTGTAATTCCTATCACTAAATGTTTAATGTAAATTTTGTCCAACTATAATTAACTTTTCAACACGTCAATCTAGGAGTCAGAAAACAAGACATCTGTGATTAGGAAATGCTTGTATTCAACATTTCAAGCTATAATTAACTGATACTTTTTTCAAATCAGATAAATTTTGCTTTAACTTTGCTAACTTTCCACAAATAACGTGTCACAGATGTATATTTAATTTTTGCAAGATTTTTAAAACCGGGATTAAATTTTTGTTTCCAAATGTGCCAAACGAATAGAAAATTATCGATTTTAATGATTTAACTGAAAATGCCAACAAACTTTTAATTTCAATCAATATAATTTTTATTTGAAATACCCCAGAGTATTTTGCTTATTGAAAATAGTAAATTTAATCATTTAGCTTTCAATTAAAGAAAAACTGAAAGCTCCAAGAAAGTGTTTTCATTTATCAAAATTAATTGTGCATCGAAATTACTAGAGTAGCTAATATATATTGATTAAAATATGCTATATTTATTATAGAAATTTAAAATGGAATAGAAGTAAAATATTCATCATACTCGGGTTCCACATTGTTAAGAACCCTATGAATCAAGTGAAGGCATGTTCCTTACCCTTGTATTCTATTAAAAAGAAAAAGTTTCCATTTGGAAATCTCCTTCGTAAAGGCCGGTGATTTGTGGAACAGATTTCGGTTACGATGCCTCCGCTACAACTAAAATTTTCACCACTTAAAATCTGGGGTCAAACGTTATCTGTTCTACATATACTACATATAGTCGCAAACTACAATTTCTTTGTACGTACACTACCGGCCACAATTATAAGGCCTTCTCACCAGGTGAGAATAGAATGGTTCTTTTGTTACTATTACTTTGCAAAATGTTACAAGGCAAGGAAGCAAAAATGAACTCGTCCGAATCACCCTAAATTTTCTTCATTCTTTCATTGATGAAACTGCAATATAAATAATTATTAAATATTTATAAATTCATTTGATGCACATGTTATTGTGCAATACTAACAAAAGAACCATTCTATTTTCATTTAAAATTATTCAGTCAGTCAGTTAAGTGCCATACGTGATACACGATAGGGCGATCATGTCTCGAAAGAGACATGACTGACTGGGCAGAAGATTATCCCGCAGTAGGTAGCCATTGCTTTCTGCGGTAGACTGGTTGCCGACCAAGGCTATAGAACCCAATCTGTCCTGTCATTTAACCCATAACTGGAAGGAAGAGACGGATTAATACCTTTCCCAAGGGTATTTGCGCGTAAGTGAATACAATGGATTCAACTGGAATTTGAACTCGGCTCCCCGGTTTCTCGTTCCGAGCCTGTACCACAACGCACATACAATTATTCACTTGGCAATAAATACTAAAAATGGTATGAAATACATCATTTTTTTAAACATTGGAGGGGCCTAACAATTATGGCGATAGTGTATATGGCATGGTACAGAATGCGGCACTCGAAATTATAACAAAATCATAAGCAGTCCGTTACTGTTACTGGATTCTGTACGTCTTATTCCATATTTACCGTAGAGGAAGATCATTCTTGGCAAGATGAGAGCCGCATTAAAAATAAATGGGAATATATATATATATATATATTTTAATTCAGATACTTCAATCCAAGGGAAAAAAGCAGGAAGGTAAATTCCAAAAAACCGATCCTAATTAATATTAAAAATTTATTTTAATATTAAAAAATGATACAGGAAGAGCGCTCCATGTAATAAAATATTACAGAGCAAATATATATTAAAAAAGGATTAATTCAAAGATGTTGAATGGCCATTTCGATATGAAGATCCCCACGGGGGACGACACATCACCTCAGCAACAGAAAAAACCTTTCAGAAACTGGAGAAAAATTAGTCTACTTTTCCTTTTTAAATTTTTTTAAAAATTTCCTTTTTAAATTTTTTAAAAAATTAGTCTACTTTTCCTTTTTAAATTTCCTTTTTTAAAAGTAGACTAATTTTTCTCCAGTTTCTGAAAGGTTTTTTCTGTTGCTGAGGTGATGTGTCGTCCCCCGTGGGGATCTTCATATCGAAATGGCCATTCAACATCTTTGAATTAATCCTTTTTTAATATATATATATATATATATATATATATATATATATATATATATATATGTATATATATATATATATATATATATATATATTATCCTAGGTCTAACGAAGGAGTCGGAATTTTATGCATTACTCAATCATAAGGTCCATATTTGAACTGGCCGTTACTAGATTTGATTTTTGGTGAAATTATAAGGTTCTCGTACTGAACCTGCACGTTGGAAAAAGTAAATAAAAAATTATTAAAATGTTCCTTTTTGGAAATATTCAACAAAAAATGTTTAAAAGATAGGTTTCTGCCAATATATATATATATATTACGGAAATTAACGA
Source organism: Ascarosepion bandense (assembly GCA_037127315.1). NCBI lineage: Eukaryota > Metazoa > Mollusca > Cephalopoda > Sepiida > Sepiidae > Ascarosepion > Ascarosepion bandense. The sequence goes on from JBBBDQ010001010.1 coordinate 2,502,677, forward strand.
AGATTAACGAAATGGTTAGACTGTTGGTCATTTGGGGTCGTGAGGTCTAAGACGCGCCAGATCAACTGGTGGCTTCCCCTATGTAGATAGGGGTCGCAGGTCCGAATCCTGCTGAAAGACATATTTTCGTATCAAAGATTTATCGTAAATAATCAGGCCGGTAGAAATAAATATATATATACTGTTTGATTATAAACAGTATATCTACTTAAATATGAGTATCGATCAAAAATAATGTTCAAACCAATAATTACATATACATATATATATATATATATATATATATATGTGTGTGTGTGTGTGTGTGTGTGTGTGTGTGTGTGTGTGTGTGTAAAGTTTATGCAGATATAGTCTTGTGTATGTTAACATTTTCGACATGTTTATTTATAAGTAAAACAAAACTAATTCTTGATATTGGCTAAAAGTATAACCAAAAGCGCTCGAAACTACAAAATCTTTAGACAATTTTCACATAATCTGAATTCCGAAAAGATACAAATTATAGGAACACATGAAAAATTATATATATATATATATATATATATATATATATAATAAACGATATGTACTATGTTTGATGATTTGAGTACGAGGCTCATTCAATAAATAAGGTGAATTTTTCGGTATAGGGACTTAGAGATAGAAGCTTATTTTTTTTAACGTACTCTCCCAGCAGTGACACACACTCTTCCCATCTGTGCACAAGCTTTCGTATTCCGTCAGCCTAAAAATCTTCGAACGGATGTCTCAGCCAATCGCTCACAGCACTTTTGACTTCATCATCACTTTCAAACTTCCTGCCTCTCGTGAAGGCTTTCAAGGGACAAAACAGGTGAAAGTTTGAACAGGCAAGGTCTGGGCTGTAAGGGGGATGAGGGAGCAGTTCCCAGCCCAGCTCGTTGATGGTCTGCACGGTTTGGGCTGATGACCACTGCGTCTGTTCTTTATGTATTTCATGACCTGTCTCAGCAGTTCGCAGTAGTTGGCACTGTCAGACTGAATGAGGTTCTTGACTGATTCGATTACCTCAGAAGACCTCACTTCTGTAGGCTTCCCAGGCCTGTTTTCATCCTCAACACTGCTCCGTCCTTCTTTAAACAATTTAGCCCACTTGTAGATATTTTTCGGCTGAATCATGTGGCACCATACACAGTTGACATTTTACTATGAATTTCAACTGGTTTGCACCCTTCAGCAACCAAAAACTTGGTAAATGACTTCTGTTCAATCCTGGAGCATGCTTCATGGTCGGTCATCTTTGTTAATCTCCAAAACTCTCAAAGATTTTCTTTGAATCTGCAAAAAATAATTAATACCCATTGAAAAAAGTAAAGGAAAAAAATTAAAAAAGTAAGCTTTCATCTGTATTAGAAGTCCTTATACCGAAAAATTCACCTTATTTATTGAATGACCCTCATATATATAGGAAACTTATTTTCTCTTTTTGCTATATTTGTATATAATATATATCATGTATTACTATCAGCAACTAGACGAATTTATTACGATTTAGTATTGAAATATTCATAGAGATATTCAAATTAATAAAAATATATGAATATTTCATTGACATTTTATCTATCACTGGTCTTTTGCTTATCTGTGTTTTCCTAATATTTTTAATTCTGGTTCTGGTTATCGACGCTAAGTTGCAAAGATTTTCTGCTAGAAAGGTGGATGGGATAGTCCACTCATTAGGTGAATGGGATAGTCCACTCATTAGGTCGATGGGATAGTCCACTCATTAGGTCGATGGGATAGTCCACTCATTAGGTGGATGGGATAGTCCACTCATTAGGTGGATGGGAAAGTCCACTCATTAGGTGAATGGGATAGTCCACTCATTAGGTGAATGGGATAGTCCACTCATTAGGTGGATGGGATAGTCCACTCATTAGGTGGATGGGATAGTCCACTCATTAGGTGGATGGGATAGTCCACTCATTAGGTGGATGGGATAGTCCACTCATTAGGTGGATGGGATAGTCCACTCATTAGGTGAATGGGATAGTCCACTCATTAGGTGGATGGGATAGTCCACTCATTAGGTGGATGGGATAGTCCACTCATTAGGTGGATGGGATAGTCCACTCATTAGGTGAATGTGATAGTCCACTCATTAGGTGGATGATATAGTCCACTCATTAAGTGGATGGGTAGTCCACTCATTAGGTGGATGGGATAGTCCACTCATTAGGTGGATGAGATAGTCCACTCATTAGGTGGATGGGATAGTCCACTCATTAGGTGGATGGGATAGTCCACTCATTAGGTGGATGGGATAGTCCACTCATTAGGTGAATGGGATAGTCCACTCATTAGGTGGATGTGATAGTCCACTCATTAGGTGAATGGGATAGTCCACTCATTAGGTGAATGGGATTGTCCACTCATTAGGTGGATGGGATAGTCCACTCATTAGGTGAATGTGATAGTCCACTCATTAGGTGGATGGGATAGTCCACTCATTAGGTGAATGTGATAGTCCACTCATTAGGTGAATGTGATAGTCCACTCATTAGGTGGATGGGATAGTCCACTCATTAGGTGATTATACAAATTTATTGGTCATACATTGATGCATATTGTTTTATTTACAATAAAGAGAAAATCACGATCTGTACGACCGACAGTAGAACAGAAAGCGAGGAACCTTTCTTTCTTGATTTGCCCGCCGGTCAATAGTGCAAAGAAATTGACCCCCAAATTAGATTTTGTTTAAATCATTCGTCCATTTTAGATGTACGACGCCATGGTAGGCTCCTTGGTGTTTGAGTCAAATCTTTTTTTGTAAATATACTAGTCAGCTTAGCGATCTGAAGGGAATTAAATTTACTAGAATACACTGGTTGCATTATTTGCATAGGAGTAAGATCACCCAAAACGAGGAAAACTTTGGTTGAATTTTAGACGATTCGTGTGCATACAACTCATCGACTCAAGTAAAGACAGTGTCAATGTTTACTTTAACGCTCACGCTTATTACTTTAAGACTCAATGCTTACTATAGATTCAACAAATCGTTAACTATGACAAGCAAATTGGCGAATTATACTTACCTATGGACAGCAAAAGCGACCAAGATTGACATATCAATTCAAAAAACTGTTTTCATATAGACTAATATTTCTTCTTCTTCATGTGCCTTGTCTCTTCAAAACGTAGGCGATCATGGACTTCCACTCGGCTCTGTCTCTTGTCGCTCTCAATCATTTTTCTCTTGGTATCTCTTCTAAACCCTGCTCCATCAACCATTTGCTCAGACATAACAAGTACGACTCGCGTTGCTTTCCCCTGTCTCTCCTTCCATTTATCTGACCTGTCAGTATCAAATCTTCCAGGCCCCTTTTCCTCATTACGTGTTCCAGGAAACTCATTTGACTCTTCCTGTTATTTTTTCGTTAGCGTCCTTTCCAACGCCTCATCGTTGCACATGTGCTCTGTCAATGGTATTCTCAGCATCCTTCTGTAGAACCACATTTCTGCTGCCTCAAGCCTCTCTTTCATCCTTGATGAGATCTCCCAGCATTCACTTCCCTACAGAAGAACAGATATCACATAGTAATCCAGCACTCTTTTGTTTGTTTATAATGAAATTCTCCAGTCTTTCAGTACTCTGGTTAGCTTCTGAAATGCGTGTTTGGCAATGCCAATGCTTTGTTGGATCTCCATGTCGCACATTCCATTCTCTGTCAAAACACTTCCTAGGAATGTTTTTACTTGTTTTCGTTTAGATTCTTCGACTTGCAGTTGGCATATTGGTCTCTTCTTTTTGCTGATTACCATATATTCAGTTTTCTTGAGGTCTATTCTTAGTGCTTTCTTTTCAATTTCTTTTGCTAGCTTCTGTAGAAAGTCCTGCATTTTCCTTTCCGTGTCTGCTATCAACATCGTGTTATCCGCGTATCTGATATTGTTTAGAATGTGGCCACCAATGTCGAATCCTGGCAAGGCTTTTATTTCTCACATAATTGCTTGGCTGTACAGGTTGAAAAGATCCTTGTCTTATGCCCCTTTCTATTTTAACTATGGTAATTATAGACGCTACGAATTCTTACATCTGGTCACAAGTATTATCGCATCTAATCTTTATTTCACATCTCACAAGCCAATATTTACACTACCGGCCATAATTATTAGGCCACCACAGTTTTTTTTTAAAGTAATGATATATTTCATGCTATTTTTGGTATTTATTGCCAAGTGGATCATTCTAAATGAAAATAGAATGGTTCTTTTTTACTACTTCACAATAACATGTGCATCAAATGAGCTGTTCTAGTCTCCAGTTTTTGTGCTGTCTAGCCCATGCTAGTCTCTTCTTCTTATTGACTGGGCAAAGCAAAGGCTTCTTGGCTGCCTTTTAAAATTTTGCAAAGTAATAATAACAAAGGAAAGATTTTAATTTCAATTAGAATTATCTTGGCAATAAAAATTAAAAATAGTATGAATTAATCATTTTTATTTAAAAACTGGGGTGGCCTAATAATTATGGCCGGTAGTGTATATATTATGCTTCCTTACGAGTGGATTGAATGATTATGCAAAAGTTTGTCCACGAAACTCTGGAGTAGAATTACTGAATATAATATCAAATTTTATATTTTAATAATCACTGAGTCTTTCGTATTAAAAGGAGCATTGTTTACATATAGGATCAAATACAAACACAACAAACTTTCTCTATTGATTCAAATATAATCGCCATTAATATTTACTCAATTACACAATTATAAAAAAAACTATTACTTACTGACGGATTTAATTAAAAGTATTTATTTGTTTATTATAGACACGGCCAATATTTTTCTATAGACTCAAATATAAGATCAAAAATATTTAACTATGACTCAAGTATTGACGCGTAAAAAATGCTTACCTATAGTCAATTAAGTGCAATAGGTGAAACACGCTTGGGTGATCATGTCTCGAAAGAGACATGACTAAATGGGCAGAAGATTATCCCGCAGTAGGTTGCCATTGCTTACTGCGGCAGACTGGTTTTCAGCCAAGGGTATAGAACCCAATCTGTCCTGTTATTTAACCCATAACTGGAGGGAAGAGACGGAATAATACTTTTTTCAAGGGTATTTGCGCGTAAGTAAATGCAATGAATTCAACTGGAATTCGAACTCGGATCTCCGATTTCTCGTTTTGAGCCGATATCCACTGCCCCACAACGGACATTATATAGATAAATACTGAGACGAAAACTGTCATGCGGCATTTCCCGAATTTATTCGAGATAACCATTTAAATACATTTCTCTGTTGAATTGATACAATTTCTTGGGAATATTGCCATGTCTATCTTCCGTCTTTTTACTTTCATTACTTTGTTCCTTATTTGTCCTTTGCTTGTCATGTCCTATTCATTTAATGTTACAAACTCGAATCTTGATTAGTCGCCATCCTCGCTAAACGTCTTCTGTGAAGTTTGCGAAACTTGGAAAGTTTATCGGTTTAAATCTGATTTCCGATTTCCTTTCAGACAAGCAAACGCTCCTTTCTCGCACATCGAATGTTTCTGTCACTAACAAAGGCACTTCGCAATCAATTTACTCTTTCGGTTTTCCAAGGCTGCTGCTTTTATCTTCATTCAATACCGGAGATTGTAGTATTTGTCACGAAGGTCTTCGACCAGTGTCTTCACTGAATCATTGGTTCTGACAGGCACTAAAACACTAAGCTCTGCGATTGACAATACAAAGACAATGAGAATATTAGACAACCCCACCATTATATATATATATATATATATATATATATATATATATGTGTGTGTGTGTGTGTGTGTGTGTGTGTGTGTGTGTGTGTGTGTGTGTGTGTGTGTGTGTGTGTGTGTATGAGCGTGTGTGTCTCTATGTATGAGACGTTGAAATAAAATATGAATTGTGCGTGTCTTGTATGTGATGAGGGTTTGGCTGTTAAAGTTGTCACTTAAGACAGCTTTCGCACGCTGTCGTTTCAACTTTGAGAAGATGGCGTTCTCATAATATTCAGGAATAGAGTGCAAAGTATTTTCGATGCGTACATTGACAAAGAGTGCAAAAATATTAGCAGAAATGCTTGTTGATGTTAAAGTACTAAAAGAAAAAAGAAAAAGGAAAAGGAAAATAAAAAAATCTGTGAGTGCTCTTGAAGGAATGATCTAATTTTAACTATCGTTCTCTTCGTAGCTAATCAGAAATGATGTAAATTAGTAAAAATCTGTTTCCCTCCATTTTGAAGAGGCCAATCGATTTCGCCATAATTCATTATATAAAGAAGAGATTTAATTCTTGCCGACACAAATAGGGCAAACTATTTTTTTTCTTAGAGAAAGCAAATAAAATCGGTTAGATTTTCAAGATATTATAGAATAAATACCTAGGAAGTGTTCTAAGATCCGAAGGCGAATTGACATGGCTAAGGACGAATTCCAGAAGCTGAGTAGAGTGTTGAGAGACAGGAAAAGTTTGCTAGAAACGAAGAAAAGAGTACTAGATTGCTATGTGATATCTGTTGTTCAATATGGCAGTAAATGCTGAACAATCTTGTCAAAGATGAAAGAGGGACTTGAAGTAACTAAAATGTGGTTATACAGAAGGATGCTGAGGATACTGTGAACCGAACATGTGAACAACAATGAGGTTTTACAGAGGAAGGAAACGAAAAGGAAACTAATATTTTATTTCTTTTAATCGGTTCACCCCATGCAAGGCAGTAACGTCACCGATTCGCAGGGGGCTACAAAAGAGAAAAAGATTAAATAGAAAGAGAGTAAAGAGAAAGACGAACCAGTTACAGGGGGGGGTGTCAGAGATTGGACCAAGAGAAGGATGGGAATACAGGTGTGATGACAGTTGCAAAGGTAGAGAGAAAGGAAAAGATATACAGGGTGATGTAGAAAGAACTGGAGTCAAGTGGTTAAGAGATGGGTATTGACATTGCGTTTAAATTCCTGGAGATTGTAGCCGTCAGAAAAGCAAGAATATGGAAGAGAGTTCCACAGGCGGGAAATGCGAGAAAAGAAGCTGATGGAGTAGAATTGTCGGCTGCATTTGGTAGATCTAACTGCAAATGGGTGGGACCCAGTTGCAGAAAATGACAGCTAAATCTCCTGGGACTTGTAAATAAATGGGAAAGGCTTGGAAAATCTGATACTCACAGGTTAAATATAGGGAAAAGGAGACAGGGGAAAGCTTCGTGTAACATAATTAATGAGCTTGATTAAGAGGATGGCAGAGCGTAGTTTAGGTGTGGTAACAGGAGAAAATGTGCTAAGAACTACTAAGGACGGGAAGATGTGGAGGGCCATGATCGCCTATGCCCTGAGAGGAACGACACATAGAAGAAGTTCGACCGTGTATAATTTACCATTGATCAGATATTAATCCATCTATGACTGAGGATGAAATATTAATCATGATTTTAATCAGCTATCATCAACAAGCCTATTAGACTAGCAGGGCAATAGAAAACTGGATTATTGTCTTCGCGAATTTGGTGATTTAGTAACTCTGAGTTCAAACCCTGGGCCTGGTAGTGTGTGTACTTGAAATTTTCAGAATCAGCGCGAACAATAAGTTAGTGGTATTAAAATAAAAACTAGAAGCGATTTACCCTAGACATGGGCCGTGGACCAAGGTCAGTCTATCTCTGCAGATTACTCAGGTAGATCACATTTTGTTAAGTGCCATACATGATAGAGGCTTGGGCGATCACTTCTCGAAGTGACATAACTGAGTGGGGAATATGATTTTAATTACACTGCATCCGGAAGTGGCATCGCACATGGAATGAGAATTATATACCCCACTAATCGAAAAAAATGTTCAGTTCAAGATTTTTAGTAGCTGAAGAAGACTGGAGCGTACAACGGCCGAAACGTCGTAAACATGGTAATGAAAATGAATACAAAAGTCCGCACAGTTTTTGGTTTTATTTAAAATGAAATCACAATTTATTTACATAATTTATTTGTACTTTGGTATAAGGTGGCTTATATGTTATGGCATGTCAATACCTGTTTAATAGAAATTTAATAGAAAAACCTTTTATATCCGTGCATAAATGACAAAATCTAAAGAAGGATAGACACTGTATTCGGTCCTGACTTTGAGTTTCAAATTCAGTCCGTTCCTCATTGCCGAGATGTGGCTTCCCTCTGTCTTGTCTACGAATATTTTCATGACAACTGCTTTGACGAATCTTTTCCCATATTTCCCGCAGTAGGTTGCCATTTCTTTCTGTGGTAGACTGGTTGCGAAACAAGGCTATAGTCCCAATCCGTCCTGCTATTCCGAGTCGATACCCACTGCATCAAAACGCACATCTGCACATTCAAACTATATCGTGCGATAATTCCGTGATAACTAGAATTACTGCCAGAATTTGTCATTGGTTGGCACAATCTTAAAAATATAATATATGCAGATGACACAGTGCTGATAGCAGACATGGAAAAGAAACTACAAGACCTCCGGTCCTGGATTGACGGTAAACTGCATCCGGCAACAAGGCCTCTGATTGGGAGGTCGTGAGAAGCATGGAACCACTTCTTAATTCCTGTTGTTCCCAGGTCCACTCAGTCCCAGAGTGGTAGCACCTGTTAGTGTCCCAGGTATAGGAAAATAGTTACCCCCACCAAAAAAACTGGGGTCAAAACACTATTAAAATATAAAAATAGACTCTCATAGAAATATTTACATAAAAATATATTCTTATAGAAGAATATACATTTTTAAGGTTAAATATTATCAGCAATACATTTTTGAAAGAAAAAAATATTACCTTAGCAAATTTTTTGAGAGAAAAAAATTATTGCCATAATACATTTTTGAAGATGAATATATAACCAGCAATACATTTTTGAATACAAAGCTATAAGACATATTCAGTTTTCTAAAATAAAAATTAAAAAAATTAAAAAATAACTTTCATTAAAATTTGAATTATTCTTCTCACTATAACTGAACATTCAAAAAGACCTTTACGTTTTTGGCATTAAATAACCTATAGAGGTTGATATGCCATTCTACAAAACTCAAACTGAATACAAGACCTCCTACAGAATATAATAATGGAAAAGAAGAAAGGACTAAACGTAAACTACAAGAAAACTGAATGCATGGTCATCAGCAGAAAGAGGAGCCCAAAATGCCAATTACACTTTAAGGATAGTAATTACCTGGAAATTGTTGTAACATTGGAAGGAAAATGCGACACTGAGATCCGAAGGCGTATTGGGATGGCCAAAGACGTATTCCAAAAGCTAGGCAGAGTATTGAAAGACTGGAAAATTTCGTTGGATACAAAGAAAAGAGTAATTGACTATTATATGATATGTATCCTGTTCTAACAGAGGACCAAAAGTACAACACTGAGATACAAAAAAAAATTGGCATGGCCAAAGACGTATTCCAAAAGCTAAGCAGAGTATTAAGAGACAGGAACATTTCGTTGGGAACAAAGAAAAGAGTACTCGACTATTTTGTGATATCTGTCCTTCCATATGGCAGCGACTGCGAGACAATTTCATCAAAGGTGAAGGAAATTGCTGAAGCGACCGTAATGTCGCTCTGCAGAAGGATGCTGAGAATACCATGAATCGAACATGTGAGCAACGATGAGATTTTGGAGAGGATATAAACGAAAATGAAACTCATAAATAACACCAGGAAGAGAGAGCTGAAGTTTTTTTCGGATTCGTAATAAGGAAGGAAGGCTTGGAGAATCTGTCAGGCACAGGACAGATAAAGGGAAACAGAGACAGGTGAAAGTAACGAGTTGCATACTTGATGGGCTTAGTAAATGGATAGCAAAGCAGGTTTTGGTGTTAAGAGCTACAGAGGAGAGGAGGTTGTGGATGACCATGATCGCCTAGGTCCTGAAGAAAAATCGCACATAGAAGTTGAAGAATGCTTAATGTCATTTATGATCGCAGCCTTTTCTTTTTTAAGCTTATTTATTTTTCATTATTTCATTAATTCCTATACTTCGTTTTCTTATTATCTTTCGTGATTTTTTTTTTCGGTCTGAATGTGAATATTTCGAATAGAGCTTTTCGAAATAGGTTAAAAAGTCTTTTGGGTTATAGCGTGTCTTTAGGAAGTTTTTTCATTTCAGGATTTGAAAGTGTGATCTGGTCTAATTTTTCGAATTTTCCCTTATACTGGAAATTCCAGCCACTTTCACATCGGCTGGATGTGGCTTCCCTCTGTCACTTCTATAAATATTTTTACGGCTTCTGCTCTGACGAACTTAGGTCACTAGTGACCTCTCTACAAGAATTTACTCGGGTAACCAGACTAGCAATAAGGTCCCACCCTTTTGCAGTTAAATCAACCAAATGCAGGCGACAATTCTACTCCAGCAGCATCCTTCCTCGTGCTTCCCGCCTGTGGAACTTCCTTCCATATACATGCTTTTCATGACGGCTACAACCTCCAGGAATTCAAATGCAAAGTCAATTCCCATCTCTTATCCACTTAACTCCAACCCCTTCTATATCCTGTTCTTCTTGTTTTCTCTCTACCTTTGCAACTGTTTTCACTCCTGTGTTCCCACCCTTCTCTTGCCCTTTCCCTTTCACCCCTGTGGCTGATTCGTCTTTGTCTTCACTCTCCTCCTGCCTAAAACTTTAGCTCTTTTATGTATCCCCCTGCACATCAGTGGCGATACCTCCTTTGCTTAGAGTGAAATGATTTAAAAAATAAAGGTGATTTTTTTAATAATTTCTGCCTTAAACAAAGATTACAACGCTTTAAATTGTTGAGAGAAATGTCTACGTTGATGCAATTGCACATGAACCTGCAGCAAAAATTACGATAAAATTTTACGTTTCTAAATTAATTTTCTTTGGTATATGTCCGGGTATATAAACTTCTTCATGTGCGTGTCCCTTCAGGAGGTAGGCGATCATGGACTTTCACTTGGCTCTCTCTTTTGTCGCTTTCAGTAATTGTTCTCTTGCTATCTCTCCCAAGCCCCGCTTCATCAACCATTTGCTCAGAACCTAACAAGTACATCTCGCACTGCTTTCACTTGTCTCTTCTTCCATTTATCCGACCTGTGAGCAACAAATTCTCCAGGCCCTCCTTCCTCATTACGTGTTCCAAGAACCTCATTTGTCTCTTCCTGATATTTATGATCAGTTTTCTTATCGTTTGCATTCTTTCCAACACCTCACCGTTGCACACATGCTCTGTCCATGGTATCCTCAGCATCCTTCTGTAAAACCACATTTGTGCTGCCTTAAGCCTCTTCTTTATCTTTGATGAGATCTTCCAGCATTCACTTTCATACAGAAGGACAGATATCACGTAGCAATCCAGCACTATTTTTTTTTTTTTTGTTTCTAATGACATTTTCCTGTCTTTCAGTGATCGGGCTAGCTTCTGAAATGCGTCTTTGGCCATGCCAATACGTCTTTGGATCTCCATGTTGCATTTTCTACCCTTTGTCAAAACAATTCTCAAGTATTTGAATTTTTTCCTCTTTTTACTGATGACCATTCACTCATTTTTCTTTTGGTTTATGCTCAACCCTTTCTTTTCACTAAGCTATTCAATTTTATTTAGTGCTTTTTTCTTTTTGATTTTAATTTTATCGCTTTTCGATGAAATATAACATGTTGTGATAATTGAAGATCAGAACAAAAAATTGAAATTATCTCATAACTTGTACGCAGATTTACTTTAGATTTTCTACAGACAGAAGAACTTTCTGTACACGTCTTAGTTAATGGCTTTCTCCTTTAAATGAAGAAACATTTTTTTAAATCTAAATTATGGCCAAACTCATTACGGTGAACAACTAATGAATTTAGTGGGCAACATGCTTCTGTTGTAAATAAACCACAAAAGAAGTGGCCAAAAACTCATATTAGTCAATTAATACCTTTTTCAATTTATTGCAAGCATTCACCAATATCTACTGTCTCGACTCTATTGTAAGCCGGAATTGTGACTACCTGTTTGAATATACTCTCAAACAGATCTGATCTATTTGACTCCACTGAAACCCATGCCTGGGTGTACTTATCTCATTTGTTGCTTATAGAACGTATGTAACCCTCTTTGACCCCAGTGCAAAACGGTAAGTTTGGTTATGTGGGTGGGGTAAAGAATAATGGCTCGAAATAGTCAATCTGAGAGCCACGTTCTAATTCCCGTTAAGATCGTTATTTTCACTTAAACGTAAATACCTTGGGAAAAGGCATGCCTCTACGTCTTCTTCCACCCAGAATTGGGCTAATTATTGTATCCAAAAACCATTATTATCGAAAAAAGCAAATCTTACAATCTAAAAAGATTTTCTGAATTTAAATAACTTTAAAAAGTTGAGAAAAACGAGTCAAGGATTCAGTCGGTTATGTGCCATACGTGATAAATGCTTCGGGCGATCATGTCTTGAAAGAGACATGACTGACTGGGTAGAAGATTATCCCGAAGTAGGTTGCTATTGCTTTCTGCGGTAGACTGGTTGCGGACCAACTCTATAGAACCCAATCTGTACTGTTATTCAACCCATAACTGGAGAGAAGAGACGGATTAATACCTTTCCCAATTATATTTGTGTGTAAGTGAATGCAATGAATTCAACTGGAATTCGAACTCAGCTCCCCGATTTGTCGTTCTGAGTCGCTATCCACTGCACCACAACGCACAAACACAACTTATGTGTTTTTATCATTTCACACGATCATGCATTGTTTTAGTCATTTCCACACATTATCATACATATTTGCGTCATTACTAGCCAGTATCATGTTCGTTCAGACTTGCGCATTATGCATTATGTATTATTATTATTATTATTATTATTATGTATTATGCATTATGTATTATGATTATTATTATTATGTATTATTATGTATTATGTATTATGCATTAGGTTTTATTATGTATCATGTATTATGTATTATGCATTATGTATTATTATTATTATTATTATGTATTATTATGTATTATACATTATGTATTATTATTATGCATCATTATGTATTATGCATTATGTATTATTATTATGTATTATTATATATTATGCATTATGTATTATTATTATTATTATGTATTATGAAGTATTATGTATTATGCATTAGGTTTTATTATGTATCATGTATTATGCATTATTATTATTATTATTATTATTATGTATTATTATGTATTATGTATTATCTATTATTATTATTATCATCTATTATGTATTATTATGTATTATGTATTTTTTATGTATTATGTATTAGTATGTATTATGCATTATCTATTATGTATTATTATTATTATTATTATGTATTATTATGTATTATGCATTAGGTTTTATTATGTATTATGTATTATGCACTATGCATTATTATTATGTATTATGTATTATATATTTGTGATATATTATGTATTATTATGTATTATATATTTGTGATATATTATGTATTATTATGTATTATGTATTAAGCTTTATGCATTATTATTATCATTATGTATGATGTATTATTATTATCATTAATATTATTATTATTATTATTACTATGTATTATGTATTATGCATTATGTATTATCAAATTCAATTTCCACCTTTATTATACACTAGAAGTAATACCCGGCATTGAACGGGTTAGGAAGAGTAAGAATTCCTAATTTTATACGACCCATATCTTCAGACATTAAGTAATGTACACTACCGGTCATAACTTTTAGTGATTTAAAAATATTATGTATTTCATACTATTTTTAGTATTATTAGCCAAGTGAATCATTGTAAATAAAAATAGAATGGTTCTTTTGTTATTATAACTTTGCTGAATTTTACAAGGCAGCCAGGCAACGTTTGCTTTGGCTAGCCAATAAAAAAAGAGACTAGCATGGTGAGTGGGAGCACAAAAATTAGACACTAGTACAGTTCATTTGATGCATATGTTATTGTGCAGTATTAACAAAAGAAACATTCTAATTTCACTTGGCAATAAATACTAAATATAGTATGAAATAGATCATTTCTTTTTAAACTGGGGTGGCCTAATAATTATGGCCGGTAGTGTAGATAACTCTTGTATTTTTGAAAGGGTTATTCTCTATCTAAAAGTTACTGTGTTTAAGTTAATCTTTAACAAAAAAAACAAAACAAAAAAACTGAAACTAAGACATTCAAACAAATTTTAAACCGAGAGGCCATGCGCAATTTATTTTCTTTGTTTTATAGAATAATAAACTTGCAAGGGGTGTATAAGTTCTGAAACAAATCGGATGAAAAATGTGGTAGTGTATGTTAATAGAAATCAGTGAGGATACACACACACACTGACACGCATCTTCAGTCTTATTTATATAGATTTTCTTATAGTTCCAATCGTTACTACACATGTAAATTTCAACATGACGGTTCTTAATCTGAATGATACAATCTCTTATCTCGTGTATTTTTCATCTCTGCAAGTTGCATGTTCTTCTACTCTTCGTAAATATCTAAAACCTTTATTTACAGATCGAAGAGCCTTAGACTGTGCCTCGCCTTCATCTTACAGTTTATTTCTATTCACGTCCGCAGTAAATTTTCCAGACCGTTTGGGTCGTTCGAGTGGCTTCTTTTTTTAGACAGCAATTTCTCCTCTTTCTTCATCTTCTGTTCTTCTCTTGACGGAAAATCGAATCTGATCCACCGATCATCAATGCTAATCTTACAATACTTATTCGTCCGCAGGATCAAATGTTGCGCAGTCTCAAAATACTTTGGAAAAGTCTTGCGTGTGTTTGCGGATTTACGGCTCTGAGTGCATTGGAGGCATCGACTGCTGCCTGTCAAGCTAGTCTCGCGTCAGTCTTCAATCGTTCCCAACGAGACCTCGTTGTTCACCCTTAGGTCACATATCAGAGAACCATATTCAAATCTTGCCTTTTTTTCCCCTAGAAACCATGTTGCTTTCTTTATGAAGAAGTGTTTATTTTCATACCATAGTTCAGCTGAAAGTTTGGTTTGATTAAAGAACCACAAAATCGGATAAATTCACTGTTTCTACAAATTTGTCTCTATATACTAGTGTTCCTGACAACCTGAAACTGAAACCTACATAGGAAGTATCAGATCATTGGTGATTAGACTGCTGCCCAACAAGTATTTCTATTTAGGAATTTTGAGTGTAAGTTTGAGCTTTGTGGGTCATTTAATGCCAGAAATGTGGAGTATGAAAGTTTTTTTTTGTTCGGTTAGAGTGAGAAGTTTGATTTAGTAAGATTTTAATTAAATTTTTTGTTTTTCTTCTTTTTTACTTTAGAAAACTGAAAATGTCTTCTAGTTTTGCATTCGAAAATGTTTTGCTAAAAATAATTTTTTTCATCAAAAATGTGTTATGGTAATAATTTTTTCTTCAAAAATGTATATCATATATATATATATAAAAGGCAAAATGTTTGTATGCGTGTCTGTCTGACTGTATGTATGTATGTCCTTTATATAAATCCACAATTTTTATCGCTTTTCACCAAATTTCACACAAACATTCCTTAGACTTCCGGTCAGGTCATGGGCTACATATTTTTTCCCGATTTCCCATTCATTTTTCTTTCAATCTACGGTTTGGAAACAACTATTGCTTTTTAGTCTTTCGTGCCAACGTCCAAAGAGTCTGGGCTCCAGGACCATGGACTAGTTTGAAAGCTTTCATTACACCCAAGCAACGCCGGGCTATACTGCTAGTTTCTTTCTATAAAAGTCTATTTTTATGTATATATTTCTATAAAAGTCTATTTTTATACTTTCATAATATTTTGACCTCAGTTTGGGGGTTAACTATTTTCCCATAGCTGGGACCCTAACAGGTGCTGTCACTATGGATCAGGGTGAACCTGAGTACAACAACAATTAAGAGGTGGCTCCATGCTCTTCAAAACCTCCCAATCAGACGCCTTGCTGCCGGATGCAGTTTACCGTCATGTCCAGGACCCTCTGTTTAGGAGAGTTGCTAAACAACCAGCAGGATTTAAAAACATAACCTGTGTTTTGGTATAGTCAACGTCATCTAGCACAAACGGGTAAACTAAGAACTCTTGCTATGTGTGCTGATATTGTGGTTAAAGAAAAGTCTCACGGGGAGGAGAGCATCCAAGATTAAAGCCAACTGCTGGAGTGGAATAAAAATAACAAAAAGCAAGTTTGAGGGCGTCTATTTTAAATACGAATTATCCACTGGAAAAACCCCAAAATAATTTTGGCAGACCGGCTGCAGTCACTCTCTCACCGACGTATACCTCTTCTGTAAATACTTTCACGGCTTCTGCTCCGATGAACTTAGATCTCTGGTGACCCTTATGTACGAATTTGCAAGAGATACTAGATTAGCAACTAGATCCCACGCTTTTACAGTGAAACCGATAAAATGTAACCGCAATTTCGACTCCAACAGCTTCATTTCTTGCAGTTCCCGCCTGTGGAATTCCCTTCCACATACTTGCTTTCCCGACAGCTACAATCTCCAAGAGTTTATATGTAAGGTCAATAGACACCTCCTAACACACTAACTCACATCCATTCTCTCAAACACTATTCCCATCTACCCAACCCTCATCCTCGTTATCCTTACCCGTCTATCACCCTCCTTCTGACATTTTCTATATCTAACCACTCGTTCTCACCACCTTCTCCTATGTAACCCCCTGCGCAATAGTGGTAGTGGAATGCCTTGCCTGGGGTGAAATGAAAAAAAATATAATGATTTGTTCATATTACGCATACGAAAACATATAGATATGAAGCTCTAAAATAAACAAAAAAAAATGAGCATCGTCTGTGAGAAAATGGCAATATTACTTAATTCACCCGCTAGAAAATTTGAAACTGCACGCTGTACTTCTTGGCATTCGTGCCAGGAGCTCGAATACGAGCTTTTAAGAGTGCTTTGGTGTCAGTCGGAGGACAGTGCAGATAATTCAGAAAGAGTTGAATGAGTCTAATGGTGATTACGATGATACTGCATAATTCTGGCGAGAAAAGAAATAGTGAGTGTCTAAAACTCAACACAGAGGCCTACATCAAGAACCTGGAGCAGATAGTGTCGCTCAGGGTGAAGAGGGTGGCTGCTGGAAGAGACTAGGTATGCCAACAAGACTCTGCATCATGTTACACAAGAAAGAGAACCCGGTTATGATTGTCAAACAATTACTGCAGCCAGATCCCCACTCTTACATCTGGCCCATCTAACCCCTCATCCTTTTGAATATTATGTGTGGGGAGCAGTTAAGCGAGAAACCAACAAAACATCTGGCAACGGTAAAGATAAAATGAAAGTAATAATTCTAGCAGTATTCACCATCTTAAGTAAAGAAACCGCCCAGAATAGTTACAGGAGATTCCGAAGTTCTCTGGGTCCGTGACATGGGGACAAGAACACTGACGACGCACCTGGATTCGGCATTTTAAGGTGTATTTTAATAATATATATATATATATATATATATATATATATATATATATATATATTATCATTTTACCACAATCAAGGCGGTACCGTCACTGATGTTCAGGGTGCTACATAAGAGAGTTAAAGTTTTAGGCAGGCGGAGAGTGAAGGCAAAGACGAACCAGCTACAGGGGGGAAAGAGAAAAGGCAAGAGAAGGATGTGAACGCAGGAGTGAAGACAGTTGGGAAGGTATAGAGAATGGAAAAGAACAAGATACACGGGGTGATGTGGAAAGGGCTGGGGTCAAGTGGATAAGAGATGGGAATAAACTTTGCATTTAAATTTCTGGAGGTTGTAGCAAGTATATGGAAGGGATTTCCACAGGCGGGAAGCGCGAGAAAATAAACTGATGGTGTAGAATTGTCGCCTGCATTTGGTTGATCTAACTGTAAAATGGTGGGACCTTATCGCCAGTCTGGTTGCCCGAATAAATTCGTGTGGATGGGGCACCAGTGATCTAAGTTCTTCAGAAAATATTTATAGAAGAAAGAAAGGGAAATTACATCCCGCCGATGAGAAAGTGGCTGGAGTCGAGCTGTCAGATCGGCACTAATTAAAGATTCTCCTTTGGAGCCTGTCGAGAACACTGAGACGAACAGCAGAGGCGCCTACTCAGATATGACAACGGTATTCCATGCACGGTCGAATAGTTTATTTGTATATGTGCAAGATGGATTAAGGCGGAAAAAACTTCCTGTTCCGACACAGTGAACCAACGTTCGTAGCAATGGATTTAATATATATTTTTATTGCTCCATGATTTGATAAGTGACAGTGAGATATCATAGAGGCGGTAGTATATTCGATGTAGATAACTGTTTCATTAAAAGAAGGTTTTGAAATTGGCAGTGAAATTTATGTATTATATTTATCATCGTTAATTTAGATTTGATGTGGGTTTTTTTATTAGTAACAACAGGTTGGCGATTTGTTTATTTTCTGTGACATAAATTTTACATATTTCCCTGGATTTACGGCAAAAATATGGTTGTCAATGATTATTCGTATAGCGAATTTATCCTGCTAGTAGTTATTTTGCATTTGTTTACAATTAAATCTATTGATGTTTTGTTCTGTGTTATTTTTATTACTAGTGTCATGTTAGGATATTTACCCTACTTCCCCACTGGAGCGAGATGTGACACAAGGTCTTTTTTAAGGTGGGAACCCAACCGCGTACGGACAGGCTAAGGGACAAAAATTCCAAAGTCCCCTCAACCGCCGGTCGAGCTGGCCCCGGTGACGACCATCTGGTTCAACATTCTGCTGCAATGGACGGCGCGGCCGGGGGACACTGTTCCCCGGGACCGGGTATCTATTCAGTGTAATTTTTCTCAGTTGCAACCCTGCTCCCGTGGACGGAGCTACAACTGAGCTGCACTCAATCCTCGAGGACAGAGACATATTTGAGAGATGATTTGGGTCAGTACCCGACAGAAAAATGTGCCATGTAAGTATAATTGTTTCATGTAAGAATAATTTTATTTGTTGATCAAATACAAATTCTCGGTGTGTCCGCAACCCAATAGGATTTCGGCACTGCCATTAAATAATAGTTTGAGGTTTAGGAATGATAGAATTCAATTTGTTTTTTTATTTTGGATATTAATTTTCTTTTCCTTTTCTCTTTCTTTTATCTTTAACTAGCAATATAGCCCGGCTTTAAAACTAATCCATGGTCCTGGAGCTCAGACTCTTTGGATGTTGGCACGAAAGACTAAGCAATAGATGTTTCCAGTTAAAGCGAAACCGTAGACCGAAAGAAAAATGAATGGAACTAAGTCAAATTTTTTTTCGTCGTAAACTGAATTTTAAAGGCTAAATAATTCCTCTGAGTAAATGGTATCATGGCTGAGACTAAGAACTACAATCATACCTACTTAGAGCCAAAGCCGAAGCAAAAACTAAAATAAAAGGGCTGAGAAAATACAGACATACAGGCAGATAAAGAGACACACACAAACATCTTGCCTTTTATATATATATATTATCAATTTTCTGCGCTATTGTAAGAACTGCAACATTTAAACTTCTGAATGTCGTTTCTTATGTCTTTGTCTATGAGTGTATCAAATTTGATTAAAATCGGACCATTCCTTCTATAACCAATTTTTTCGATTATCGATTTTCGATATTTATTGGGGATACCTCGACACAAAACCTAGCTAAGAACACACGCAGACTCTTATAGTACAACTGTGTAAATTTTCAAGAAAATCAGTTCAGCCGTTTCGGAGTCTATAGGTAACGGACACACACACACACACAGACAAAGTTCCATTTATGAATAAGTTTAGATTAGATTAGATCTTATTAACGGATTATGTTATTTTTTTTTCTTCTTTGATTTTTCAGGTTTATTTGAATGGGGCGGTGTTATTAAGGTTATATGGTCTTTGCAAATTCCTTCAAATATGAAATCTAACATGGATTAATCTAATATGCAGGGGATATCGACTCGGAACGACAAACCAGTGGGCCGGGTTCGAATTTCAGTTGAATTCCTTGCCTTCACTTACCTTAGAAAAAGTAATCATTCGTCTCTTCCCTCCAGTTATGTGTTAAATAATAGGACAGATTGGGTTCTATAACCTTGGTTGGCAACTCCAGAAAGGAATGGCAACCTACTGCGGGGTCATCTTTTGCCCAGTCAGTCATGTCACTTTCGAGACATGATCGACCAAGCGTGTA
Source organism: Ascarosepion bandense (assembly GCA_037127315.1). NCBI lineage: Eukaryota > Metazoa > Mollusca > Cephalopoda > Sepiida > Sepiidae > Ascarosepion > Ascarosepion bandense. The sequence continues at coordinate 2,522,799 of JBBBDQ010001010.1, forward strand.
TCATATATGGCATTTAACTGACTGAGATCTAACATATCCCATTGTGGGGACTCCTTCGAACACAATTTCTACACTACAGAGTTCACATTTATAAAAATCTAACCAGGTCTAAGCATCCCAGACCAGAAGTGTGAAACTGAAGTTGCTAAATTATTTATTATCTATAATGTTATGTTTTTACATATTTAATCTATTTTTCAAATAACGTTCACCCTGTCAATGACCGGGAGCCACTCGAGGTAGGAAGTTAAGAGGAAGTTGTAGCGAAGATAAAGTTTAGAGTTGAAATGTTAAGAGAAAACATCCACTTGGGAAATTGTTTCACAGGATCGTGGTTCGCACGAAGATGCTGCTCGAGTAGATTTAATGATTTTAAGATTTATTTTTCTAAATTTTGGATCATTTTCCTGGTTTACGGTACATGTAAATTGTCTAGTATTTGTTAATTTGAGTTTTCGTAAATTATTATCAAAGTGCGTTTTTTTAATCGTTTCACCCCAAACAAGGCGGTAGCGCCACTGGTGTGCATGGGGTTACATAAGAGAAGAGTGAAAGTTTAAGCAGGAGGGGAGTGAAGAGAAAAGCGAATCAGTTACAAGGGGTGTCGGAGAAAGGGCAAGAGAAAACTAGGAATGCCAGTGTTAAGACAGTTGCGAGTATAGAGTGAGAAAGGAATTATAACAAGATACGCAAGGTGATGGCGAAAGGACGAAGGAAGAATAGGAATCAGGTGAACAAGAGATAGGGATCTATTGTGCTTTGTTACTTTCATAATATTCAAATATTAGGTTGTCCCAAAAGTTCGTAAACACTTGCAATTTTGCGTTTATATTGTTATAGTGATCTTCATCTTTGTATTCCAGATTGCCATTGATAAAATTGAGCTGCGAGTTTTGATTCGTTACTGCTGGAAGCGAGGTCTTTTAATCAGAAAAGCTGCAGAAGAGATTTGTGCTGCCGAAGGTGAAGGAACAATTGCATATGCGGCGATCTCAAAGTGGTACAAGCGTTTCGATTCTGGCGACATGAGTCTTCAAGATAAACCTAGTTCGGCACGGTCGTAAAAATGGATGATGGAGACTTGCAAACCGGCTTGGACATTGCGCCTTCATTGAGCACTCGGGAATTGGCTGATGAGCTTGGAGTTGGCAAATCGACAATACACCGATATTTGAAGCAACTTTATTTTGTTCACAAAAAGCCGCGCCAAGATCCGCACGAACTCACCTAAGCACAAACCAACAGACGAGTTGAAATTTGCCGTCAATTGCTCAGCAATTCATTAGATGAGCGTTTTTGGAAGCGCATTGACACATCCGACGAGAAATGGGTCTATCTGGTCCAGCACAATCATGACAAGCGATGGGTTCAGAAAGAGCAAGAGTCACCGTCGGTTCCAAAACAAGATCGATTCGGCAAGAAAGTCATGTTATGCGTTTGGTGGAACTTTGAAGGAATTTTGCATTTTGAGTTGGTTCCAAATGGTCGTGCCATCAGTGCCGAACTTTACTGTCAGGAACTTGAGCGGGTCTACGAAAAATTGAAGTACCCGACCCTGATCAAACGAAAGCGCGCTTTGATGCAGCAGGACAATGCCAAGCCACACACCGCCAGGAAGACCAAACACAAGTTTGAAGAGCTGGACGGCGTTGGGGTTCTGCCACATCCAGACTACAGTCCTGAGTGTGGTTCATCAGATTACGGCCTTTTCCGTTCAATGCAACACTTTCTGAAGGGCCGCCGATTCGACTCGTTTGATGAAGTAGAGGAAACCTGTCAAGAATTCTTTGATTCGAAACCGGCTGAATGGTACTTTGACCAGATCCGAAAGCTTGCAAATCGTTGGCAGAAAGTCTTGGAGAATTATGGTCTTTATTTTTAGCAATAATTTTTGTTGTTTTTGCGAGTAAAATTCCAATTTTTTGCAAGTGTTTTCTGATAACCTTAGATTACTTGCAAGTAAACTTTAAATGTTTTGCAAGTGTTTACGAACTTTTGGAAAAACCTATATATCACTTCTTTACTTCTACACATTAGAATCCTATGCTTTCATATTAATTAAATATATTTTGTATGACTTTCCTCAATTTAGTAACATTTTGCTGATGTTGGGTTGTGTGCTTTTATAATTAAGGCTTTTTACATTTGTAATTGTTTTCTACTGTTTATTAAATTTATTTATTTCAGCTATTACCATATCTCTCTCTCTCTCTCTATATATATATATATATATATATATATATATAGTACTGTACAAAAGTATTAGGACAAGAAATATTTAATCTTTTATGAGGTAAATTGACAGAAAATAAACAATTTAGTTCAAGTAATTTTATTTGATTTACTCAACAAATGCTAAGAAAAATATTTGTTACAAAATATATTTAATATTTAGCTGTTTGCTTTGATCACAACCTTCATTCTGTCAGACATTGACATCCCAAGCTTCTTCAATGTATCTAATGGTATCATTAGATACATTGAAGAAGCTTGTTTTTGTTCCCAAAGTGTTTCTTGCGTAGTAACATTAGATTTATCAATTTTTATCCAAAATATCCTATAGAAATTTAATGGAACATTTTCAAAATAACTTGTTTAATAGAAAATAGGAGTAAATTAAATATAACTTCTTTTTAATACATTTTTTACGCCTAGTTTTAAATAATCAATATTTATAAGCAATTGACTTGGCTTTTCACCCTGTATTTGAATTTCAGTGAGGTTTTTAACAAAATCCCCTCTGTCCTAATACTTTTGCACACTACCGGTAGTGTGCAGAAGTGTTAGGACAGGCGTGATTATAAAATTTATTTATAAAGTATGTAAGTGAAGAGGCGTGTTTTACATTTATTGAATGATTTTCTATTCATTTATTAGATGATTGCATAGTACATGAAACTCCAAGTCCAGTCTTAGGCATTGTATAATATGTATATCTATATATATATAATTAATAGCTCAGTTATATTATATTGAGTACTGTTCTATTAACACCTGTTAAATAATTAAATATCGGTGTATACCTGCATGTATGCACATATGTATATTAATTTGCTTCCACACCTCTCTCTTTTTCTTTCTCTCTCTCTCTCTCTCTCTCTATATATATATATATATATTGTGTGTGTAACATATGAAAACATCTATGTACGTGTGAGATGGCTATATGAAAAATACAAATATGTGTTTATACGTAAGTAAACAAAGATGTATGCAGCATGATATCAAATGAATTTATTTCTCTTAAACTGCAAATGTTCGTTCCTGGGTATGACAGTAAACTGCATCCGGCAGCAAGGCCTCTGATTGGGAGGTTGTGAGGAGAATGGAACCATCTCTTAATTGCTGTTGTTCCCAAGTGTACGCTGACTCGGAATGGGAGCACCTGTTAGGGAGTCCTAGCTATGAGCAAATAGTTAACCTTCAAACTGGGGTCAAAAACTATGGAAGTATAAGAATACACTTTTATAGAAATCTCTCTATATAAAAGGCAAGATATTTGTGTGTCTATCTGTCCTTTATCCACAATTTCTATCCGATTCTCACTAAACATCACACAAATATTCTTTAGGCTTCCGGTGAGGTCATGGGCAACTTTTTTCTTCCGAATTCTCCCCGATATGAGAAATCGATACTCCGATATCCGATTAGGTCTCATTTCAGCCCTTTTATCGTGGTTCTTGCTGCAGAATTTGCTCTAATTTTGTAGAATTATAGTTTTTAGTCTCAAAAATTAGCAGATCTTCTCAGATGTCTTATTTTCCCCGATAACGGAAATCGATACCCCCGATATTTTATCGAATCTGATCAAAAACCGATATTTAGCCATCATTCAAGTCTGATCAAAATCAGGTTTTCAGCCCTTTTATTTTAGTTTTTGCTTCGCGTTTGGCTCTAAGTAGGTATAATTGTGGTTCTTAGTCTCAGCCATGATAACATTTACTCAGAGGACTTATTTAGCCTTCAAAATTCAGTTTGTAACGAAAAAACTAATTTGAAAGCGATACCAGAAAATCAAATATTGACTTACATCCATTTATTTTTCTTTCAATTTACGGTTTTGCTTTAACTGAAAACAACTACTGCATTTTAGTCTTTCGTGCCAATGTCCAAAGAGTCTGTGCTCCACCACCATGGATTAGTTTTAAAGCTTTCATTCCACCCGAGCAACGCCGGGCTCTACTGTTAGTATATACAAAATTAACCTTTTGTAAGAAAATATACATTTTTTAAGGAAAAATTATTACCAACAATACATTTTTAAATAAAAAACTAGAAGACAACTTCAGTTTATGAAAAAAAAGTATTTTAATTAAAGTCTGTCTAAATCAATTTTCTCACTATAACCGAACATTAAAGAATACCTTAAAACCTTACGTTTTTGTCATTAAATAACCCACAGTGGTTGATATGGTGTTAAGCAAAACTTAAACCATCAAACAACAAATGTTTATATCTAAACATGATCTTCTTTGTCAAATCACTTCATTCAGTAGTGAATATTAAACATGCAGACTAAATATTCTACACTTAAAATTCTATCTTCATATCGAAGCGATAACGCTAGGAAGTTATCGATTCTTTTTCCCGGCTGTGTAAGCAAGCATCTGATCAGGTTAGCACACGTGGAATGATACCCAACGAGAAGAGCTTTTTACAATGACAACAATCATTTACTCTTTTCAGAAGCTCTTTCAATAAGATACTTCTCATCCGGGTCACAAATTTTTCTTGAAACCGATTGCACACTGGAATGGAACGCTCACCAGTTTAGGCAGGAAAGGTCATTTCGCTATCTAAGTGAGGTTGTTACTTGCAGTTTTGCACAGAACTGTTTTAACGTGGAAGATTTCTTGTCAATGCCTCTTTGAAGTGAGTTGCTTTTACAAAATGTTTCCCTTTCCCAGTCAAAACTGTTATTTTTATTTTATTATATTTTTTGCTCGGCACTTTGTGTCCATTTTTAAATCAGTCAAACGATGTTGCCAATTCTAACAGTCAGCTTCTATCAATTGATTTTTTTTTCCTTCTGCTTTAAGCGCAGACGTATCATACCGAGGATATTTCAGTAAAGAAACGATGAAATTGAAAATATCCATCTACATCAAAAGTAAAAGACTTCAAAGATAATATTTTAACCAGAGTACAACAATTATAGGAAACCAAAGCGAATGAAGATAAAGAAATATGAAAAAAATTTTGCATATATTTTTATAGAAATACATTTTTTAATAAAAAAAATGTGAATTAAATTTTTGCTTTATGTACAATTATAATTTATCATTTAGATTGAAGAAAAATAACTTTTTTTTACCTTTATCCGTTATCTCTAGCTTTTGCATTTAATTGAGCTTGAAAAACACACACACACGCAGATATATATATATATATATATATATATATATATATATATATTCCAATCTTCTGACTTTTCTTTTCAATTGGAGTAGGTAGACTAAACTATCGCCCGGTTCACACTCCACCCACGTCTATTGAACAGGTGAAGAGGTTCATTCCTTGTTCCATGTTTAGGATGTGGTTTCCGGCTTTCTCTTTTCCAATCTTTTCACTATTATGTAGCCCCCTGCACATCAGTGGCGTTACCGCCTTGCTCGGGGTGATATGATTAAAATATATATATAGAGAGAGAGAGCCAAGTTCCCTTACGAGCTGTTAAGCGAAACCGTGGTAGGTTGTTGGCTCGCTCTTAGATTTTCGATTCTGTTTGCTCTACTTTCGCTTTGAGTGCTTTGTGTACTCGGCTTTCGTATTGAGCTCTTTATTGTTAAGGTTTTCGTCTTGTTTTTTTTTCTTTCTCACGAATGCTTGACTTTTCGTTCAAGTATTTCGTTTGTTTCTTTTTTTTCTTCCCCTTCTTTTCACCCCGGTTTCGTTCCCGGTGGGTTTCAAGACGATTTCATTTGTAGTTTAATTATTGCTAGTCTTGATAGAATTAGTTCTGCTAATATTGGTAATATTACTATAAGTAATACTACTATATATATATTTATATAATCATATTCCGTATCCAGAGAAACACTATTCTTTAAAAAGTGCTCAATACAAAGTAGAACTAATAATATATAGAATTTATATATCACTTGATAAGACACGGATAGTTTCGAAACAAAATGGTTACTCTTGTAGTGACATTATAACATATCTATGTTATATATATATATATATATATATATATATATATATATATATATATAAGCACAAAGTGTTTGTCACTTTACCTGAGAAGGTTCATGCTGACTTCGAAGTTATGGTATTCTTGCTCGTAAAGGGCTTGTAGATCTTCGAAGCCGACATGAATCTGCACAGTTAAAGTGACAAAATAATTGGTTTTATTAACGCTCTATCTCCGTCCGGATATCGATCACTTTACGACAAAACACCTGCTTGCCAGAATACCTTGTATCAGTAACCGCATAAAAATTAACCTTGGCGCTCTCAATTAAACAATAGGAACTTCATGAGATATGGCACCAGAGAAAGAAATTTGCCAGAGCAGAAGCCATTAACATATTTGTAGAGAAGGCAGAAGGAAGCCAGATCACATCGGTGAGAGAACTACAGAATGCGGGCTGCCAAATCAGGATCGATTATGTTCAGATCATCTTTTGGATTTTGTCGAGAAACTCGAGATGAATAGCATGAACACCCGCCCAGATATGGCAACACTATTCAATGCGCTGTCGGATGGTAGATTTATAAATGTGCTAGATGGATTCCGACGAGAACCTCGAGATGAATAGCATGAACACCCGCCCAGATATGGAAATACTATTCAATGCACGGTCGAATGGTAGATTTATAAATGTGCAAGATGGATTCTGACGAGAAAAAATTACTGGCCCAAGAAATTGACCGAAGCTTTCTAGCGATAGACGCAGCGACATATTCGATGTAGTCGTTCCACTCAGGATCATTGACTCTTCCAGGTCTCGCGTTTTCAGTTGACATCAAATAGAAGGGTTATATTGAATCAATGTGTATGTCTGATGCTATAAATGCTGTTTTACTATTGTTATGGTGCCTTATCTATATTGGAATGAGCTCTTCCTGCTTCATAAAAGGAGGAAACTTCCTAAAGGAGGGAGTCGAGACGCAGTTCGGGCGGATATTTCTTTCTGTTGATTAATAAACCTCTTATTATATATATGTTCTGTTATTTCAATACACTGGTTTAACCAACCTTCTTGTATTAGTGTTTTTCTTCATGGCTCTAACAAGCCACGCCAACCAAGCCGTGCTTGACCATCTTCTTGTACGTTGGTAAGTTTATCATTATTCCGTGCATCGACTATTGCTGCCTTATCTGGTATGTATCAAGAGATTGTTGAAAAACTACAAAGAGTAATTCGAAACATTATCGAACCTGACCTCTTATTTCCGCTTCAATCACTTCCTCACAGACATGACGTGGCTTCTCTGTGCCATTTTTATTTATTTTATCATATTTGTTATTTATATTTGTCATGTTTTCGAACTCTACCTACAACTACATATACTTCCCCTCACAAGAAGTGGAAGACGGAGAGAGAGTGAAAGATTCGCGGAAGATCAGTATCAGCAGATCAGCAAAAGAGGGATAGGCAGAGATAGCCAAGACTGCTACCGTACGACAATTGGGAGTCCCAGTTATATTATTATTTTCTAAACCGTATTTATTCGTTCTACTAACAGAGTTCCACGTATTGTATTTTGTTGTGTTAATACCATGGTTCACAACCTTGGGTTAAATTACCCCAGTGGGATAATGAACCCAGATTTTGGGGGTAATGGATGTTTGATTTGGAAAGAGACAATCAGCTTATAATTTCACACTGTGTTCTTGGAATGGCGACCAAGAAACGTAGCAGACTCAACGTCTCAAACGACGCCCAATTAGCCCTTTCAGTCACAAAGCCAAAAATGACCTGGCACAGACAATACAAGCTCAACACTCACATTAAGAATCACAGCTAGGTTACGGCTACTATACCTCTGATTATTATAGATTGGTGTTATTGTATTGAATAATTTCTATTAACTTTGTCTGCTTTTGATGTATGAAAATATAATTACTACTTTTCCTATATTACGGGTATTTGTTTATTGGGGTAATGGATAACAGGGAAATTGTATTTTGGGTTAATCGCAGCAAACAGTTTGGGGAGCTATATGTTAATATATATTCATTATTTCGTATTTTGGTTGTTGTATTATTTCTTTCCGCACTCTTAACCGGTTCCACGACAATATTTTTACTGTTATTATTCTGATGAGCTTTCATACTTGGTAGCTCGATTTGACGAATTAAATCAAATACGAGATGTTTTCCATTGTCTATTGCTGTTTGCGATAAAGAATATTAAGCTCGTATTTTGTCATGCATGTCTTAGATCTTTTACACGTGAGATTTTTTATTAAGGATTGAACTACTTTTATTAGTTAATAGGTTACAGACTAACATAATACGTTGGCCTAAAGATAGCGCTTGTGTAGGAATGTAAAAAAATATTTTAGGGCTTCATAAAATCTCTTATTCTAGGAAGTACCAGGCGAAAAACCCATTGGCCCTGGTGTCATCATTTATTAGTGAATTAGTTACAGACTAACATAATACGTTGGCCTAAAGATAGCGCTTGTGTAGGAATATAAAAAAACATTTTAGGGTTTCATAAAATCTCTTCTTCTAGGAAGTGCCAAGGGTAAAACCCATTCGCCCTGGCATCATCAGGGCTACAGGAATGGTATACACGACCTCGGAGAAGCCACAAACACCTGTTTGCCCTTTCCTTCACTATGGGAGTGGTAGTAAAAGATAAGAGGAAATGCAGCCATGTCGAGACGTTGATTCTGCGCAGTCGATTGACCCTAAGCCATCGCCTTCCACCATAGATTTGCATTAGGAATTAATAATAAGGTTAGATGGTGTGGGGCTGGTGTGTTGTAGGTTTGGGATGGCTTATATATGACCAGCCGATTGATCTGATCGGGCCTCTCTGATCTCGCCCAGGTAAGGGCCAAATTGGTGGATTGTAAGTCATGGTCACTTTTCACCAGGGTCCCGAACTGCTCAACCACCACTTGCTTCCGGATTCCGCCTCTCCCGTGAATTACGATATTTGAAACAAATTTCAAATGCAATCCTAATTATCTACAGTCTTTTTTTAATTATTTTGCTTTATTAACTTCTCTGTTTCTTTTACATTCAGTCTTTTGTGCCTTATTTTTTGTGAAATATTCAAGAAGATAATATTTAACATTTGAAAATATTCCTTCAAATTGTAATATATACCACAGTATATTTAAGAAGATCAAATATATTGCTTCTTAGTGCAAATATGAAATAATTCTTTATAAGTAGCCTTGAATTGTGAGACATAATCGAGTTATTTGCACAGAGCTACGATTAACACGTTTGTCTACCAGACATTGATTGTAATCATTTTAGAAATGTGAATCTTGCGTGGATGCTTCCAATTATGTAGATAATGGGTTTGTCTGGAATCTGTAACAAGATAAGAGGGATTATATTCAATTTAACTCCCTTTTCATTCAATGAAGTCGTCATTGTCATTTAACTGAATTTCAATCTGTTACAAAGCTCTCCGTGACACTTCAGTCTTCAACTTTCGTTTCTTACAATCGTATTGCTTATATGCTTTTTTGAATTTCATAGTGTTGTAAAGAGAAGAAAGAAAGAGCGTATCGATAAAAATTCTTCTTCTTCTATGTGCCCTGTCCCTTCAGGACGTAGGCGATCATGGTTCTCCACGTCTCCCTATCCCTTGTGGCTCTTAGTATGTTTGCTCCTGTTGCTCCTGTTGCTCCTGGCAACCCCCGTTCCGTCATCCACCTGATCAGGCCCTGCAAATATGTTATCCGCTGCCTTCCTCTGTCTCGCCTTCCTTCTATCTGACCAGTCAGTATCAGGTTCTCCAGGCTCTCCTTCCTCATTGCATGTCCCAGGAACTTCAGTTGTCTCTTCCTGATGCTCAGCATCAGTATCCTTTTTGTTGCCATTCTTTCTAACACCTCGTCGTTGCTTGTATGCTCAGTCCACGATATCCGTAGCATCCTTCTGTGGAACCACATTTCGGCCGCTTCCAGTTTTGTCCTCATTTTCGATGATATTGTCCAGCATTCACAGCCGTGAATCCTTATCCACAAGGGATAAGGAGACGTGGAGAGCCATGATCGCCTACGTCCTGAAGGGACAGGGCACATAGAAGAAGAAGAAGAAGAAGAAGAAGAAGAAGAAGAAGAAGAAGAAGAAGAAGATCCTCTATAGCAACATAGTATATGATTTTGATCTTCAGGAAGCTGGAAGCTGAAATCTTAAATCATGGAAGAATTTCTAGCAGCTCTAGTTGCTGTTGACAAATAATCATATGTAAATTTCTTTTTTCGTCATCTTTTCACACCACATCGATGCGCTCATTAATTATTAATTAATTAAATAATAATTAATTAAATAATAATTAATTAAATAATAATTAATTAAATAATAATTAATTAATGCTTTTCTTTAGCAATAAATTCGAACTTGACTTTATAAATTATAGTCTTTCGTACTATTTTTATTCATTATTTAGTCTCTTTATAAATTCGTAGTAATCGAAAGTATAGTCCTAAATTTTATCGAATATCTTGTATAAACACTGGTATGTTTTGACTATTTTTCATTCATTATATTCCATTCTTTTTACGAGTATACACCTCATAATAAATGAAAAATTGTGTGAGTTTGTCCGAATGTCTTTAATAGAGGTAAATAATACAATATCATGTCAAAAATATTACCAGGTAATAGGTGTGCTGAGTAGTAGGTGTGCTCTAGAAGAAAAGAATATCATCCTATTTTCGTTTTCCCAATTATAGACATTATTGTATCCATGATATAACAACATCGTATTTTACAGATGGAACTGAATAGTTAAAAAAAAAAATTTATGTCGCTAGGTAATACACAAAATTATATATATATCATATATTCCACGCACAGAAATTATATTTGATATGGTAAAACAAGCAGATTGAAAAGATGTTGAAAAAGAGATTTACGTATAATGATGCTCAAGAGCAACTAGAGCTGCTAGAGATTCTTCCATGTTTCTGGAGAAGCCATATTTAAGATTTTAGCCAAAATTATATACTATGTCGCTATCGAGGATATATTCCGAAAACGGTAAACGCCGATTCCTGTTTTTTTTTGCTTTTAAATTGAGGATTGCAAGCCACAGATTTATACTCACCCCACGCTGAGGTACCGGGCAAAAAAAGCTGGATTGTTTCACTCCTGGAGGTTGAAGACTGACCGTTTTTGTCACAATATAAAATGGCGTCACTAAGCGGTTATCAAGTAATTTCATTTCGACCAAAGATAGATACTTGCTTTTTGTATCACTGCATCTTAAAAAATCATTAACCTTTTCTAATTTTTACTAGTATTGTATTTTTCTTGCATACAATCGTTTTAATAAAACTTATATTGTTGATTTTCGGGATCTATTGGATAAAGCACTAGTTTTTTTTTTACTAGTTTTATTTCGGTATTTGACATTGTTTACACCGCGTGTTAATAAATTCTCGGGCCAAAAAACGTATACACAAGTACATGCATACATAATTTGAATGTGTAAGATAGTGTTCAGTGATAAAGTCTTATCAAATAACCCATAGCTGGAGAAGAGATATGGATCCATACCTTTTCGCAGGGTATTAAGCAAATGTAACTACAGTGCCGTGCTTAGCATCATCGCCCGTCCGCAGAATGCGTCTTGCGGCCCCTCTACCCGCAGAATGCAACTTGTGTCCCCTCCCCGCACATACTGAACCCACAATAAATGGCACTTCAAACAAAATAACATACTTTCGGAACGCAGATATTCCGTGATCACGAAAAAACTGAAGAAATCGCGGAATTGGCGTTTTGAAGTTATACGTTACGAAAGTTTTCACAATTTTTAGCTACTTTTTATGTATGTTGAAACAAATATTTGTAATCTCTTTCTCTCTCAAGTTAATCATTTTTAATTGCAAATGATTTGTGGCCTTTTCGGGGCCCGGAAGGCTTATATCAAAGATTATATATATATATATATATATATATATATATATATATATATATATATATATAATTTTCTCTTTATATATATATAAAGAGAGAGAGAGATATGGGTTAATAGATGTCTATTTCAACATATAAGTATGCTAATAATTTTCCAGCTAATCCTAATAATTATTTTATTTTATTTTTTCATTAAAATAGATCTGCGGAGCTAAAAGTGCCTTGCAGCTTACCAGGGCCTTCCGGCCCCTATGGAACTTACGCCCCCCCCCCCACGCAATTGCAGGGACCCGCTAAGCACTGCGCTCTATAACGAACCTAACTGAAATTACAACTTGACTCTCCAGTTAACAATTCTGGGCCATTATCCATTGCACATCCGCACATTTAAGTTTAGAGGTACTAACCAAGCTCGGCTTTGGTTAACATCAGTGATAATACATGAACGTAACTTTAACGTGATATGGCCGAAAATAAGAAACTGGAATAATACATTCGCTTCCCAATCAATCCGGTCAACTCCGCTACTGGACTGAACAATAAAATCAAAGTTTTTTTAAACTCTCAGTCATCAGATTATTATAGGTTTTTGTTGTGCATTTTGGAAAGAATTCGGTAATACAAAGAATTATTTATAAAGTTGTTTGGCTTTTTACATTTCTGGAAATAGTTTTAGCTAGAGCTTTGAGTTTAAAGATACAAACGCCCAGTAAAAAAATTCATATACACAGAATTTGAAAAATACTGAAATGGAAGACTGTATAGCGACAGTTAACTTCCGTTTCTGTCTCGCAACGACATCAGGATAGCAGGAAAGGAGTATTAACCGAAATATAAGGGTTTTCCTGGTTATTACTACTTCTGTATTTAAAATTAATATATTTTCTAATATACAGGGTGTCCATAGAGTTCATGTTCACTTTAAAAAAATTATAATTTTATTTGTCTTTGTGATAGAAATAAGCTGTAAAAATATTATAAAGGTTAATGTACCTAGTTTTAAGTATAGTTATTGGATAATTATTTACCACAAAATTTGAAACATTTCTTGGTAAGTAAACAGATAGATTGGAAGAGGTAAACTTATTTAATATATACAGGTTGTCCATAAAGTCTGTGTGTACTTTAAAGATTTTATAATTTTATTTGTATTTGTGATAAAAATAATCTGTAAAAATGTTATAAAGTTTAATGTACATTGTTCTCGTCTGATCACTGAAGTTAAACAACATACAATCTGGTCAGTACTTAGATGAGTGACAGTCTTGGAATACCCGGTGCTGTGAAGGTAAGAACCAAGAATGGTCCTTGAAGTTTGGAGATTGGGCGCTGGGCTAAGAACTCTACCCCGTAAAAAACAGTTTGTTACGAAAACAGTAACAAAAATTTACTGTCCTACGTACCATTGGGTGTAAAAGGGGTGAGATGACGATTGCTACTAATGTGATTTCAGGCATTACTGTAAATCAGTTGGCAAATGTTTTCTGTGAACTTCAAAATCGTATTACTCTTTGTATTTCTATTGATGGAGGACATGTGGAAAATTTAATAAAAAATATAGATTTACTTCTTTCTAATCCGTTTTACAAATTATTTCTATCGCAAATACAAATAAAGTTATAAATTTTTTAAAGTGCACCCGAACTTTATGGACACCCTGTATATGAACTGATCCAAATTCATGATTGTATTAATACAGCTTTCAAATAACATGTCATCATCAAGGCTGTTTATGCTAAGAACTTTAATAGAATTGTGTGTATTAAAACATAAAGATTTACTTCTTCCTAATCAAATTTTACAAATTATTTCTATCGCAAATACAAATAAAGTTATAATTTTTTTAAAGTGCACCCGAACTTTATGGACACCCTGTATATTAGAAAAATATATTTTTTTTGTAAAAAGTATTAGAAAGAAGTAAATCTATACTTTTAATGATTTTACTGAAATTTTATTTAAGTTTCCACATGTCCTCCTATCATTAGCAATACAAAGGGCCTTCTATTTTGCAGTTCACAAAATCAACTGATTTACAGTAATGCCTGAAATCACAGGATGTGCGTTGTGGTGCAATGGATATCGACTCGGAACGACAATTTGGATGAACCGAGTTGAATTCTTTGAATTCACTTACGCACAAATACCCTTGGGAAAGGTATTAATCCGTCTCTTCCCTCCAGTTATGAGTAAAATAATAGGAAAGATTTAGTTCTATACCCTTCGCAGGCATCCAGTCTACCGCGGCGCAGAGAGCAATGGCAAGCCCAGTCATGTCGCTTTCGAGATATGATCGCTTAAGCGTGTATCACCTAAGGCACTTAACTGAGGGAAATCGCATTATTTATTTTAGCTTTCAAATCTTCTAGTGAACTCGGTTTGTTTGTATATACAATTGTTTTCACATGTCAGTTGAAGTCATGGATCAAATTGATTCTGAAAAAAGAAAACTTTTTTATTGATCTAAAAATTGTTGCAAATTTTGTGGCAAAGAAAATAACTATACTTAAAACTAGGCACATTGAACTTTATAACATTTTTTTACTGATCATTTCAGGGCTTACGGCCTATCATTTTGAATACACCGGTTTTCGCTTGATCACCGAAGTTAAGCAACGTTAGAGCCTGGTCAGTACTTAGATGGTTGACCGCTTGGGAATACCAGGTGCTGTAAGCGTTTAGTGACGGATGTGCACTGTGCTGAAGTGGATATCGACTCGGAAAGAGAAATCGGTGAGTCGAGTTCGAATTCCAGTTGAATACCCTGCATTCACTTAAGCACTGGTACCGTTAGGAAAGGTATTAATCCGTCCCTTCCCTCCAGCTATTAAGGGTTAAATAGCAAGGGTAGGACTTGGGGACCCTGCACTTAAACACAAATCCCAATGAATCTTGATACTCGAAAAAAATGTATTACTAGACGCAAAAACTTATATAAAGAAAAAGAACAATAAATTGTTGAAAGAAAAAGGTACTACCAGCAATAACTTTTGGAGTAGAAGTTGCGGTTGCATTTTATCGGTTTCACTGTAAAACGGTGGGATCTAGTTGCTAATCTAGTATCTCGTGCAAATTCGTATTTAGGGGGCACCAGTGATCTAAGTTCATCGGAGCAGAAGCCGTGAAAGTATTTATAGAAAAGACACAGGGTAGTCACGTCGCGCCTGTGGGAGAGAGACTGCAGGCGGTCTGCCAAATCGGTATCTATCACATTACAGACCCTCCTCTGAACCTTATCGAGAAGCCCGAGGAGAATAGCAGGGGCCCCCGACCAGATATGGCAGAAGTATTCAATGCACGGGCGGATGGTAGATTTATATATGTGCAGGATAGATTTAGACGGAAAAAACTTCCGGGCCCTACACAGAGAACCGACTTTCATAGCAGCGGATTTAGCAATGGATTCGATATAGTCATTCCATTTGAGGTCCGCTGAAAATGTGAGACCAAGGAGGCGTAGTGTTTTACTCTCTGGGAGGCAAGCCTGGTCCATGCTAATGGGAGGTAGGTGAGATTGTCGATGATGGTTAATTGAGAGTAGCTTCGTTTTAGAAGCATTAAAATTTACTAGCCATTTCTTACCCCAGTCCAATATGGATTGGAGGTCTTTTTCAATATCGGCTGCGAGGTTAGCTTTGACGCCTACACCAGATTTTTGTAGGAGGCGAGAGTAAACTGTGGTGTCATCGGCGTACAAACCTACTTGGGCTCTTATGGAATCAGGGAGATCATTAATGTATATCAGGAAGAGTGTAGGACCTAAGATGGAGGCTTGGGGGGCACCTGCGTTTGTATGGTAGTTCTGGGAGGCATGTCCGTTTAATACCACCTTCATTGTGCGGTTAGAGAGGAATGACTGGATTAGTTGAAACAAATGTCCAGTTATACCATAGCTCCGCAGTTTACATAGAAGGCCAGCATGCCAAACTCTGTCGAACGCCTTAGATATATCCAATGCAACGGTTCGGGCTTCGCCATTCCTGTCGAGTGCCTGGTATATGTACTCGGTGATGGTCGTTAGCATATCAGCAGTAGACCTGGTGAAGCGAAAACCATATTGCTTGTCCGAGAGGAGCCTGTGTGATGCTGAACCATCAGATTTCTATCACAAATACAATTAAAGTTATAAATTTTTCAAGTACAGCAACTTTATGGGCACTCTGTATGTAGTATTTAAAATAGGAAAAATACTGTCATTTGAACATCGATTATATTGCTGTCAGTGAAGCGAGTTAAACCGGACAAGCATTCATTAATAGTCTGTATATCTCAGATAAAGAACTATCAATATTAATTTTGACTAGTTATTCCGGCATGTTTATTGTTGCTGTTTCTTTTCACGCTTTTGTAATGGAATTAAAACACTTAAGTCGCACAATATTCCTAGATGAAGCGCTAGCATGATTAATCTTTCGCTGATTGTTTTTCATTTTGTGTTGCTTCTTATAAAGAGACTTAAAGTCGTATTTGCCAAGCATAGCTGAATTTGTCACACGGACGCGTCTGTATGTTCTGATGAGTTGGTGTTGTAAGACTCGGAATAGGAAGCCACGGAATAGAAAATAGGGGAGACAAATTCTAATTCCACTCGTATTTGTTATATTCACTTCAGGGCAAATGCTTGATAAGCCGTAAAAATAAATCCATTAATCCATCAATTTCTTACGAAAATTCCTTTTTTTCGAATAAGCTGTCTCAGATAACATCAACTCTATTCATATGTATGATTTCTAATTTTATTAAAACTAATAACCGTCTAATACAATGCCTAAGAGCCACCCGAGAAAGTGTTATTGTGCTTTGTCGTATGAGCGTAAGAAAAACTATGAATTGATTCATTTCGGTTCGTTCTGTTTTTCGACCTATCGACACCTCCATGGATAGTATAATTCCGACCAGAGTTTTACAGTAGATTCGTATAAATAGAATACGTAGTCTTTGTAAGAAATCAGTTTGTAGATCAGGTTTCATTGACGTATTTGAGGTTTGGTTCGTTTCGGTATACAGCATATCAACCTCAATGGCTCATTTAATGCCGAAAAGATGTTTACAATAGACTTATTTGAATAGAATATGTATCATTGTGAGAAAGCAGTTTGTTAATCAGGTTTCATCGAGGAAGTTTTGTAAAGAGGATTTTGTTGGTATATATATTTTTCTTTAAAAATATATTGCTAATATTTTCTTCTTCAAAGATATTTTGCTGGTAATATTTTTTCCTTTAAAAATGTATTACTGGTAATATTTTCTTCTCCAAAAAGGGGTTACTGAAATGTTTACTATAAAAATCTATTTTTATACTTTCATAGTGTTTTGACTCTAATAGTTTGGGTGTTAACTATTTGCCCATAGCTGGGACCTTAACAGGTGCTACCACCTCGAGTCAGGGTGGATCTGGGACAATAGCAATTACGTGGTGGTTAAATGCTCCTCAGAACTTCTTAATTAGAGGTGTTGCTGCTCGATGCAGTTTGTTGTCAAACCCAGAACCTGGATGTAATTTATCGTCATACCCAGGACGTAGGATGAATTGAAGTTCAGGGTGTTATGTAGGGAAAAAAACGGTTAACCGTAGCATTGAAGAGGGTGTTATGGTTGCGATTGTGAACACAACCTGCTGAAAGCCCGTTCCATAAAGCAGCAGTTTTTAGAAACAATTTGTGGGGAGGAGGCACTAGCATTTGTTAGGGTGTCAGCTACGATCAAATAGTTAAACCCCAATCTAGTTTAAAAAAAAAAGAAAAACCATGAATGTACAAAAATAAATTTTGATATCAACAATATATTTTTAAATAAAACAAAATACCACCAATAAATCTGGCTCACAACAAAAACTCTCTGTACAAAAATACGTCAATGAAACCTGGTTTGCAAACTTTGAATTCTATTCATATGAACCTTTTCTAAAAAAAATGTCGGCATTAAATAACCCATTGAGGTTTGCCTTAAAACAGATAAACCTAAAAATGCTGATCGAGTGGAACTTATTTCTGTTATGGCACCCTATCTATAGGAATGGACTTTTTCTGCGTCAATAAAAAATAACCAGCGTGACTTTCGCGGGGGCAGTTAGGACGCAGCAGTGAGGTAGTCAAGAGACAGACGTGACGCAGCGTAACTATACAGTGTGGTGGTACACTTCCAATTACTGATTACTAACACTCTACTATATATGTTCTGTTTTTCTAATAAACTTGTTGAACCTACCTTCTTGTTTCCGTGTCTTTCTTCCAGGCCATAACAGGTCACAACAATTTCTTACTAACTGAATGAAGGAAATAAGGATGATTCACTCTTGTGTACGCGACAGAACGAGTTTCAGCTGTTGCATTGTATAATATATTATTTTGTCTGTATGTATATTATACATAAAACCACTATTTCTGTATTGCATTATCTAAAACATTGTGAAGGTCATGCCTGTTCTACTCGATGCTTGTCCAGAAAAAGATATGTCCTTAACAAAGAGAAAAAAACAAAACTGACGCAATCTCATATACTCTACTAGCCCATGGCCCCTTATTGTTGTCAAACGGGGCCAGCAAACAATAATTTGTGTTTCCTATATCTACGTTGCCTTATTCGTGCACAGAAACAAAATCCTGCCCTTATATATTTCTGAGACGCACAATCGATCATGCAAGCATGCGGGCTTTGTAATCAATGGCTTCTTCTTTTGATACAATCCGACTTTCTATCGTAAATACATTTGTCATTGAATCTCTACTGAAAAATGAAAATAATACAGTTATCATCCGTGTTTCTCCAATATATATATATATATATATGATACCACTGCAGCTCAGTTACCCGTTGTCTTCTTTCTTATCCAAACATCCATTGAATTTTCTTTGCGAAATTCTCATTTCTTTTGTGGAGTGCTATGTTTGTTTGTTATTGCATTATTAAAATAAGTCGAACTTCGATTACCTTGGAACAAAAGGACTTTTACAAAGGAAAGAAAAAAAAAAGAAAAGAAGTGAATGCTTGAAGCTCGTTTGTAGCAGAAATATAGCAATCTTTTCAAATTCCTGCTGCTTGGAGTCGTATAAATACGACAGTATCTTCGACGTTCTCTCACTGGCGGCAAAACGCACTACAGTTGAACTTGATTTGCTAACAGGAATGTCGGGGACATGAAGAACAGCACAAGGCCCCAGGTTAATAAATAAATAAATAAATAAATAAAGAAAACAAATATTACAAAACAAGCAGATGAGTTTTTCGTACTTTGTTGTATTGAATAATAAGTGCAACTTGGTCACAAATAAGAGCATTAAATATCTATTTTGCTGACGCTAGTCACAAAAACATAAACAATTAGATCTATAAGTTTTATTGCCGTCTCACCGAGCGTTTAAATAACGTTCATATTTTTTCCTGAGACTCTTTCATGCAAATGTTCAATATTATAATAAAGATAATAAAAATATTTTAAGAATGGACGAACCATCCGCCTGTGTATTAAATACTGCTGCCACATCTGGTCGGGTGCCCCTGCTATTCTCCTCGGAGTTCTTGACAAAATACAACGGAGAATCTGCAATGTGATCGACACCGACTTGGCTGCAGTCTCTCTCTCATCGGCGTAATGTGGCTTCCCTGTGTCTCTTCTATAAATACTTTCACGGCTTCTGCTCCGATGAACTTAAATCACTGGTGCCTCCTAGATACGAATTTGCACGAGAGACTAGATTAGCAACTAGGTCCCACCCTTTTACAGTAAAACCGATAAAATGTAACTGCGATTTCTACTCCAATAGCTTTTTTTCTCGCACTTCCCGCCTGTGGAATTTCCTTCCACATACTTGCTTTTCTGACAGCTACAATCTCCAGGAGTTTAAATGTAAGGTCAATAGACACCTCTTATCACACTAACTTGCATCTATTCTCTCGAACACTCTTCCTATCTACCCAACCCTCAGCCTTGTTACTCTTACCAGTCTATCACCCTTCTTATAATATTTCCTATATCTAACCACTCTTTCTCTTTACCTTCTCCTATGTAACCCCTTGCTCAATAGTGGCAGTGGAATGCCTTGCTTGGGTGAAATGATTAAAAAAAATTATAAGCCTTCATTTAGCCTTATTCATGTATGGAACCGAACTAGATTGGCATAGTTTTAATCACCAACAATCACTAATACATTAGACATTCTTGTATCATTAGGAAGAGTTCCAGCACTTCGTTATGTTAGAAAATTATTATAGTCCAAGGCATTAGGCTTGATGCCTCCATCTCGTTATGATCATGACTAAATAATTGGCCGTCACGCATAAGTGGGTTAATGTCATAATCAATGGAAAAGGAGACTCGTTCATCCTATTATATTCTATAATGTCGTTAAGTGTAATCAGTTTTTATTTTCTCTTTTACTCGCAAAAAATAGAAGGCTTTTAGATTGTCCTACTTTTATCAGCTGAATGGTATTTCTTTTAATAATGAATTCTTGAGAAATGTAGCAGCCTCTTCGAAATAACAGGGAAGCCCGGAATGGTTTTGCTACTAATTTACAACATTTTCGATTAACGACGAAGAGAACAATTGTTAAAATTACTTTCCTTTTTTAAGGGTATTAGACGGAGTCTTTTTGTTTAGTTCTTTAGTAACAACACGTATTTGCATCATTACATTTGCACTCTTTGTCAATGTACACAACGAAAATTCTTTGCACTGCAAAAAACTCACACTACGAAAAATATAAGCCCTGATTATGTCTATAACAACCGAAACATTATAATGTAGGCCACCCCAAAATAAATCCATATTTTGTTGTTTCTCAAATAGGTTTTTTATTTTCCATTTCCTTCAATATATATATAAACAGAGCTGAATACAATAAATATTGTACAGCTTAATATAATTATGAATTAATGCAATGTACATATGTACATTTAATTGATATATATATATATATATATATATATATATATATATATATATATATATGTGGGCCAGGCGGATCGTCAGGGAAAGCAGGGAGAGCCAGCTTTCCCTGATGATCCGGTTATGTGAAACCTAGGTAGGACTGTATGGCTCATTAGGTATACTTTATTTATTTTGTCCAACCTACATATTGAACGCTTTTTTGTTAGTTGATCACTCGTGTCGTTTTTTTTTTTTTTGTTTGGGCTACGTGGTGACTCGGTTCGAACCCTTTTGGCTGATGTTCATCTAGTTAGCTCTTTCTTTTTTTAAAACCATTTCTTCCCTTCTTCGAAGATTTGTGGAAGGTTTTTCGACACGAGTATAGTTATTATCTCTTATATATATATATATATATATATATATATATATATGCACACAGGGTTATTTCGAAAAGAGTACCTTGATTACATGATGACATGATAATAAATGCAGACCATACCCAAAATTACTGGTTATTTTATTGCCACCTGAGTGGCAGTTTGACGTCTGACGTGAAAGTGTATCAGGATTAGAGTTCCGTTACTGAATTCCTCCATGCGAAAACAACCAACTGGCATTTATCAAGGCTTGCTGATCATTTTAACCCACAGTATCTTCTTGATTTCACATTTCTTGAATTTCTTTTCTTCGGCTTGATGAAATGTCGATCAGGCGGACATTTGTCTAGCAACGGCGCACGCAGAGCTGACATTCAGGCTGGGAAAATGCATAATTATGATCTCTGCGGGAAAATTATTATCCATTACCTGAAAACTTGATTTTTGTATTTTTCCGTAGAAATAAACAAAGCGAAATAGTCAGATCATCCGCTGAATGCATCTTCTCTTTTTTTCACTATCTTTCTCTCTCTCTCTCTCTCTCTCTCTCTCTCTCTTATATATATATATATATATATATATATATTTGAGTACTTAGAAATTTAACGTTGTAACCATGTCACTCAACTTCGAACGAATTTCAATATAATGGATGTGTCAAGAAAATGAGCTCTTGATAATAACGTCTTTAGAGGGGGGACGATCTTAGCGACATATATATATATATATATATATATATATATATTGGAACTTTGGTTTCTCTAAAAATGAAAAGTCAAGTTTTTATGTAATTTTTCATACGATCTTATGATTTTTTCTTTTCCATATCTTGAAACAAAAGTTTTGCTTCCCTAACCATCTTATAGACCACCATATAAGTTTTTTTCTAATGTGATCAATAAGAACAGCAAAATAAAAAAAGGAATAATAAAATTAATATTTTCTAGAAAAACCAAATGCATAGCAATTATAAATAGGACGAATCTTCAGTTAAAAACATCATCCGCTAAAAAAATTAAATTATCTATTACACAAAATTAAAATCTAACCTCATCGTCAAAAATAAAATTTCACCTGCAAGATCTAAACCACAGAGAACCAATATTATTTACTAACTAGCAGTATAGCCCGGCGTTGCACGGGTGCAATGAAAGCTTCAAAACTAATCCATGGTCCTGGAGCTCAGACTCTTTAGACTTTGGCCCGAAAGACTAAAAAGCAATAGTTGTTTCCAGTTAAAGCAAAACCGTAGACTGAAAGAAAAATGAATGGATGTAAGTCAAATTTTGATTTCCTGGTATCGATATCAAATGTTCTTTTCGTCGTAAACTGAATTTTGAAGGCTAAATAAGTCCTCTGAGTAAATGGTATCATGGCTGAGACTAAGAAATATAATTACACCTACTTAGAGTCACACCCAAAGCAAAAACTAAAATAAAAGGGCTGAAAAACTTACAGACATACAGGTAGATAAACAGACACACACAAACATCTTACTTCATATATATATATATATATATATATATCGATTTTCTGCACTATTGTAAGAACTGCAACCTTGAAACTTCTGAATATCGTTTCTTATGTCTTTGTCTATGAGTGCATCAAATTTGATTAAAATCGGCCCATTCCTTCTATTACCCGATTTTTTGGATTATCGATCTTCGATAATAATCGGGGGTACCTCGACACATAACCTGCTAAAAACACTCGCAGACGTTTATAGTACAACTGTGTAAACTTTCAAGAAAATCGGTTCAGCTGTTTCGGAGTCTATACTTAACAGACACACACACACACACATACACATACACATACACACAGACAAAGTTCTATTTATAAATAAGTTTAGATTTACATGTCATTTAAAGAAATGTGTTCTTGATCAAATCAAATTCTTAAATAATTACTGTCTTGGCAGTATCACCCACAATGAAGTCTTCCAACCATTACATATACCTCCCCTCACAAGAGGTGAGAGTAGATAGCGAAGTCGAGAGCCTGGGAGTAGCCTGAGGAGAGCGCCCTGAACATAGCCGAGAGTCGTCTACGAACAGTGCTGCCATAACGACCATTACGTGTCCCAGTTCGTGGTATATAATATAATTATAATATTACATACTAACTCTTATTATCGTTCTACGAACAAAGTTCCAAGTGTTGTATTTTGCCCTGTTTAATATATATTCGCTATTTTCTATTTTGCTTGTTTTGTATTATTCTTGCTGGACCTTTAATCGGGTCCACGACAATTACATTGAACACACTGCTGCACCGTTGACTAGAAGACTAACGTTGCACTTCTAAGACCGTATTTCAATTCGATTACATTTAAACACACACGGAGACGTACGAAACTCTTTCCGTAACATACTTCTTGATAATACAAATATAATAGCCACATCCACATGCAAAAATAATGGCAGTATTATAAATTAAAAAGAAAACCAACACTATATAATATCAACTATGAATACTGAATAACGTGCTTACCATGTTACCAATAAACACACACACACAAACACACACACACACATAAAAAGTACACATATTCAGTCACACGTAAAATTAAATTCATCCTCGATAATGGCCAAAATTATAGACGAAAGCGGTCGGAAAGACATAACTTTTAGACAATTTTTTAAATACTTTATATCAGTTAAGTGCCATAGGTGGTACACGCTTGGGCGATCATGTCGCGAAAGAGATATGACTGTGCAGAAGATTATCCCGCAGTAGTTTGCCATTACTTTCTGCGGTAGACTGGTTGCATGCCAAGGCTATAGAACCCAATCTGTCCTATTATTCAACACACAACTGGAGGGAAGAGACGGATTAATACCTTTCCCAAGGGTATTTGCGCGTAAGTGAATGCAAGGAATTCAACTGTAATTCGATCTCGGCTCCCCGATTTCTCGTTCCGAACCGATATCCACTTCACCACAACGCATATCTTGCACCACAGAACACATCCGTTCAGTATATAATTTGTATACTGAAAAGAAGAAAAAATATAAGATCGCATGAAAAATTACATAAAAAACATAACCATAGTAACCTGATTGTCATTTTTTAAAGAAACCTGATAAAATAGCCATCCAAAGACATAGTATATATATATATATATATATATATATATATATATATATATAGTCACCCGCAGACAGATCTGTTTTGCTGTATCACAACTCATCAGTACAGTTAGACTCCGATTGCTTTTTAACCCAGGATTGAAACCCGACCGAAGTGGCGTCAGTCGGCGATTCTACCTCTGGGCTATGGGCGCTCGGTAAAATAAGGCAGATTTTTAGCGTGAATATTATCATAATACACGCCCAATAGCCAGAGTAATCTAATTCATTATTGAATGAGCGATGCGTATATATATATATATATATATATATATATATATATATATATATTAATACGTGTTTCATTAAATAATATAGAAAATTGTGATCTATTTATTTTACGTACATTTTTTTTTCATATTCTCTGATAAGCTTAATAACATTATCATTAAATGAAGAAAGAAAATTACAATATTGATACATAATTGTTTTAATATTCCAATCTAAGCTTTCGCCTACATAAGCCATTTTCAAAGATGTCAAATTATATATTATATATTGCGCAGGGGTTTACATAGGGGAAAGTGATGAGAAAGAGTGGTTACTTATAGGAAATGTCGGAAGGAGAGTGATAGATGGATGATGATACCGAGGATGGGGGTAGAGTAGATAGTGTTTGAGAGAATGGATGCGAGTTAGTGTAACAATATGTGTCTATTGATCTTAAATTTAAATTCCTGGAGATTGTAGCTGTCGGGAAAGCAAGTGTATGGAAGGGAATTCCACAAGCGGGAAGTGCGAGGAAAGAAGCTAGTAGAGTAGAAATTGCGGTTACATTTTATCTGTTTCACTGTAAAAGAGTGGGACCTAGTTGCTAATCAGGTAGCTCGTGCAAATTCGTGCCTAGGGGGCACCAGTGATCTAAGTTCATCGGAGCAGAATTCGGGAAATTATTTACAGAAGAGGCACAGGGAAGCCACATCACGCCCGTGAGAGAGTGACAGCAGCGGGCTGCCAAGTCAGCATCCATCACATTACAGATTCTCCGTTATATTTTGTCAAGAACCCCGAGGAGTATAGCAGAGGCATCCGACAAGATGTGGCAGCACTATTCAATACACGGGCGGATGGTAGATTTATATATGTGCAGGATGAACCCAGACGGGAAAAACTTCCGGACCCTGCACAGAGAAACGACTTTCATAGCAACTGATTTAGCAATGGATTCGATATAGTCATTGCATTTGAGGTCCGCTGAGAGTGTGAGACCAAGAAGGCGTAGTGTTTTACCCTCAGGGAGACAAGCCTGTTCCATGCTAATGGAAGGTAGATGCGATTGTCTATGGTGGTTAATTGACAGCAGCTTCGTTTTGGAAGCATTAAAATTTACGAACCATTTCTTACCCCAGTCCACCGGGGATTGAATATATATATGTGTGTGTGTGTGTGTGTTTTCTTTATCATCTGTAAGTTTGTTATTAAGAAAACTTCGAAATAATATTTAATGGATAACAGACACTTCCGACGCAGATTCAAATAACCAGATAAATGTAATATTTAAAATTTTTTTCGGAAATACCAGAAAATGTAAAATTCATTTAAAAGTCAATTTCTAAATATTTGAGTTATTAAAAACAGTTGACTCAGTCCTTTCGATCTGGGTAAAAAAAAATATGCTTTTTGAGTGATAAAAATTGTAAAATTCGCCTTTTCTTATCATCGATCTCAACATTAATATTAAACACGGTAAAGTTTTGGAGATATATAGGTCGATGCAAACAAAAAAGAAAAATTGCTCCAACCAAGTCTTTCTTTGATTAATAGAATATTCAGTACAATATATCGAATACTTTAGATATAAGCTAATACTTAGATTTTTAGTTATTAAAAAGGCCATAATCTTTTATAAAACTAAAGTCGCTTCAATGAAATTCAATTGCGACAGTTTTCAAATAAGTTCAGTAAGAGAATTAAAAAGAAAGAATATGTGTTTATACAAAAATAGAAGGAGAGTTGATAAGCAGGCTTTTTCGTTCAGAATCAAACATTAATTCTCGTCTGCGTCGGCACTCTATGAAATGATAGGATAATTAGTTATATTTGCCCAAAGGTAATAGGAAAAGAAAACAACATCAAAGATAAACTTCAAAAAATCCTCTCAAATAATAATCAACAATAATTCAAAACAGAATGTCTTAAAAATAATTTTTAAAAACTGAAATATGTTAATGGAACGTAAATAAGTTAGTTTTACTTAGAGCGAGTAAAGAAAAAGGCGTTTGCTCAAAGGTCACAATGGGTGTTTTAAAAAGTCAATTATTTAGATATTGGGCCAGTTGTAAACAAGAAACATATATATCACGTTAGGGTTTTTATATTTCTTCATATAATATTAGGTTGTCCCAAAAGTTCGTAAACACCTGCAAAACATTTAAATTTTACTCGCCAAGTAATCTAAGTTTACCAGAAAACTCTTGCAAAAAATCGAGATTTTACTCGCAGAAACAACAAAGTACCATTCAGCCAGCTTCGAATCAAAGAATTCTTCGCACGCTTTCTCGACTTCATCATACGAGTCGAATCGGTGGCCCTTCAGAAAGTGTTGCATTGAGCGGAAAAAGCCGTAATCTGATGAACCACACTCAGGACTGTAGGCTGGATGTGGCAGAACCCCAACGCCGTCCAGCTCTTCAAACTTGTCTTTGGTCTTCCTGGCGGTGTGTGGCTTGGCATTGTCCTGCTGCATCAAAGCGCGCTTTCGTTTGATCAGGGTCGAGTACTTCCATTTTTCGTAGACCTGCTCAAGTTGCTGACAGTAAAGTTCGCCACTGATGACACGAGCATTCGGAACCATTTCAAAATGCACAATTCCTTCAAAGTTCCACCAAACGCACAACATGACTTTCTTGCCGAATTGATCTTGTTTTGGAACCGACGATGTCTCTTGCCCTCTCTGAACCCATCACTTGTCTCGATTATGCTGGACCAGATAGACCCATTTACGAACTTTTGGGACAACCTAATATTTAAAGTTTCTTTTTTTTATAGGAGTTAACAAAAGTAAAAGCCATGAATATCAGTAAGAAGAGTTCATATACTTTTTTCTAAATACAGAGGCAATTGAATTTTGAGTCTTTTAATTGTTTTTAATTAAATATGATTAAAAACAGTGTTAAAAAAATAAAATTTAAATGGTTTACGGAGAAACTAAACATGTACAAAATATATTTGTTTCGATATATTTACTTTTTCGAATAATAGAATTTAACCCAAATTTTTATAACCGTTTAAATTGATTTCTTTTTTGTATACAATATATTGTAATAATAAGTTAATCAAAAAAATATTTGTCGTTTTTATTTTTATTGGAATGAAAGGTATGCAGCAAATTTAACGTACCGTTAGTCTTCAAATTAACTTTTGACTACATCAAGAAACTTTAGCCAAGGGGCTATCGATTGCGCAATGGTCTGGCTGTAAAAATCGGGTGACTTAGACGTAAAGAAGTCAGTGAGTCCCGACTGCAAGTCCTCTTTATTTGCGAAAGATTTCTCACGAAGGTGGGTGTCCAGGGAATGGAAGAGTTGGTAATCCGTTGGCGCATGGTCTGTGGAAAAGTGGGTGGCACAATGTCACCCAGGCAAATCGCAGTATGGTATCACAGGCTACTCGCAACACATGAAGTATGGCATTGTCATGGAAGAACAGTATTTTCGATTAACCAATGCCAACTCCTTCATCTTCAGTACCTGTTATCACACGTTCCAACTTTTGTGAACACAAGTTTTCAGTGATAGTTTCACCCGTCGGTAGAAGATCAAAATGCACAACTTGTCGACTAGTGCAACAGATACAAAGCGTGATTTTGCTTAGGTTTGGCGCTGTGAGGCACAATGTCCTGTGGAGAGAGTCAATGTCTTTCAGTCTATGGTTTCGCTTTAACTGGAAACAACTATTGCTTTTTAGTCTTTCGTGCCAACGTCCAAAGAATCTGAGCTCCAGGACCATGGATTAGTTTTAAAGCTTTCATTACACCACAGCAACGCCGGGCTATACTGCTAGTATATATATATATATATATATATATATATATATATATATATATATATATATGTATACTAGGTGCGATTGGTAAATTGTAGCAATTATTTTATTATTTCAAATATTCTTTAGGCTGAGTCTGAGCTCCAGGACCATGGATTAGTTTTAAAGCTTTCATTACACCCGAGCAACGCCGGTTATACTGTTAGTAACTCATAGAATAAAGCCAGAAGAGCATCTTAAGAACTGGAAGCATTTCAAAGACGGTTAGATAGCATATTGGCAAAAATGGTAATCAACACTAAGAAACCTATCCACGTTTGAATAATTTAAAAATATTGTATACGCTTAGAATTGTCATAGAGGACCAAATTTTCGAAACTGGGAAACAACTGATCAAACATCGGTACCTTGCCATACCGAGAAAGCAACAAAAAATAGGGTGTAGCTTCTATAAATATTTTCATGATACTATTAACCCTCTAGGGCCATTTGTATAATATTTGATACAGTATGAAAACAAGCCTTGAAAGAAATATTTTCCTGAAAAATTTTTTAAGAGAAATATTTTATAAATTTCAAATGAAAGCAGTACTGACTGCTCAGTCAATGAATACAAAATGTTTCCTTATAGGGAAATAACAAATGTTTCCTTATAGGGAAATACTGTATCAAATATGATACGAATGGCCCTAGAGGGTTAAGAGAAATATTTTATAAATTTCAAATGAAAGCAGTACTGAGTGCTCAGTCAATGAATACCAAATGTTTCCGTATAGGGAAATACCAAATGTTTCCTTATAGGGAAATACTGTATCAAATATGATACGAATGGCCCTAGAGGGTTAAGAGAAATATTTTATAAATTTCAAATGAAAGCAGTACTGAGTGCTCAGTCAATGAATACTAAATGTTTCCTTATAGGGAAATACCAAATGTTTCCTTATAGGGAAATACTGCATCAAATATGATACGAATGGCCCGAGAGGGTTAAGAGAAATATTTTATAAATTTCAAATGAAAGCAGTACTGACTGCTCAGTCAATGAATACCAAATGTTTCCTTATAGGGAAATACCAAATGTTTCCTTATAGGGAAATACTGTATCAAATATGATACGAATGGCCCTAGAGGGTTAAGAGAAATATTTTATAAATTTCAAATGAAAGCAGTACTGACTGCTCAGTCAATGAATACAAAATGTTTCCTTATAGGGAAATACCAAATGTTTCCTTATAGGGAAATACTGTATCAAATATGATACGAATGGCCCTAGAGGGTTAAGAGAAATATTTTATAAATTTCAAATGAAAGCAGTACTGAGTGCTCAGTCAATGAATACCAAATGTTTCCGTATAGGGAAATACCAAATGTTTCCTTATAGGGAAATACTGTATCAAATATGATACGAATGGCCCTAGAGGGTTAAGAGAAATATTTTATAAATTTCAAATGAAAGCAGTACTGACTGCTCAGTCAATGAATACCAAATGTTTCCTTATAGGGAAATACCAAATGTTTCCTTATAGGGAAATACTGTATCAAATATGATACGAATGGCCCTAGAGGGTTAAGAGAAATATTTTATAAATTTCAAATGAAAGCAGTACTGACTGCTCAGTCAATGAATACCAAATGTTTCCTTATAGGGAAATACCAAATGTTTCCTTATAGGGAAATACTGTATCAAATATGATACGAATGGCCCTAGAGGGTTAAGTAGTAATTAGTGGGGGATCTGTTTATTACTTCATAACAATATAGAACTGATCCCCCACTTTATGATACGAATGGCCCTAGAGGGTTAATACCCTCCAAAAGAATTTACTCGGACATCCAGACTGGCAAAAAAGCTCTTATTCTTTTGCAGTTAGATCAGCCAAATGCAGGCGACACTTCTATACCATCAGCTTCTTTTCTCGCGCTTCCCGCCTGTGGAACTCCCTTCCGTATACTTGCTTTCCTGACGACTATAGCCTCCAGTAATGTAAATGCAAAGTCAGTTTTCATCTCTTATCCACTTAATTCCAGCCCTTTCTACATCACCCCGGATATCTTGATTTTTTCCTTTTCTCTATACTTTCACTACTGTCTTCACTCTTGTGTTCACATCCTTCTCTTGCCCTTTCTCTTTCAACCCCTGTAGCTGGTTAATCTTTTTCTTCACACTCCCTCCCGCCTAATACGTCAACTCTCTTATGTAACCCTCTGCACATCGGTAGCCTTAACGCCTTACTTGGGGTGAAAGTATTTAAGAAAACGCTTGTTGGCTACAGATGTAAACATTGCAGGAGAAGCCAAAATATTTTATGAAAAACCTGGAATAATTCGACAAGCTCAACAAAGGTTTCGTTGTTGTTCTCATCTATAGATGCCTTCAGGGACTCATGATTTAAGATATGTGGTAAACCACGGCGTGGTTCATCACAAAGAAATAGATCTCCAGGCTCTATTACCGGTAACCATGCCTGGGATGCGTTCACTCCCGACATTATCACGAGAAACTTGGCGTAAGCTCCACCTTAAAGACATAATGCAGATAACAATGACGGGGTCAAGACTGATCTTTGCGCAAAGCACTTGCATTAGTCAAGATCGATGCTACCACAATATGCTACCACATAGTGTTCATATATGGTCGTATTGTATTCATAGAGGGTTCATATGCGATCATGTACTGCTAGTATAAATTTCATATATGACCATATAGTGTTCATATATATATTTATATTTAAACGAATTTCTTCTGTTGAAGATATGTTTTTTTTTGGGGGGGGGGTGGTAACCTATTTTTACTCAAATCTACACGCTATTATGTTTTTAACGAGTATTTAACATGTAAATATTTTAATAAATTTATCTTTAAGCAATTTTTGTTAAATGTTATTTGTTTTAGTTTTTAAATGAATTTTATAAGAGTATCAATCAATATCCCTAATAATTCATACCAGATTTTAGAAGTTTTTTTGTAAATATTCTAATTCATTTTAATCACTCTATTGTAAATATTTTGTGTAGTTAAGGAAAATAAGAATAAAGACATAAAAGAGAAAGACCAAACAAATAGGATATGATAAAGAAGTTAAAAGGTGAAGGAGAGAAAGAAAAGTAAGTCATAAGACGAGGCAATATGATGAATCGTTTTATTAATATATATATATATATATATATATTGATTTGTTTTCTTCCCTTCCTCCCAAAATATCCTGCCTTGACCGTATATAGGAAGTTCAGTACAACTGAGCATACCCGATCTATAGCATCGAATAGCCCAAGTGATGTCTTGATTGGTTGCCGTTTTCTGAAGGGAACTTATATCATGCACGTCTTAAAGCTAGTAGCAAAGTTTTAGTCAGAGTGCGGGCTGAATACTGATCATATTTGGTCAGGTCGCCTATCGAATAAGTCTGTTGTTTATTAAGACCCGAAATTTCTAGTGAAATAGGAGCCACAACACTGACGACGCACCTAGATTTGGCACTTAAAAGGTGTATTCGTAATAATAATGTGACTGCATTGTATTAATATATGACTAAAGGAATACACACACACACACACACACACACACACACACACACACACACACATATATATATATATATATATATATACATATATATATATATATATATATGTATATATATTGTCAATCGTAGACAGATCTGTTTCGCTGTATATATATATATATATATATATATATATATATATATATATAAACGCAAACATAATTATACTCGTTTCGAAAACCCTCCGTGTATATACGCGGAAGGAAAAAATTGTTGTAAAAAAAAGAAAGAGCTAAGCCCATGAACATCAGCCAAAGCGATTTGGACCGAGCCTGTACGTAGCCCAAAGAAAAACCCGAGCCGGGTAATTAATAACAAAAACACGCTGAATACGTAAGCAGAGCAGAATAAGTAAATTTACCTAGTGAGCCAACAAACCTACCAAGGTTTCCACTAAGCGGGTCTTCAGGGTACGCTGGCCCTTAACGGATCCCTGAAGATCCGTTTAGGTGAAGCCTTGGTTGGTTTGTTGGCTCTCTAGGTTAATTTACTTATATATATATAAGTTTTCGTCTTGTTTTTTTCTGTTTTACTAGTGCTTGACTTTTTGTTCATGTACTTCGTTTGTTTCTTTTTTTACTTCCCCTTCTTTTCCCTCCGAGTTCGTTCTCGGTGAGTTATACAAGACGATTTAAGTTATAGCTTGATTAATACTAGTATTAATACTAGATTGGTATTGTTGTTGCTATAGTTAATATTATTATTAATATATATATATATATATATATATATATATATATATATATATATATCAGTATTTGTCTATACAAATATAAAGGAGAAACAGGCGGTCCCCTTAAAGTAAGGCTGCAAGAACATTGCATAACCCTAACACGATTGGAAATACAAATATAAAGGGAGAAATGAGTTCACCGTCCTGTATGGGATGAAGTTTAAATGACAGATAGGAACACCATCGAAAACTACGAAAAATTAAAATCTCCTTAGCCGGTCAAACATATAAATTAATACTATATGGGAACCAGTAATAAGTAGTACTTGAATAGATCGTTAGCTTCAAAGGTTGAAATATGAACTCTAGTAAAAGATAATGTTTACTGAGACATAAGGTTCATAACTCCCAAACATTCATACACTGATGTTCTCAAGGACACATGATGTAGTGGATAATAACGTTAATTAGATCCAGTGACTTTACCCAAAATGTTGTGAGTTCAATAACTTTGAGGATTCAGTTAAAGGAAGATAACTATATTACATCCGGAAGTGGCATTGCATATGGAACAAGACTGATATATTATCAAAATAGAAGAGTTAGGTTTAAAATATTCAGCACCTGAAGAAGGCCGGAGCGTACAACGATCAAAACGCCGTGAATCTGGAAATAACTATTAAGACAAAAGTCCGACCAGTGTAAATAATGTTTGTATATATCAAACATCAAGATGTGCGTTGTGGTGCAGTGGATATCAGCTCGGAATTAGAAATAGAGAAGCTGAGTTCAAATTCCAGTTGAATTCATTGCATACACTTACGCACAAATACCATTTGGAAGGGTATTAATCCGTATCTTCACTCTAGTTATGGGTTAAATAGATTAGGTTCTATAGCTTTAACTGGTAACCAGTCTACCGCAGAAAGTAATGGCAACTTACTAGGGGATTATCTCCAGCCCAGTCAGTCATGTCTCTTTTGAGACATGATAACCCAAACGTGTATCATGTATGGCACTTAAGTGACTGATATATCAATTATACTTTTGCTTACACATTCCTTAAAATTACTTGCTTGTTCTGATGTTCTATCCATAATATTCTCAGCATCCTTCTGTAGAAAACTGTCCAGCATTCAATGCCATATAAGAGGATTAATAAGGACATAGCAGCTCATCACTCTCGAGGTTTTTCTACTCAAATCTTGTTTCTTACTACATTGTTTAGGATTAGGAAGTCATTTTATACTATTCGAATACATGACTTCGGATTTCGCTGTCACATTTCACTTCTGGTTTAAAATTATAGTCTATTTAGATTGTCTGCAGAAAGGTGATTTTCTAAGCGCAGCTTGGATGTGACACAAGGCCGAAAGTATAGGGGGGGCAGTGAGGATCGAACTCACTTATAATGGTTCTAGCATAACAAGCTTTTTGACCATTATACCATGTCGAGGTGTCCAAAACTGACTCCAGAAAGATATGAATTAAATGAATTAAATCAACGAAAATGGTCTAATTCAACCATATATATTTTATTACTGTAATAAGTCCTTTTATTTTTTCTTTGGAGATAATGATGCTCCTCATTTCTCTATTTGCGGAAATAAAGCAAGGGAAAACGATTAAGTTACTTTCATAGATTAATTAGATTTTTGGCATTGACTGATTAGCAGAGAGATTTAATCGTCTGACTCACAGATAGAACTGAATTTTCATCTATTATAACAAAATAGAAATTTATGTCATTGGCATATATATATATATATATATATATATATATATATATATATATATATTTTAATTCAGATACTTCAATCCAAGGGAAAAAAGCAGGAAGGTAAATTCCAAAAAACCCGATCCTAATTAATATTAAAAGTTTATTTTAATATTAAAAAATGATACAGGAAGAGAGCTCCATGTAATAAAATATTACAGAGCAAATATATTATTTTATTCCCTTTTATTAATAATTATGCCTTTTTAAGTAAAGGCCTTTTTCTAATACTTCAACGTTTTGGGGAAATTAGGTTTTTGAATTTGTCCAGCGTCTGTAATATTTAAAAAATTTTTTCTTTAGTTTCTTTCTTTTTCCCTCCCTTCCTTCTTTTATCTCTCTTACCACCTTTTTTCCGTGTTGCTTTAACTGACGTCGATTTAACACGGCTGTCTGTTAATTTTTAGTTACATTCTCCCCTTTTTTTTGCGAACCCAGACGATGTCAATTTTTTTCTTTTCTTATTTATTTATTTGATTTTATTCTATCTTTTTCTTTTTCTTTTTCCTCTTCTTTTTCTTTCCCTTTATTTTTATTTTTATTTTATTTTATTATTTATTTTTTAATTTCTTTGCAATCTATTTAAAAAGGAAAAGTAGACTAATTTTTCTCCAGTTTCTGAAAGGTTTTTTTTCTGTTGCTGAGGTGATGTGTCGTTCCCCGTGAGGATCTTCATATCGAAATGGCCATTCAACATCTTTGAATTAATCCTTTTTTAATATATATATATATATATATATATATATATAGGTTTATCCAAATGAATAAGGAACGAAGAAAATGTGTGCAATGTTCAAAACATTAATTTAAAACAGTGCTGAATATAAAAAAGTGCAATGAATATTTATTATAAATTATATATTATAACATGTACAAACTTGTCTGTACATGTTATAAAGTTTAATTTATAATATATATATATATATATATATATATATATATATATATATATATATATTAATCAACTTTTACATTAGAAAATGTAAACTAAATAAACTAATGTGAATTGTACGTTTTGTTTCGACATCGAAAAAACAATGTTTCATCAGGTAAAAAGTAATGATACCATCATTATTAACTACCTGGGGGGACATTTTTTTTCAAATGTCAAAACAAAATGTACAATTTTGTAGTCGTTATTTACATGTTCTAATGTAAAAGTTGAATAATAAATATTTATTACTCTATGTTACTGTTTTAAATTTATGTTTTGAACGTTGCATTTTTATTCTTCGTTCTTTTACAATTAAAAATACACACGCAAACACACACACACACACACACATATATATATATATATATATATATATAAGTATTGATGTAATCGATTTAATTAATTATTCATATGTGTGACACGCAGGTACACACCGATTTATCTGGTACTAGTAGAATAGGGCTCAATGTAATATTACAGACCTAAAATGTGTATGTTAATAAATATACATATTATCTTATGTTTACAGCACGATTCGGAGTTTCATACATTACGCAATCATCAGGTGCATGTGAACTGACCATTTCTAGTTTTCAAAATCGAAAACGGTTACTTCATAATATGTGCCTGATGATTGCCTAATGCATAAAACTCCGAGTGGTCCCTTACACGTAGGATAATATGTATATTTATACACACACACATGCACACACACACACACACACACACACACACACTCTTAGAGAGATTGTATGTCAAACGAATTAAATAATATTTATGTTGGTCACACAAGAAACTCGCTTTCGCGACGATTGACACGAAACTTGAACGTTAATTCTAACATTTTTATGCATTTAGAACAACATGCCTGGCCACATAGACAATTCCGAAAAACCCTCGTTGAAAAGACAACTATACTTAAACATGAAAACAATAACCAAAAGCTAAAAATTCTTGAAGCTATATACATAAAACAGTTGAAACCGAACTCGAACAACATAAAAAAATGAAATCTTCACAAATATCCTTGAATGCCTATATTTAATAACAGAAGCCATTGGTTTATTGCAATGGCTTCCCATACTTAATAATTTTTGTTTTTGCTCTCGCTTGGTCATGTGTGACGTCATGAGCTGTGATGCAACATTCGCTTCTAGAGTCTTAAATGCATGTGTTTGTTGTTGCTTGGAAATCTTCCATGAAAACAAAACCAGTTTATCACTATCGTTTGTCCCTGTTTATAATATATCATGTAATTTGACATCTTTGAAAATGGCTTATGTAAGCCAAAAATTTCGATTAGATTATTTAAAAAAATATGTATCAATATTGTAATTTCCTTTAGTTATAATGATTTTCAGCTTATACGTGAAAAAATTACATAAAATATACAAAAATTGTCTATATTATTTAATGAAACATGCATTAATATATATATATATGTGTGTGTGTGTGTGTGTGTCTGTGTGTTAGCTCTGTCAGTGATAAGTACCGCGCAATATATATATAAATAATAGTGAAACAGATAAAATGTAACCGCAATTTCTACTCTAACAGCTTCTTTTCTCGCACTTCCTACATGTGGAATTGTCTTCCATATACTTGCTTCGCCGACAGCTACAATCTCCAGGAATTTAAATGTTAGGTCAATAGACATCTCTTATCACACTAACTCGCATCCATTCTCTGAAGCTCTTTTCTCCCCTCTACTCCA
Source organism: Ascarosepion bandense (assembly GCA_037127315.1). Taxonomy (NCBI): domain Eukaryota; kingdom Metazoa; phylum Mollusca; class Cephalopoda; order Sepiida; family Sepiidae; genus Ascarosepion; species Ascarosepion bandense. The sequence goes on from JBBBDQ010001010.1 coordinate 2,559,885, forward strand.
CCCTTATTCTCGGTATTCTCATCCGTCTATTACCCTCCTTTTCACATTTCCTATAACTAACCCCTCTTTCTCATCACTTTCCCCTATGTAACCCCCTGCGCAATAGTGGCAGTGGAATGCCTTTTTGAGTTTTGAAAGCTAAATAAGTCCTCTGAGTAAATGGTATCATGGCTGAGACTAAGAACTACAATTATACCTACTTAGAGCCAAACCCGAAGCAGAAACTAAAATAAAAGGGCTGAAAAAAAAAAACACACAAACATACCTGTAGATAAACATACACACACACAAACATCTTGCCTTTTATATATATATATTATCGATTTTCTGCACTGTTGTAAGAACTGCAACCTTGAAACTTCTGAATATCGTTTCTTATGTCTTTGTCTATGAATGTATCAAATTTGATTAAAATCAGACCACTCTTTCTATAACCCGATTAGGCACAAAACCTAGCTAAGAACACTCGCAGATGCTTATAGTACAACTGTGTAAATTTTCAAGAAAATCGGTTCAGCTGTTTCGGAGTCTATAGGTAACGGATACACACACACAGACACATACACACACAGACAAAGTTCCATTTATAAATAAGTTTAGATTACTTTCGCAATACTCTAACGTAACTTCTGTGTGTATTTTCCATAAACACTTTCATGGTAATTAATCTGGTGATTTTTTATATGTACGCTTCATACATTGAAACACAGTTTCAGATTTTCAGCAAGGTCTCATCATCTATATCAAAACTATCTTCTCTCATACCTATCATTTTGCTTGTCACTTTTCCAAACATTGTAAGCAATGTTCATCATTATCTTTTATCATCTTAATTCCTATTAATGTATTGCTAAAAAAAATAATTTGTTTCGTATTCTCATACACTCAGTAACCCATTAATCTCAGTGGCTTTATTACCCTTCTTGCTTATATATTGTATAATTATATATAATACAAATCAGAACTCTGCTGAGGTTAATGCAGAGCAACTTACATCTGATAAAATTATTAACAGATATCAAATATTAAAACAAAATTCTTCATACAAAAACGCTAAATTTTGCTGCAAACTAAATTTTAAATTACTTCATAATTACATATATATAATCTAATACTCACTAGACAGATGGCGGGAAAGAGAGAGGAGAAAGCATTGCGGAATATATTTGATGGGCTTGAGCAAGTGGATGGGGGTGCAGGGTTTGGGAGAGATACCAAGAGGAAAAAATTTAAGACCGACAAGGGGAAGTCAATGATCGTTTAGGTCCTAAAAGGAAACGGAACTTATATACATATATTTATCTGTAAATTCAGATAAAAATTAGTAGGGAAATAGCCATTTTCAACATGTCATTTTAAGGCATGCATTCTTCGAACCCTTTTAAACAAAGAATGAGGAAAGATTCTAAGCCCTGGGGTTAGCTTAGGTAAAGGAAGGGGTTGGGATGTATTGGTTTTCATTGGGTTGGGCTGGGAGAAGGAATTTAGTAGTAATTCCCCCTTGGTAGTGGGGGGGTACGTGGCCTTATCCTAGGATTAGTAGTGGTAGGTGGTGGGAAGGTCAACTTTAAAAAAAAAAAATTATTTCTATTGGGACTAATTGGGGGAATATTATAATTAGTGTAATTTATACTTATTTCTATGACGACACATACTTATGATCTCCCTTCGTTTGTCAAGGAGTATATTTTGGTTTTGAAATTTTAACATTTTAATACTTTAATTTTTTACATTGAACTCTCGATTGGATCAGTTTTAATATTTTAACGATATGGCTAAGATCCTCCGGGATTATTTACTAACCTTATCCCGGATTTTACCAATCCTTCCCGGTATTTTACCGCCGCCCTATATATATTTATATATATATATATATATATATATGATGTCTGAGTAGGTGTTTGAAAGCTATCACAATGCGTTTAGTATAATAAAACAAGATAAAAAAAAAACTGTTGGGTATTACCTATTTATTATTCATTAATAATTCGAACTCAGAATCTCATCTTCAGAATAGTATGAATGTTGATTTTATGTCCATCCGCTGTTGGACCATGCCTTTAAATGAATGGTCCTCTTTTGCTGCTACTGCTGTCGTTAATTGTAGTGAATTTAAAAGCACGGTCCAACTGAGGACGGACATAAAATCAAGCTCTCCTAACATTCTAAAGATAAAATTCTGATCTTGAAATATTTATGAATATTAAATAGGTAATACTCAATACCTTCTTTTTCTTTCTTTATTATACTAAACGGATTTTGATAGCCTTTAAATATCTACCCATACACCTTATATACACAATGTTTCAAGCAAATTACAAAACACTCATATATATATATATATATATATATATATCAAAGATAGAATAGCTAAATGACGACAATTCGGTCAGGTTTCAATCCTGGGGAAAAACCAATCGGATGTCTAACCGTACTGATGAGCTGTGATACAGAGAATCAGATCTGTCTGCGGATGACTATTTTCGCTCTCACACCCTGATTAAGCACTCTTGAGGAATGGTAAACTTTGAAATAACAGTAGCTACTCTAGCATCTGCGCATCATTCATTATTAATGAATTAGAACACTCTCAGCCACTGGCGTATGAATACATGGTATATCACTCTAAAAGTCACCCTCCTTCTACCGAGAGCTCATAGCTCAGAGGTAGAAAAGCCGAATGACGCCAGTTCGGTCGGATTTCAGTTCTGGGTAAAAAGCAATCGGATGTCAAACCGTACTAATGAGCTGTGATACAGAGAAACAGATCTGTCTGCGGTTGAATATATATATAGCGTAGGTATGGGTGGAATTAAATTCCATATCCAAAACATCTTTTAAAACTCTTCAGATTGAAATCAGCATCATCACTTGATAAAACACAAGTAGTGTCAAAACAAAATAGCTACTTTTGTAGTGATATTATAACATATTTATGTTATAAATTTTAAATAAATACTGAATATATATATATATATAAACTTATCACTATACTCGTTTCTAAAAACCCTCCGAGTATATAAGCGGAAGGAAAAAATGGATGTAAAAAAAGAAAGAGCTAAGCACGTGAACATCAGTCAAAGTCCGTTGCCTAAAGAAAAAAAAACCCGGGACAAGTAATCTATAACAAAAAAGCGCTCAATACATAAGCAGAGCAGACAAAATAGATAAAGAGCCAATAATCCTACCTAGGTTCCACCTCACCGGATGTTCAGGGAAAAACCGGTTAGCTGTTGGCTCTTTATCACTCTCTCTCTCTCTCTCTCTCTCTCTATGTATATATATGTGTGTGTGTGTGTGTGTGTGTGTGTGTTAGCGAGAGAGAGAGAGAGAGAGTGATAGAGAGTGATAAAAATCTTTGTCAGTCGATGTTGAGCCACAGATTTTTAATGACTGGAATTACCACAATTGGAAGCAAGTGAATTATGATTAAAAACAAAACCTAATCCAACAAAAGACGTGTCTATTTATACAGACGAGCGTGCATTCTTTCATCAGAAAAAAAGACAGCTTACAAATATCAATGGCTTCAGAATTCCTAAATCGAGTTTTCAGCACATGTAACATGTTTCCAGATAATTTTGTTTCTTGCATATGAATATTGTTTCTTTCAATGATTTGTAAAAAAAAAAAAATTCGCATTTTCTGTCATAACATCTTTTAGAATACAATATTTTTTCGATTTTCAACAACCGGATTTACAGTGAAACTTTGAAACCCCGGTGAATTTCTTCAAACAGTCTTTGATATTGTGTACATGTTACATGAAATTGTAGCGGATAATAAATTAATTAAATTAACTCTCTTCACTTTTACAAAAATTCACAAGGTCGTGTGAAATCCTGGTTTTTCTAAATATAAAAAGGATTGACCATGTGCTTAACAAAAAAGTCGAAACCAGATTTTGCAAGTAAGTGTTAAAATGATTTTTGACCAATGGAAGCGACTTGTAAGATTTGGAAGGACTTGGTGATCCAGTGTGGAATTCAAAAGGACTATATAAATGACCTCGGCGTCAGTCAAGAGTCAGAAATGAGAGCAGCTAAAGACACCGCTAGAATGTAACGAGAGAAGTTTCAGGTCAACTCGGACATTGTCCTCTTTCTCTTTCTCCTTATCTAATTCATCAATTATTACTAGAACATTTTGTACGAACTCTTTAAACACTTAACTTCCTCAATGATCATTAACTTCTACATATCATGTTATTCCTTCTTTTAATAAATTTCTATTTTAATATACAAAATGTATATTTTATTATTCAGCTGTTCTACACTAATCCACACATTCCAACTGACAATCAACCTCCTGAAGAAAACCTTCCGATGATTATAACTCTGCATAAATCCTGTAAGCTGTAGGGAGTTCGGTTAAGCCTGACCCAAGGCCGAAGAAAAGAAACATTAACCAGCTCCCTACGCTACAGATGCACATGTTATTGTGCAATATTAACAAAAGAACCATTCTATTCTCATTTACAATTAATCACTTGGCAATAAATACTATAATATTTTTTTTTGAAAGAAATTGATGTATTTCATACTATTTTTAGTATTTATTGCCAAAGGAAAATAGAATGGTTCTTTTGTTTTATTACTTTGCAAAATTTTACAAAGCAAGGAAGCAAAGATGAACTCGTCTGAATCACCCTAAATTTTCTTCATTCTTTCATTGATGAAACTGCAATATAGGTAATTATTAAAAATTTATAAATTCATTTGATGTGTAGCGGAACTCTAGATCCTGACTGGTCATCATATCACAAAATTCAAAACTCATCACAGTTTCCACAGCTAAAGAAAAAAAATAATTCTGTGAGCCACCTGACTGGATTCAATATTTAAGGGTGGTCTCTAACCAGTCAGTCATGGGAGGCAGTTTGCTGACACAAATCTAAAATGTAACCTACTTCAAAGGTCAGGTCACACCATTTCTCTTTCTCTTTACCTATTTCAACAATCACAGCTAGAATATTTTGTACAAATTCTTGATACACTTAACTTTCTCAATGAACATTAATTTCTATGAATTCTTGTTATTCCTCCTTTTAATAAATTTCTATTTTAACATGAAAAATGTATATTTAATTATTCCACTGTTCTACACTAATCCACACATTCCAACTGACAATCAACCTCCTGAAGAAAACCTTCTGATGGTTATAACTCTGCATAAATCCTCTAAGCTGTAGGGAGTTCGGTTAAGGCCGAATACAAGAACAATTAACCAGCTCTCTACGCTACAAAATATCTGGTATTTTAATAGGAAAATGTTGTACTTTCTTACAAAATGGCTGCGCGGCTTTGTGTAACATCTTAAAATATGTTGAACAATGTATAAAACAAAAAACTTATGTAATTTACTTCATTTCATAATTTTATTTAATATTTTTGCGCGTAGAAAAGCAAATAAGCCAGTCAGTTAATTGCCATACATAATACACACTTTCGAGATATGACGTAACCTAGATATGGTACAAGGCCGAAACTAAGTGATATCCAGTGAGGATCGAACTCACTACTCAATTGTAATGATTCTGGCATGAAAAGCTTGCTTACCATTATACCTCCTCGAGAGGCCCCATGCTTTCGAGACATCACGGACTAGGCTTTTCCCGCAGTAAGTTGCCATTACTAACTGCGATAGACCGGTTGCCATCCAAACGTTCCTGCTAATCAACCCATATCTAGAGAGGGCAAAATAGATAAATACCTTTCCCAGTGGAATTTGTACGTAAGTGAATGAAACGATTTCGACTGGAATTCGAACTAAGATCTCCGATTTCTTAATCGAAGCTGATTTCTATAACACCAGAATACACAAAAAATTTCCCTTCAAAATGTAAATTTTTCTATTAATGTCTATTTTTATACTTTCATAGTGTTCTGACCCCAGTTTGGGGGTTAACTATTTGCCCATAGCTGGGACCCTAGCAGGTATTTCCACTCCGAGTCAGGGCGGACCAGGGAATGATAGCAATTAACCCTCTAGGGCCATTCGTATCATATTTGATACAGTATTTCCCTATAAGGAAACATTTGGTATTTCCCTATAAGGAAACATTTGGTATTCATTGACTGAGCAGTCAGTACTGCTTTCATTTGAAATTTATAAAATATTTCTCTTAAAAAATTTTTCAGGAAAATATTTCTTTCAAGGCTTGTTTTCATACTGTATCAAATATGATACGAATGGCCCTAGAGGGTTAAGGCTTCTACTGGGCATAAAGTGGGGGATCAGTTCTATATTGTTATGAAGTAATAAACAGATCCCCCACTAATTACTACTTAACCCTCTATGGCCATTCGTATCATATTTGATACAGTATTTCCCTATAAGGAAACATTTGATATTCATTGACTGCTTTCATTTGAAATTTATAAAATATTTCTCTTAAAAAATTTTTCAGGAAAATATTTCTTTCAAGGCTTGTTTTCATACTGTATCAAATATGATACGAATGGCCCTAGAGGATTAAGAGGTGGTTTCATGCTCATCACAAAATCCCAATCAGAGGCCTTCCGACGGATGCATTTTACCGTCATACCCAGGACTTGTTAAAATGTGATTTTAAATACAAGGCTTTTGTCTGTTGATTCACAACTTGTGATTTTAATGCCACATAATCGATGCCACATTTTTACACAAAATGGCTTCATTTGAATAAACGAATGGGAAAGTATCACAATTTAAATATCTGGGAAGGTTTTTTAAGAGATGAAGCAAAGTGCGACACTAAAACACGAAAGTACATGAAATAGAAAGGGATTTAAGACAAGGATGTGTCTTCTTACCGGACATATTCAGCTTATAGAGTAAGGCGGTTCTGAAAGAATTATAAATCCTAGAATGATTTATTTTTGGCTACGACGATCTTAACATAAGATATGCAGATGACACAGTGTTGATAGCAGACACAGAAACAAAAACCAATTGCTTGAAAACAAAATACATCGCTGTCAGCAAAAGGAACAGAGCAACATGCTAATTACAAATTGGGGATAACAAAATCAAAACAAAAAGTGTGACACTGAAAATTCGAAAGATCGTTCGGATAGCAAATGATGCTTTAAAAAAGCTAAGCAAAGAATTAAGACACGCAAAAATTATTTATGCACTGAGTGATATCAGAAAGAGCAATTCAAATGCCGAAGGATGTGTGCTTCAGTTCTATCTTCTTTTATGTACCGTGACCTTTCAGTACATAGGCGTTCATGGCCCTCTACGTCTTTCTGCTCTTTATATATGCTGTCTTATTAATTCTCCCAAACCCTGTTCTGCCATTCATTTGCTTAAGCCTCGCAAGTATGTCACTCGCTATTTTCCCCTGTCTCTCTTTCCCTCTATCCGACCAGTGAGTATCTGATTTTCTAAACCCTCCCTCCTTATTACGTGTCCCAGAAACTCCAGCTCTCTCTTCCTGAAGTTTTTATAAGCTTCCTCTTCGTTTTCATTCTCTCCAAAACCTCGTCGTTGCTCACATGATTCCATCTATGTGATCCTCAGCATATAAATTACGTCTCAAAGAACTGTTGAAACCGTTGGCAACCTCGACATATTTGGAAAGAAGACTGGAATAATCCAGAACATATACTCGCATAGATAGTTTCTGTAGTGAAAGGAAGAAAGTGAGAGAGAAGAAAATTTTATTGTAGTTTTCTTTTCTTCTATGTGCCGTGTCCCTTCAGGACGTAGGCGATCATAGTCCTTTAAGTCTCCCTGTCTCTTTTAGCTCTTAACAATACCTGTTATACCAATTAAACCCTCTCTCCACCATCCATCAAGTATGTAACTCGTTGCTTTCCCTTGGCTTTCGTTTCTTCTATCCGTCCCGTGAGCATCAGATTCTCCAAGTCGTCTTTCCTCACATGTCCAGGAAACTTTTCCTGATATTAAGTATCAGTTTCCTTTTCGTGTCCATCCTCTCCAAAGCCTCGTCGTTGCTCACATGTTATGGTCATGGCATCCTCAGCATCCTGCTGTAGAATTTCAGCTACCACAGGTCTTTCCTTCATCTCTGATGAGATTGTTCAGCATTCGTTGCCCTATCGAATAACCGACATCATATAACGGTCCAGCAATCTCTTTTTTGTCTGCAGCAAAACCTTCCTGTCTCTTAATATTCTATTCAGATTCTGGAATGCATCCGTGACCATACCAATATACCTTCAGATTTTATAATTAACTGTTCTAAATATTAAGGATTATTTCTGTTATATCGCTGGAACGATATAAATAACAAGGTAAATTCCAAGTGGAAAGATTTACACAGCACGTAACGGGTAAACAAATAACAGAGTTTATCGAACGGAAAACTACAAGTAACAATGATTTCTTAAAATGGTAAGTCAAGACGGAACTGGATCGGAAGTCGAATCGACCCGTACTTCCTTACTTTGATACTTCTTAATCTCTTCGACGATTCGACTTCCGCTCCCATTCCGTCTTGACTTACCATTTTAAGAAATGATTGTTACTTGTACTTTTCCGTACAATGAACTTTGTTGTTGTTGTTGTTGTTGTTGTTGTTGTTGTTATTATTATTATTATTATTATTATTATTATTATTATTATTACCCCTTACGTGTGGCGCAAATCTATCTACTTGGTATTTACCTTGTTTATATCGTTCACGTCAACGGCTATATCGTGTTGAATACATCGGTTCCCGCCCGATCACCAAAGTTAAGCAACATCGAGCCTGGTCAGTACTTAAATGGGTGACCATTTTGGAATACCAGGTGCTATAAACGTAAGGACCAAGAATGGTCCACCAGTCCTCCAGGTTTGGGGGTTAGGTTCAGGGCTAAAACTGCCCCGTAAAGAACAGTTTGTTACAGAAGCAGCAACAAAAAGTTGCTGCCCAATGCACCATCTGGGTGTGATGGATAAATGATGATATCGTTCACGCGATATAACAATTTCACACAAAAACATGGAACTATCTGTCGATGGTACAGCAAGAAAGGAATTCAAAATCATGGCCGGCCATAATCGCATTGAAGTACGCTTAGACTTGTAAAATATTTTCTAGAACTAATTTCACATTCACTCAATCCTTCAACACTTTATGATGCCTTACTGCCTCTAAATTTAAACAAACGGTTGTTTACTGGCCTGTAATTGATCTCTGGCGTCCAGGAGATGAACAGTGTTGAGACTTAAATAAAACGTGTGAAGAAAAAAGCGAGGATCACGTCTTAAATATCAATAAACTAGGCTCCAGGAAAAACCCGCCTAAAATAAACGTAGGAAATTTGCATGCGTGATAAATTCGGTACAGGCGTTGTTGCAAACATACCACGTGATTACAAATAATATTTTCCCCTGTAGCTATAAGCAGTTTAAAAAAGAAATCGAAAAGTTTTACTTGATTCAGATAAAGTCTGTAAAATAAATAAATAAATAAATAAATAAACAAAGCAACTGGAATCGCAGACGACATTTAGATATTCACTTGTAAGCAACACTCTTCGCCAGGTGAAACTCCTCTTTTTTTCCGTGAAAAAGAGAGATCGATGACATTACCGCATCCACAACGAACGACAGTTTCACTTATATTCAACAATATATTTTTTCCCGTGTTATTTTTTTTAAAATGAATAGCTGAATATCAGATAGCGAATTGTCACATTTCTAGTTTAATCTTATGAACTTACCGACACGGAGACACCTGACATTTTCGATATTTTCTTTTATAAGAAAAAAGTTTTATTTTTTTAATATAAAAAGTTTATATTTAAAAAGAAAGTTCTGCATGTGATTTACATGCAAACACCATGCAAAAAAAAATAAATAAATAAATAAAAAGAAAGAAAATGGCCGTCCCCCGCCCAAGGCGTTAACTTTTCTCGGGTGTGAGGTGAATGCTAGTTGATTGGTTGATTTTGTTTAGCGTTATATCAACTTCTATTGGTTAAATGCCGAAATACAAATATTTGTACGAAATTGTATGGCTTCACCTACAGATATATTGCACATCATTTTATAATTTCAGAGAAAACGTATGTTTTTAGTTACAGAGTTTGTCGATCGGGTGTGCGTTGTGGTGCAATGAATATCAACAAGGAAAGACAAATCGGGGAGCCGAGTTCGAATTCCAGTTGAATTCGTTGCATTCACTTACGTGCAAATACCCTTGGGAAAGGTATTAATTCCTCTCTTCCCCTCATTTATGGGTTAAATAATAAGACAGATTGGGTTCTATAGCCTTGGATGGCAACCAGTCTATCGCAGAAAACAATGGCAACCTACTGAGGGTAATCTTCTGCCCAATCAGTTATGTCTCTTTCGAGACATGATCGCCCAAAGCGTATGACACTTAACTGACTGAGTTTGTCGATCATAAACTATACTTCTGGTTTTATTCTTTTTAACCTATTGCTGTTAATTTTACTTTAAAAATGTACTGTTAATTTTTTGTTTTGCGGGGAGAGTTTGCTATTTGCCTACAACTGGGATTTCAGCCGGTGCTACCAAACTGGGTGTCCCTTGGGTATTATGACTACATCCGGCAGCACGATCTCTGACTTGGAGGTTTTGAGTTTTTCCAAGATCTACTTTAACCCGTGGTGGTAGCACCTGTTAGGGTCCCAACTATGGGTAAAATAGTTAACACTCAAACGGGGGGCAAAATACTATGAAAGTATAAAAATATATTTTTATAGTTACAATAATAACAATACATTTTCATTGTAACAAAATTACAAGCAATATATTTTTGCAAAAGCAATTACTCATGCTCACAAGAAAATTAAATTTCGGGATTAAATGACCAACAAAGAGTTGGTATCTTGCTAAGCCAATAAACAAATAATTCCGGGTCAGGGTGAAAGAAGAGAGAGAGAGGAAGAGAGAGAGAGGAAGAGAGAGAGAGAGAGGACGAGAGAGAGGGAGAGAGCTGAAGTCATTATCAAACGGAAGTGCCTAGAAGAACTGATAAATTTTTGCACAGCGACAAAAAGTATTTTAAACATTTTTCTTGTTTTTTGTAATGGTTTTGCCACAAGCAAGGCATTATTGCCACTGGTGCGCACATGAGAGAAGAAGACAACAAAAATAAAAAATAAAAATAAAGAATTGATGAGTTCGACGTAGTAAGCAAAAAGAAGTTACCATGAAAATATTTTAGAAAAAAGCCCCACGACGGATAGAAGGTAAGTGTAGGGACCTCGGATATGCTTGGTAAATTGGTTTTGTCAAACACGTCCGAAATCCCCACTATTTAAATTTCAGAAGGTTGAAGGTTGGTTGTTGAATTGTATGAGTAGAATTCTACTCGCTGTTAATGCTATTACATAGTTTTTGAGAAGATTTAAATTTCCATTGAGATAATGTTTGTAATTGATTTGCAAAGTGAAATTTACGTTAATTGTTCCACTATATTTGCAAGAAGAAAAAAGTTCATTGAGAAAATTTGTAGTTAAAATTGTCCAAAGAGAATTGTCAGTATTTAAAAATGTCCACAGAAGTTTAGAGATCATGGTTGTGTAGTAGCCGAATGTAAAGTCTTTGTTCCATCCACCTTTTGGTAGGTCGCGATAGTTTGAGAGAGAGAGAGACAGAGAGAAAGAGAGAGAGAGAGAGAAAAGTTGTACATTTTGTTGTTGCTGTTGTTATTGTTCCCTTTGGCGGCGTGTGTGTGAAAATGAAGAAAAGGACGTTGGAAGAAGGGGTCGAATAAAACTGTGGTGTGCCCTACGTCCGGTTTGGCGTGGAGTGGAAAAGAAGAAAAGAAAATTGGCAGCAAAGGCGAGTCAGCTTGAAGTTTCTTCCTTACACTGTGAGATGCTGTCAGCTACCACTTCAATCTGAGTGACTGCTGTGACCGGTCAAGGGCCTTTCTTAAATATTGACACCTGGTCACGTGGTAGGCTTCCAGGCGTTTTTTTTTAGTTGTAAAAAAAACAAAAAAAAAAAACGTTTCACTGATGTTATTTGAATTTTTCGATTTCCCATCCAATCATGATCCAGAGTTTTGCTTTTCACACTGACTTGTGAAAGAAAAAGGAAAATTTTAGCCTTTTGAATCCTCTTTTGCTAGTGTGCAATTTTCCTTTGGATTTTTCCCAAATATTGTAGTCGTTTGAAACCGATTTTGAGGGTGTGCAATTTATTTTTTTGCTTTTCTAGTTGGTCGATGGAGGATATAGGATTTGTATCCTATAAAAGAGAGACAGGGGAAAGCAGGTCGAGACATATTTGAACAAATGGATGGCAGAGCTGTGTTTGGGAGAGATACCAAGAAAAAAATATTAAGAGTGAAAAGGGACAAGATCAAGTGGAAGTCCATGATCGCCTACGTCTTGAATGGACACGACATATGAAGAAAAAGAAAATAATAATAATATGACTACAACCTGTAATACCTCTTAAATAATGAACTATTCCGTTTTTATCGCGTGAGACGACAAAATACATATCAAAAACGCAACTTGGTTTCATTCAGAAAGTCGAAAAAAAAAGAGAATATTCACTTCCGGTCATAATTATTAGGTCACCCCAGTCTTTTAAAAGAAATGATGTGTTTCGTACTATTTTTAGTATTTATTGCTAAGTGGATAATTCTAAATGAAAATAGAATGGTTCTTTTGTTATTATTACTTTGCAAAAATTTTACAAGGCAAGGAAACAAATATGAACTCATCCAAATCACCCTAAAATTTTCTTCATTCTTTCAATGATGAAACTGCAATATAGGTAATTATTAAATATTTATAAATTCATTTGATGCACATGTTATTGTGCAATATTAACAAAAGAACAATTCTATTTTCATTTACAATTATTCACTTGGCAATAAATATTAAAAAATATTATGAAATACATCATTTCTTTTAACACACTGGGGTGGCCTAATAATTATGGCCGGTGGTGTAGATATGTTTAACATGTGTTTCAGTGGAAGAGAAATTTGTTAATTTCAATTTTTTTTCACCTCTTTCCTTTTTAAAATAATGATCAGCATTCATATTTATAATTGATAGCCCAATATTTTGTCAAGATTGTTAAGCTTAAATATTTAACGATGCAAGATGGGGAATTTCTACTGATATTTTATTGTTGTAAAAGTTGCCATTCAATCATTAATTCAAAATTCATATTCATCGGAAAATTTAAATAAGAAAATCTTAAAATTTTCAAGGCTCAAAACTGGTGCTCTTTAACCTTAAATCGTTAGTCTAGAACTCTTAACTCAAAATCGTGTAGATTTATTACCGGATGAGATTATTACGGCTTATCAACATTTTGGAGGCTATATTAAAGCCAGAAAATATTTTTTGGATTGAAAGAATAAGGGTGGGGAATAATAATAATACTATAGTGAGTTGTTCTAATTAACCCATTGCTATAGGAGAAGGGATGGATTTATGTTTTTTCCACCTGAATCCATCCTGCATATATACAAATCAACCATTCGTCCGTGCATAGAATACTGCTGTCATATATGGTCAGACGCCCCTGCTGTTCATCTCAGTGTTCTTGAGGGGCTCCAAAGGAGAATCAGTAATGTGATAGGTACCGACTTGGAGGCTCGACCCCAGCCACTTCCTAACCGGCGGGATGTGGCTTCCCTCTGTCTGTTCTATAAAATATTTTAAAACTTTAATGGATTCTTCTCCAACGAACTTGAATCACTGGTGCCCCTGCAAAAGGTGTTTACTCGTGTAACCAGCCTGGCAAATGGGCCTCACCCATTCACAGATAGATCAAACCAATGCAAACGACAACTGTACTCCTCAGCTACTTTTCTCGCACTTCCCGCCTGTGGAATACACTCTCTCCTGTCTAATCTATTTTACTCTAATGTAGCCTCCTGCATATTAGTGGCGTTACCGCCTTGCACGTAGTGATACGATTAAAAAAAATAATCTTTAACAGATATATGTTAAAGATTATATTAGTATAGGGTTATTAAACCTTTTCCAATGGCATTTGCGTGCAAACGAATAGAACCAGTTCAACTAGATAGGTAACTAGGCACTCCGATTTCCAACATTTGACTCATAAGCACTTCTTTGTTTTCCCATTCAGCCAAATTAATTCGACAGCTTGCTCTTTCCTTCTGCTTCTTCAGTATATCTTTGAGTATTAAATTCATCAACGCTTGTTTTTTATTATCTACTAGCGGTATAGCCCGGCGTTGCTCGGGTGTAATGAAAGCTTTAAAACTAATCCGTGTTCGTGGAGTTCAGACTCTTTGGACGTTGGCACGAACGACTACAAAGCAATAGTTGTTTCCAGTTAAAGCCAAGCCGTAGACTGAATGAAGCATGAATGGATGTAAGTCAAATTTTGATTTCCTGGTATCGATATCAAACGAGTTTTTTTCGTCATAAACTGAATTTTAAAGGCTAAATAAGTCCTCTGAGTCAATGGTATCATGGCTGAGACTAAGAACTACAATTATACCTACTTAGAGCCAAACTTGAACTAAAAACTAAAAAAAAGGGCTGAAAAAATACAGATATACCGGCAGATAAACAGACACACACACAAATATCTTGCCTTTTATATACATATTATCGATTTTTTAAAACTATTTTAAGAACTGCAACCGTGAAACTTCTGAATATCGTTTCTTATGTCTTTGTCTATGAGTGTATCAAATTTGATTTAAATCGGACCATTCCTTCCATAACCCGATATTTTCGATTATCGATTTTCGATATTTATCGGGGGTACCTCGAAACAAAACGTAGCCAAGAACACTCTAAGACGCTTATATTACAACTGTGTAAATTTTCAAGAAAATCGGTTCAGCCGTATCGGAGTCTATAGCTAACGGACACACACACACACACACATACACACACACAAAGTTTCATTTATAAATAAGTTTAGATTTCTAAAAATTTCAAGTGTTTCTGAGTTAAAGTAATAGGGTCCTACTTCCCATTTTTTCTAGAACTTCCATTTTGATCACATGTTCGGTCCATGGTATTCTTTATTATTGACATCATTCTGAAAACCACATTTCTCTCGATTCGAGGATTTTCTCAACATTTAAGGAAATTGACCAGCTGTCATCGCTGGATCGAGCATGTGAGGCCATGATGAGGTTTTGGAAAGAATGAAAACAAAAAGGAAATTAATACTTGAGCATCAGGAAAAGACGGCTAACGTTCCTGGGATATGCAATGAGAAAAGAGGGCTTAAAGAACTTGATATTAACAGGCCAGATAGAAGGAGAAAGAGATAGAGGAAAGAGGAAAGCAGCGGATAACATATTTGAAGGGCCTGATCAGGTGGATGACAGAACGGGGGTTGCGTCGTGTAACCGGAGAAAGTCTGCTAAGAGCCACCAGGGATAGGGAGACTTGGAAACCCATGATCGCCTAAGTCTTGAAAAGAAAAGGGCACATAAAAGAAGAAGAAGTGATATAAGAGTTCTTAGATATACCAATTTAATTACATTAATTTCCAGCCTGGAGAGTGTTGAGATCCGTAAGGCTTTCTAGCCCAAAATGCGTCCCTACCAAATGCAGCTGTAGTACATGTGGTGATACGACTCTGATGAATTACTGAACTCATGATCGTGATATGTAAATACAGAGAGACAAGAGATTCTAAGTGAAGGTAAACTCTGAATTCCGACCATCCTGGAGAGGGTTGGAATCCGTCAGCCTATCTTACTCAAGACACACCACTTCTACTGCAGCAGCTGTATATGTAGTTCCCCTATGAGTGGGACAATTCATGACCGGGAATGTGTACCACTAATAAAGGAATGATTGATTGATTCGTTCATTTTTTAATGTTTATGAACACTTTGATTTAGTGATATAATTCTTTCTAATTAACCCATCAGTCATTCAGTTGAGTGCCATACGTGATACACGCTTGGGCGATCATGTCTCGAAAGAGACATAACTGAATTCCTTGCATTCACTTACGTACAAATACCCTTGGGAAAGGTATGAAACAGTCTCTTCCCTTCAGTTACGGGTTAAATAATGGTACAGATTGGATTCTATAGCCTTGATTGGCAACCAGTCTACCGCAGAAAGCAATGACAACCTACTGTGGGATAAGCTTCTGCTCAGTCATTCATGTCTCTTTCGAGATATGATCGCCCAAAGCGTGTATCACGTATGGCACTTAACGGACTGACTGAATATAAGATTTAGAATCAAGATTTAAGGCTTCTACTGGTCATAAAGTAGGGGATCGGTTTTCTATTGTCATGAAGTAATAAACTGATCTCCCACTAATTACTACGTAATAATATAATACAATCTTTTCCCTC
Source organism: Ascarosepion bandense (assembly GCA_037127315.1). Taxonomy (NCBI): domain Eukaryota; kingdom Metazoa; phylum Mollusca; class Cephalopoda; order Sepiida; family Sepiidae; genus Ascarosepion; species Ascarosepion bandense. The sequence continues at coordinate 2,576,134 of JBBBDQ010001010.1, forward strand.
TGGCTATGGGTCAAATAACAGGACAGATTGGGTTCTATAGACTTGGCTGGCAACCAGTCTACCGCAGAAAGTAATGGCAACCTACTGCGGGATAATCTTCTGCTCAGTAAGTCATGTCTCCTTCGAGACATGATCGCCCAAAGTGTGTATCACGTATGGCACTTAACTGATTGACTGAATATAATAGTCGGAATCATGATTAAGGCTTCTGCTTGTCATAAAGTGGGGGTCGGTTTTTTAATGTCATGAAGTAATAAACTGATCCCCAACTAATTACTACTTAATAATATAATACACCTCTTCTCCCTCCAGTTATGGGTTAGAATAATAGGTCAGATGGGGTTCTATAGCCTTAGCTGGCAACTAGTCAACCGCTGAAAGCAATGACAACCTACTGCGGTATAATCTTCTGTTCAGTCATTCATGTCTCGAAAGATAGTCAGAAAAGGTGCATTCATCACATTCTCAAGGATATTTTTACGTAAGGAAACATAACGAACAGAACGGGAATTCGAACTCCGGTTAACGATTCTGGGTCCTTATCCATTACACCTCTCCGCACATCCGCACTGCTATTCCCAAACGGTCACACATTTAGATACTGAGCAGGTTTGAAGTTCTTCTACTCCGGTGATCTTACCGGAACCGACATTTCAACCTGATGCGACGGTAAAAAAGGAATGGATTTAACGCAAAGCTTACATCACAAATGGTGTAATACTTACATATTAATAATTTAATTATGTCATTAAATGAGTAATTATCAGATTTATTTCCCTTCTTTAATGTCATCTTCGAATTAATTAAGGCAGAGAATATAAACGTGAATAGTGCGAAGAAACATTATTTTACGTCATTAAAATTACTTCAAAGGAGCATCATTCCTTTCGTTGTATCAGGTAGCGAACAGAATAGCTTACATGAAATCTATTAATACCTTTATTATATTTTTATAACTATCCAATTAGTACACCTAGCATGGATATGGAAATCATAAGAAAGCCTTTGTGTTGTAAAGAATTAATTAGGTTTAAGGATCAAAACATATTACCAAAAGTTGTCTTCGTCTTCTATGTACCCTGTCTTTTCAAGATGTAGGTTTTTTCATGGCCTTTCGCGTTTCCCTATCCCTGGTGGTTATTAGCTCGCTTTCTTTTGTTACACAACTTTCTGTCATCCACCTGATCAGGCCCTTAAAATATGTTATCCGCTGCTTTTCCCTGTCTCTTTTCCCCTCTGTCTGGTCTGTTAGTATCAGGTTCTCCAAGCCCTCCTACCACATTGCATGCCCCAGGAACTTTACCTGTCTCTTCCTGATGCTCAATATTGATTTCCTTTTCGTCTCCATCCTTTCTAAAACCTCATCATTGCTCACATGCTTGGTCTATGTTATCGGCAGCATTCTTCTCTAGAACCACATTTCAATTGCTTCAAGTCTTTCCTTCATCTTCGAAGATATTGTCCAACATTCACTGCCATATTGAAGAACTGACATCACATAGCAAGTCAGTACACTTTTCTTTGTTTTTAGATAAATTTTCTGTCTCTTAATACTGTACTCAACTTCTGGAACGTGTCCTTTGTCATGCCAATTCGCCTTCGGATCTCTGCATTTTATTATACGTTGTTGTGTACACTCGCGAAGCTTACACTAGTGCAGTGGTAGATCTGTCGAGATATACAAAGATGAATCAATCCTTAAACAATCCTTTTATAATGAGCTCTACAATTCTTAACGACAGCAAATGAGCGTGTATCTATTTTATTTACCATTAACTCGTGTGACTTATATATACATTTAACATCTCAAGAAGTTTTCGCACAAAAAAATTCTAATGTAGTGGGGTTAATTGTCGCTATATATGTTGTGTTATGCCTATTACAGTTTTTTAAAAAAAAATAATGTTGTTATAAGATATTATGAGTTTGAGTTAGAGTTTTGTTTAATGACATATCAACAACTCTGTGGGTTTTCAATGCCAAAAAGTTGGGATTTTAATGTATTTTCTTTTTTCAAGTGAGAAGGTTGATTTAGTCGAATTTTAATTAATTTTTTTGTTTTTATTTTTTTTATTTAAAAAAATTGAAAATGTCTTCTAGTTTTGTATTCAAAAATATTTTACTGAGAATAATTACATTTCGTCAAAAATGTGTCATGGTATAATTTTTTTATCAAAAATTATTTATTGTTGGTAATGTTTTTCCTTCAAAAATGTATATTTTTCTATAAAAGACTGTTCTTATGTATATATTTCTAAAAAAGTGTATTTTTATACTTTCATATTCTTTTGACCTCCGTTTGGGGGTTAACTTTTTGCCCATACCTGGGAGCCTAACAGGTGCTATCAACACGGATCAGGTGGACCTGAGAACAACAGCAATTAAGAGTTGGTTCCTCACAGCCTCCCAATCAGAGGCCTTACTGCCGGATGTAGTTTACCGTCATGCCCATGAACCTATACGGTATTTTGATAGTTTATAATGTCTCACGTACATAATAGTTGAAATATGATATACAAATGTTTGTTTACATATGTGTCCTGATATTTTGAATTTTCTACTTAAAATGCTGTAAAAAAAAAAAAAAAAACAGCCCTTGCTAAAGAACTCCTTGTCTAATGTTAATAGCATTTGTTACTTAAAGTAGAATATGCTCCTAAATTAGTTGAGCAATTATATATTGTTTAAGCTGTAGCTGGGAAATACACATACGTGCACACAGAAAATGTTATAATTTTAGTTTTTTCTAAACTTATTTATAAATGGAACTTTGTCTGTGTGTGTGTTCGTGTGTATGCATGTGTATCCATTACCTATAGACTCCGAAATGGCTGAACCGATTGTCTTGAAAATTTACACAGTTGTACTATAAATGTATGTGAGTGTTCTTAGCTAGGTTTTGTGTCGAGGTACCCCCGATAAATATCGAAAATCGATAATCGAAAAAATCGGGTTATAGAAGGAATGGTCTGATTTTAATCACTTTTGATAAACTCAAAGACAAAGACATAAGAAACGATATTCAGAAGTTTCAAGGTTGCAGTTCTTACAATAGTGCAGAAAATCGATAATATATATATATATAAGGCAAGAAGTTTGTGTGTGTGTCTGTTTATCTGACTGTATGTGTGTATTTTTTTCAGCAATTTTATTTTAGTTTTTGCTTCGGGTTTGACTCTATGTAGGTATAATTGTAGTTCTTAGTCTCAGCCATGATACCATTTACTCAGAGGACTTATTTAGCCTTTAAAATTTAGTTTACGACGAAAAAAACTCATTTGATATCGATACCAGGAAATCAAAATTTGACTTACATCCATTCATTTTTCTTTCAGTCTACGGTTTCACTTTAACTGGAAACAACTATTGCTTTTTAGTCTTTCGTGGCAACATCCAAAGAGTCTGTGCTCCAGGACCATGGATTAGTTTTAATGCTTACATTACACCCGAGCAACGCCGGGCTATACTGCTAGTATAAATTAAATGAACTATTGTCAAACATTATTATTAATTTTTCTTCGTGTATATTTTCATATTAATATTATTTTATTTCTTCAATTTAATTATCTAAAAATATTTGATTATATATAAAAAATAATAGTGAAATATCATCCAATGTTTTCTTAGCTAAATAATGCGATTCTTTCTCGCAGTACTTCGTGAACTCGCAGGCTTTTTCTTTTAAACATTCCCGACGCATAGAGTATTTTTTAGACTGATTTTGTAAACGCTTCACTAGGATTATTTTCTTGAGGAAAAGAAATCAAAACAAAAAAAGCAACACACGCAACCGAAGTGGTTCCTCTTTGTAGAAACCAAAATACATAGCGATTTGTCTCCGCTATAAAAGAATAGCAGAAGTAGATTAAACCTAACAAAAGAGGCCAGGATATTCTAAAAATACGTATAAACGGATACATAATGGTGCAATCCATTCATTATGAAAGTTTTTCGCCCTGCCACTCCAAAAAAACGTTTTTTGTATTATTGTACTACTTAGTGCAGAGTTGCTGTCTTTATCTCGTATCCAATTATTATTATTATTATTATAAATATGGTTTAGGTTTTATATATATATATATATATATATATATATATATATATATATATATATAAGGCAATCTGTGAGTCTGTGTGTTACTGTTCCCTATTCACGCCTACATTTTTTTAAGCTACGCCATTCAAACTTTCTAGGGAAACATATCTACAGGGAAACCAGTTGACACTTGACACATACTTTTTGAGTTTAAGTTTAGCAATTTTCCCTTTCGCACTTTTTGGCCAATGGAGCCGATTGTTTACATTTGCTCCGTAAAACATCTAAGAAATAAGATGGTTGCTAAATTACGTCACAGAAATCAAATTACACGTGTTAAACCCGACTAAAATATTTTTTATTAAAAAAAAAATGAGCTTTTATATTTAATTTTTATTTCAACGTTTTAAAAATTCATTTAGTCAACAAAAAATGTGAATATTTTACCCCATTTTGTAACAAAAGAAATATAAAAAAACAAGTTTTATTTTTCAAACAAAAACAAAACATGTAAAAATAGTGCCACTGGTTAATTTTATTATTTAAGTCTTTTTTTTTATCAGATTTAACATTTCATCCTTCAGAAAATAAAATTTTAAAAAAATAAAGCATTTTTTTTGTTAAATATTTTGATGCAGAAAATAAGCTGTCTGTAAATGATTTCCATCTACTTCTTTCATTGGCATCTTCTACTACTAAAATGTTCTGAGTTGCACGGGCAACGCCGGGCTATGATGCTAGTACATTAATATTTCGAGATTAAAATCTTATCTTCAGAATTTTAGAAGAGATTGTGTTTGAATCCGCGCCTTTCAACAAATAGTCCTTCCTGGCTGCCGTTAATTGTAGTGTGTTTGCTGATGGCTTCCTTTAAGATGATAGAGTAGATGACTACATTCGCCGCCAACGTGCAGATTCAGGACTACAAATCTCCATTTTAACTAAAACCTGCTCCCGTCACCAATTCCTTATAGCAATTTTGGCTTTGCAAGATTTAGTTAGACGTGACAAAAAAATCAGTGTAGAAGAAATTTGCTTAATGTGGACCTTAACTTTCCAGGAAGTGACACACACACTTAATTTCATAACCTTCCTCTGCTGCCCGTAGGAAAAAAAACCGATAACCGCTCAAAATAAATTGCAAGAAGATAGGATCTAAAAAAAATAAAATGGTTGATTCCCAGGTACAAACCTAATTTAGTAATTTAACTATGAGCGAAGGCCATTGTTATAAATTAGTACTGACAGAATGAACATTTTTTCTAGGTTATCGAGGCTGAATACTGATTTGCATTGTTCTGAAAAGATATATGTATATTACTTTGTATATACTGCAAAAATAACAGTTATGATAGTCTAGCAATATATAAGCGTACAAATGAAGCGAGGGCTGGTTTATAACGCATCATCAAAACAGATCAATATCGGTGCCTGGAGGAACTTTGATTCAGCATGTAACACAATGCCTTCGGGAATTTGCTACCATGTAACAAAGGCGTGCATCAGTCTATTTTAAAACCTACCACAATATACGTAGAAATATTAGAAGAATAGCAAACAAATGAATGTGATGCCAATGTTTTGCAAAATATACACTACATTAGATGAGGAATACAAAATAAGAAACAATAGATCTAGAGAGTTGACATTAAACTGTATGAATAGTAATTAAAAATCGTACGAGAAACATATTTTCATATTAATTAGAAACTATTTTTCTTTCTATATTGTTGTTGAATTCTATAAAACTTTGGCTTGGGCAACTCGATATCGATATAGTGTAATGGTTAGCACGCTTGTCTCACTAGAATCATTACAATTTAGTAGTGAGTGCGATCCTCACTGGGTGTCCCTTACTTTCCGCCTTGTTCCACATCTAAGCTGCGCTTAGAAAATTGTCATAAAACCTTGGCTCGATTCGCTCTTCATTATTACTAGTAGTTTTTACCTATTTTTCTACTGACAACCATCTATCTATACGCTTTAAATAATTACTGTTATTTTACTTCGAAGATTTCAACTCGTCCTGGGTATGACGACAAACTATATCTGGGTCCTAGGTTTGAAGAAAAGATACATCCGGGTCCTGTGTTTGATGACAAACTAGATCCGGTTCCTGAGTTTGACGACAAACTACATCTGGGTTCTGGGTTTGACGACAAATTACATCCGGTTCCTGGGTTTGAAGATAAAATACATCCGGGTCCTGGGTTTGACGACAAACTAGACCTGGTTCCTGAGTTTGACGACAAACTAGACCTGGTTCCTGAGTTTGACGACAAACTACATCTGGGTTCTGAGTTTGACGACAAACTACATCCGGGTCCTGGGTTTGACGACAAACTACATCCGGGTCCTGGGTTTGAAGACAAACTACATCTGGGTCCTGGGTATGACGACAAACTACACTCGGATCCGGGTCCTGGGTTTGAGGATAGACTGCATCTGGCAGGAAGGCCTCTAATTGGGAAGTTTTTAGAAGCAAAAAACCACCTCTTAATTGCTTTTGTTTCCAGATCCAACATAACCTGGTAGAATCTGTTGGGATCCAAGCTATGGGTAAATAGTAAACCCCCGAAACTGTGGTCGAAACACTATGAAAGTATAAAAATACATTTTTATACTAAAAATGCAAGCAATACATTTTCATAGTAAAAAGATTTTTTTGAAAAAATATTACCAGCAATATATTTCTGTAAAAAAAATTAATCATGCTTCCAAAAAAATTAAATTTTGGCATTATATGGCCCATAAGAAGTTGATATGCTGCTAAATAAACAAAATGAACGATTTTTCATTTTTTTTTATTGTGATTTTTATTACAAGAGGTGGGATCGATACACTCTCTAATTTTTTAAATAATTTCTTATTTAATAATTAATTTAATAATTTTCTATTTTGTGTTGCTTTTCTTGACATCATCTGTGATCATAATTTTTATCATCAACATCATCTTTTCTCGCACATCCCGTCCGTGGAACTCCCTTCCGTATACTTCCTTTCCTAATAGCTACGATCTCTAAACATTTAAAATCTCCATCTTTTATTCATAATACTCTGCACCCTGTTTCTTTCTTTCTCTGTAACTCTCTGAATACCAGTGGCATTCCTGCCTTGCATGGGGTGAAATGGTAATTAAAAAAATCACCTCATTGTTAGTAGTAGCAGTAGAAATAGTAGTAGTTGAAACCCATCATAAAAACACACTACAGTCGTTCCATTCGGTATTAATTTCTTTCCCCGAAACAAACATATCTCTAAAATAGAATGAAACACATGGCGTCATCTCAATTGGGTATCTCTAGACTGGTGAGAGAGGGGTCACATTTCTTGGTTAGTGACCATAAATTCATTATACGCCCACTACACAGGTACATTCATTCATTACTTTTTTTCTCGACTTGATAAAGTCCGTCAGACTATCAAAAGCATTTGCTAAAACAAAATATAGTTTTACTATTGTATCTTCTTTTAAATCACACACACACACACACACACACACACACACACACACACACACACACGGTGATTTTAAAATTTATTTTGATGACTCATAAAGGCTAGAATAGTTCTTATCCTAATACTTTTGCTCAGTACTGTATATATATATATTCACACCGATGTTTTTTTAATAGAGTTTTTTTTTAACCGTGGCTTCTTAATTGGCCCCATGTTTACCCTTTTCGCTTTCGTAGTTTTAATTATTGTCGTTCCGAAAAACATTCATGAAGAAGCGTTGGGCGTAGAAGGTCTATTTATAAGAACTGAGTTGTGTCATTTTCAAAGATATATATATATATATATATATATATATATATATATATATATATATATATATATATATAATTGCATCGAAATATGGAACTCGTGTGCTTTTTATATTATGTAGATTTAATAAGCTTGTTTATGAAATTTAGGAATAAAAAAACAACACGAAACAATATTGGCAATAAGATTGATGATATATATATATATATATATATATATATATATATATATATATATATATATATCCCAGTTTATTATTTTAGTATTTTCTATTTTAAAAATATATTTTAACGCAGATATGCAGATATGCGCCTTTCGTCTTGGCTTTTAAATGAAGACCGTAAAAGTATGTATCCTGACTTTAACATTTTTTCCTTCCGGCTTCAAATTAACCCAAATGAACCAAAAGGTCACTTTTTCACTCTCTCTCTCTCATATATATATATATATATACAGTTTATATATTTGTATGAACATTATATTTAATCGATACTTTTGTTTGAATGGGTATTCTGTTTTTAATTAAAGAGTATATTTACTCAACTACGTGTATCGATTGAAAATAATATTCAAACAAATAAACTTAATATATCCGTTGTTAATTCAATTTAGCTAATCTCCGGAAGTTTCCGTATTATATATATATATATATATATATATATATATATATATATATATATAGGTTTCAATCCTGGGTAAAAAAAACAATCGGCGTCTAACCGTACTGATGAGCTGTGGCACAGCGAAACAGATCCGTCTGCGGATGACTACAGTATATATATATATATATATGTTAAAAGAGACTGACGCATGAAAAAAATCGTTGCTTGTGTAGAAATATTACTTTTCGAAATAAAGTTAAACCACACTTCGTAGGTTTGATTACTGTTTTTATCATTTTTATGCATCAATTAGGCATTTCCTGAATCTTCTTCTTCTATGTGCCCTGTCCCTTCAGGACATAGGCGATCATTGTTCTCCACGACTCCCTATCCCTGGTGGCTCTTAGTATGTTTGCCCCTGTTACACCTCGCAACCCCTGTTCCGCCATCCACCTGATCAGGCCCTGCAAATATGTTATCCGCTGCCTTCCTCTGTCCCTTTTCTTTCTATCTGGCCAGAACAATAAATACACAAGGAATGTATAAAATGCTATTCATAGTGTCCCTTCCGTTATTTATATGCTTGACTATATTTGTAATTTTAGAATAAAAATAATTGAGACGAAAAACACCATTCGTAGTTGTTATAAAATTATGCAAAGAGAGGTTTCATGGATCGGATTCAATACTTGACTTTTTCTTCATTTTCCCGAATGGTGTGGGTGACAAAGCTAACCTCGCAGCTGAAATTGAAAAAGACCTCCAATCTGTAGTGGACTGGCGTAAGAAATGGCTAGTAAATTTTAATGCTTCTAAAACGAATCTACTCTCAATTAACCATCATAGACAATCGCACTTACCTCCCATTAGCATGGACCAGGCTTGCCTCCCAGAGAGTAAAACACTACGCCTCCTTGGTCTCACAATTTCAGCGGACCTCAAATGGAATGACTATATCGAATCCATTGCTAAATCCGCTGCTATGAAAGTCGGTTCTCTGTGTAGGGCCCGGAAGTTTTTTCCGTCTAAATCTATCCTGCACATATATAAATCTATCATCCGCCCGTGCATTGAATACTGCTGCCATATCTGGTCGGGTGCCCCTGCTATTCTCCCCGAGCTTCTTGATAAGGTACAGAGGAGGGTCTGTAATGTGATAGATACCGACTTGGCAGACCGCTTGCAGTCTCTCGCTTACCGGCGCGACGTGGCTTCCCTGTGTCTCTTCTATAAATACTTTCACGGCTTCTGCTCCGATGAACTTAGATAACTGGTGCCCTTCAGATACGAATTTGCACGAGATACTAGATTAGCAACTAGATCCCACCCTTTTACAGTGAAACAGATAAAATGCAACCGCAACTTCTACTCCAACAGTTTCTTTACTCGCACTTCACGACTGTGGAATTCCCTACCACATGATTGCTTCCCCGACGGCTACAATCTCCAGGAGTTTAAATGTAAGGTCAATAGACACCTCCTAACACACTAACTCGCTCCCATTCTTTCAAACACTCTTCCCATCTGCCCAACCCTCATCCTCGGTATCCTTACCCATCTGTCACCTTCCTTCTGACATTTCCTATGTCTAACCACTCCTTCTCTTTACCGTCCCCTATGTAGCAGTGGAATGCCTTGCTTGGGGTGAAATTATTAAAAAAATATATTTTATGATATTCACAAGAAAATGATCATAGAACGAAATATTCCTTAAAAGTAAACTGCTGTTGTTCCTGGTCCACCCTAACCTGAGTCGTAGTACTTGTTATGGCCCCAGCTATGGGCAAATATTAAGCTCCCAAACAAAAACAAAACGCTATGAAAATATAAAAAATACATATTCTTAGTAAAATACCTGTAATATCTATTTATAGAACAAGAGCTAACAATACCTATTTATAGTAAAAGTACCAATAATACCTACTATAGTAAAAGAGCCAACAATACATACTTATAATAAAAAACTAACAATTTCTATTTATGTTAAAAGAACAAACAATACCTTCTTATGTTAAAAGAACCAACAATACCTTTTTATGCTAAAAAAAAACAACAACCATACCTCTATATAGCAAAAGAACGAACAATATATATATTTAAAGCAAAATGATTAGCAATAAATTTTATATCAGAATTACCAACAATACATTTTATCTGTAGTTTATGGCATACAATAACGTTAACACTATATGTAACTAGCAGTATAGCACGACGTTGCTCGGGTGTAATGAAAGCTTTAAAACTAATCCATGGTCCTGAAGCTCAGACTCTTTGGACGTTGGCACGAAAGACTAAAAAGCAATAGTTGTTTCCAGTTAAAGTGATACCGTAGACAAAAAAAAATGAATGAATGTAAGTCAAAATATACATCTCTATATATACATATATAAATCCAGGTAAAGAGGACCCAAGATTTTACGATTTTGAGTTCTGACATTTACTTTTTATAAAAAGTGCTCAATACAATAAATATTGTAGAGCATAAAATAATCATATATTTATAAATTAAAAATACATTGCGATACTGAAATTTTTGTTTCGAGATTTCTGTTTCATCATCAGGCAATGCAAGATGTTATTTGTAAAAATGATTTTCATTTAAATACAAGAAACAATCCGTTTGTTATTTATGAACGTGGGAAGACATAAAATCTATGTGAGTGTTCCTTTTATCTAATCAGAAAGAAAATTCACTTAGAAATTTGGCAAGTAGTTTATATTTTTTCTTTCTTTCCACCCTAACGGTCAAAGTTTGAAAAAACAGTAGCTACTCAAGCATCTACGCATCGTTCATTCAGTAATGAATTGGAACACTCTCAGCTATTGGCGTATGTTACATTATATATAATACGCTAAATGTTTACATTTTCCATCCGATCGCCATAGCTCAGTGGTAGAATCGCCGGCTGATGTCAAATCGGTCGGATTTCAATCCTCGCGAGAAGCATCGGATGAACTAACCGTACTGATTAAATGTGATACAGCGAAACATGTCTCTTTGAGGATGATTATGTTTATATATATATATATATATATATATATATATATATATATCCAATCATTCCATATATCATTCAAAATACTTATTTCGACCATTTTTTCGGAATGCTATTTCGCGAAAGAAAAACAGTTATACTTTTCGAATTATTTTCGAAGACAATTTCAAGACAATTCCTTAAATGATGATGGAAAAATTTCATAATGAAGAAATATATTCAAGTGGTTTCTGAAAAGTAATTCCGCGAAACGAAATCAGAAAATCAGTATCTTTATGTTTAGTCATTAAAATAATGATGTCGAGAAGTGAAGTGGTTTCGGCTAAAACATGACAGCACACGTTCGTATAGGCGAGATATTGTGAAAATATTTATTTCTGGTCATCCTCTCTACTATAATTAAAATCGTTGTATATATATATATATATATATATATATATATAGTAAAGTTTTGTTTTGTAATTTGCTTGAAGCATTGCGTAAAATAGTTGGATGTGTTATGTCTTGAAGGCTGTCACAATGCGTTGAATGAAATAAAGGAAGGTCGGGAGGTGTTTGTATGACCTGTTTATTATGATATTTCGAGACTATAATCTCATCATCAGAATGGAAGAGAAAACCTCAGAATGACCTTGCTTTTTAGCTGTTCATCTATGAATGGCTGGCCTTATTCACTGCGGCTCTACGTGTATGCGTGTATGTACGTGTGCGTGTGTGTGTGCGAGTGTGTATCTGTGTGTGTTCTAGTTGGGTTTTTATGGTCTAATGGTGTGTGTGTATGTGTGAGAGAGAGAGTGCGCGCGTGTGTGTGTGCGTGTGTGTGTGTATGTGTGAGAGCGCGCGCGCGCGCGTGTGTGTGTGTGTGTGCGTGTGCGTGAGTGTGTATGTGTGTGTATTCAAGTTGCGGTTTTTATTGGTCTGATGGAATCAGTTCGTAGGATCTATGAGTTGATGTGACTTTGACGGGTCAATTTAAATAATATCTATCTTCACCTATATATATATATATATATATATATATATATATATATATATATAGGTGAAGATAGATATTATTTAAATAGATATTAAAATTAAAAATTCGTATTATGTTTTTAAGAAATATATTAGACCATAATAATATTATACAATAGAATTTATAAAAATATTAAAATGAATTTTTAAATTTTTGATAAATAAATAGATATTAACAGAATGAATTGGAAATTTTTAATTAAACATTTATCAACTTAATTATATGAAATATTTTGTTTTATATTATAAAAAATAATAATTAAATAGATATTAAAATAATTAAATTGATATTTAAATTTTTAATAATTAAATAGATATTTAAAAATGTGTATTATGATATTAAGAATTGTATTAGAATATAACAAGAAAATCGTTTCTTATATTCAAATGAAAATCATTTTCACAAAATGAGCAAATATTGCCTGATGACGGCCTAAAAATATCGAAATACAGAAATTTCCGTGTCGCAATGTAAACTATATTAATTTTAATTGAAAAGAAAAAAAAAATATATATATATATAGAGAGAGAGAGAGAAAGAGATTACGAAGTTATGCGAAATTTACTAAACTAGCATAAGACGACATATTTGAATTTTAATTTGTTTAAATATTATTATAATTTAATGGTTTTAATATATTTGTGATTTGTTCAAATATTAATGGCTCTATAGGAAATCACGAAAACATCTATTTAAAGGTTGTATTAGGTCTTGTCTTACTTGATATCTATTGTAGTCTAGTCGTAAGACAAATCGGATCTAATGGCGCAGTACGCAGGTTCGATTTCTACCGGAAGATAGATATTTTAAAAATAGGATTGATAAAAAAAATGATTGAAGCCAGTTAAAAATCATAATTTACTGTTTACTCATATATATATATATATATATATATATATATAAAGACAGAAAATCTAAGCAAAAGCCAACAACCTATCATGGTTTCGCCCAACGGCTCCTGAGGGAATTTGGCCAATTTCCTTGAGGAGCCGTTGGGCGAAACCGTGGTTGGCTCTTGCTTAGATTTTCTGTCTTTCTTTGCTCTACTTTCGTACTGAGCACTTTAGTGTTAGGGTTTTCATCTTGTTTATTTTTCTTTCTTACGAGTGCTTGACTTTTTGTTCATGTATTTCGTTTGTTTCTTTTTTTGCTTCCCCTTCCTTTCCCTCCGAATTCGTTCTCGGTGGGTTATTCAAGACGATTTAAATTATAGCTTAATTAATACTAGTTTCAGCAGAGTTAGTTCGGTTACTATTGGTGTTGTTATTACTATAGTTAATATTATATATATATATATATATATATATATATATATATATAGATATATAGATATATATATATATATAAACTGTGACTTGTACCCAGAGAAATTAAAAATAGATTTAAGCAATACGGATGTCATTATGTAAACATTAAGAACCTTTCAGCTAACGCATCTTCAATAATTCTCGTTGGCGTTAATCTTTGTAATACAAAGAACACGAGATTTACTTACGGAAGGGAAAGTTGGAACACGTTTTAATGGTATAATTTTAATCAAACCAAATAATTAAAATGCTTGTGGGGTGTAAACACACGTTTCAATAGAGTTCAAAAAAGAAAAAGAATAACTCACAATCCCTCCAAAAATCGTAAGGAGAGAGTGAAATGCTTATTCTGTCTGCACAGGCTAGGCTGTTGAATTGAATTTAAAAAAAAAAACCTTTAAACTTTAAAATACGCAAATAATGGGTCGGGCGAGTACCGTGCAAGACAGAAAACCGAGTCTCCTCATAGCAAGAGGTGTAGTCTTGATTTTCCAGCAAATGCTATCCTATCGCCGAATTTCGAACAGCCTGAGTTGTTCTTATATGCCGTCCCGGACTACCTGAACATATATGTGCGGATTCTGTGGTTTATGAATATAAATACCGTTGTAAAGCGGTGTACAATCTTAGGTTGGAAGCGCGTGTAGCACAGCACATCCCCGCTAACGCGTCCTATTAAATAAAATAAGAGAAATCAGACATAAGAAGTGTCTTATCAAAATAGCTATTTTTGTAGTGATATTATAACATATTCAAGTTATGATTTCTGAATATATATATATATATATATATATATATATATTCTTGTTACTCTCAGTGTTTCGAATTATTATTTTTGTTAATTTTTCTTGTGTAATAATTTAAGATGCTCAATTGTAAGTACATCAATATATATGATGACGTCGTTTTAAACGGCATATCAGTATAACTATCTTTTTGACGGCACGTACCCACTCGTGTAAGATATTGGTGAAACTCAGCTGCATATAAGTTTCCGATTACGCCTGTTTGTTTGCATTAAATCCTGTCCTTTTTTTTCTGATTTTCAATACCTTACATTATGCATTATTTTTTCGATAATCTTTAAGCTGTAATCTGTAAAATCCATTGTTTCGTTATCAAATGATTTCACTACTTTTAGTTTTATATCCCAGAAAGTAACAAGAACACTGAAGTATACGTAAAGAAACTGTAGCAAAGACATTGACTATATAACGGGTATTACGGGTGGTAGTTACAGTCGGCATTAAAATAGAATTTTCATTATTTTATTTTTCTCCTGTCAAAATCTGGTGTTTCTTTGTATTTCTTTTTTTACTTACCCCCATTCTGGTTCTCAGGTTTCTTCGGTTGCCAAAATTGGATTTTCACTTTCACCTGCTGTCAGAATATAATGTTTACTTATTTGCATTCGTGAATTTTTAATTTCTATCCTATTGCCAGAATCGAATGTTTCATTTTCTCGTTCGTCAGTAAAATTAATTTACTACTGCTAGAATTTTGTTTCATTTTCGCGATTTACAGAAATTAGTGTTTGATACCACCAACAATGGCCACATCAGAGTTAATTTTTTTCAATTGCCAGAATTTGAACTTTCATTTCATGCCTATTGCCAGAATTTGATCCTTCATTTCATACCTATTGCCAGAATTTGATCCTTCATTTCATGCCTATTGCCAGAATTTGATCCTTCATTTCATGCCTATTGCCAGAATTTGATCCTTCATTTCATGCCCATTTCCAGAATTGATGTTTCATATTCTTATATTCCATTGCCAGTAGCTGACGTTACATTTTTTCCTTAGTGCCAGAAGCAGTGTTTCATTTCCCTTTATTGTCAGGATCTGATGCTTCATTTATCTATTATTGCTAGAATTATATTTTGTTTCCACATTATTACCAGAATCCGAGGTTTCTTTTCCCCACTCCGTTAAGAATCGGTATTTTAATGTTTCTTTCCTTCCCATTGTTTGAATTGGTGTTTCATTTCCGTTCTTTTCGGTTTGAGCGCCCGACGTAGTTTAATGATTAGCAAGCTTGTCTCACGAGAACAGTTACGACTGAACAGACGTCAATCCTCATTTGGCACCCTAAACTTTTGTCTTTGTAGCAAATATAAACTACACATAGAAAACCATTGGGCACTTGAACGTGGTATAATGGTTAACAAGTTTATCTAGCTAAAACAATTGCCATTGTAGAGGGAGTATGGTTCTAACTATGTGCCCTACACTTTTGGCCTTGTGCTGCATGTAAGCTATATTTAAAAATCATTGGGTATATTCGATGTGGTGTAATGGCTAGAAAGCTTGACGTTTTAGAACAATTGCAAAATCTTTCGGCCTTGTACCACATCTAAGCTACGATTAGAAAATTACCATAAAATATCTTGTAAACCCAGCCTATCATATAACAGATCTTAAGCAGCGAGGAAATAAAATGTATTGTGTTATTAATTGTTAATATTATTGAATGATTCGAATCTTCCCTTCTAAGTTATATGTTCCAAAAATGCTAGTGTCATTCTCATGAGGTCATCTGAACATTTCGGTACTGACGTATCTGAACGAGTATTTCTCCCAAGCTACCAAAATGCCACAAGAACATTAAAGTACATCCTCTTTAAATTCCATCTCATCTGACCTTTACTGGGGTTCGTTGCGAGAACGAGACAAAATTTCTTGAAGGCATTTTCATAGCAAGTGTCACTGCGTAAAAGAAGGCATACGAAACAGGTGGAAGTAGTCACGCAATTCAGATGCCGTATTATTGCGACTACTCCAACTTGAACATTCAATGCGTTAAAGTTTTGGCGTCACTGGAAAATGTCTTGCCATAATCGATTCTCAAGTATGTAGAACAGATTATGACTACTTCTGGTTTAGAAGTCTTACCCCAAAAATTTGAGAGAGAGAGTGAGAGAGAGAGAGAGAGAGAGAGAGATATCACAGTTTTGTCAGATCTCGATATCTTTAAGAAGGAAGTCAGAACGTGTAAGTAACATTACTCCACCGCGATCGAAAAATCTTAAAACAGAATTTCAGGCTGCCTAAAGTTCTTCTTCTTCTTTTATGTGCCATGTCCTTTCAGGACGTAGGCGAACGTGGCTTTCCACATCCCCTGTCCCTGGTGGCTCTTAGCATGCTTTCTCCTGCTGCACGATGCAATCCTCGTTCCGTCATCCACCTGATCAGGTCCTTCAAATATGTTATCCGCTGCTTTCCCCTGTCTCTTTTTCCCTCTATCTGGCCTGTTAGTATCAGGTTTTCCAATCTCTCCTTCCTCATTGCATGTCCCAGGAACTTTAGTTGTCTCTTCCTGATGCTCAGTATTAATTTCCTTTTCGTCTCCATCCTTTCCAAAATCTTGTCATTGCTCACATGCTCGATCCATGATATTCGCAGCATCCTTTTGTAGAACAACATTTCAGCTGCTTCAAGTTTTTCCTTCATCTTCGAGGATATTGTCCAACATTCACTGCCATATTGAAGAACCGACATCACATAGCGATCCAGTACTCTCTTCTTTGTTTCTAGCGAAATTGTCCTTCAGGAATGCTTCCTTCGCCTTGCCAATTCGCTTTCGGATCTCAGTCTCACACATTCTGTCTTCTGTTAGAACACTTCCTAGGTATTTAAATTTTTGTACCTCCTTGATTTTAGAGTCCCTCACCTGTAATTGTCATTTTGGGTTGCCCTTTTTGCTGATGACCATGCACTCTGTTTTCTTGCAGTTTATTTGTAGTCCTTTCTTGTCACTCTCTTCAGCTACCTTCTGTACGAGGTCTTGTAGTTTTCTTTCCGTGTCTGCTATCAGCACTGTATCATCTGCGTATCTTATATTGATTAAATTGTGGCCTCTGATGACGAATCCTTGCATAACTTCTAGGGTTATCAGAATAGTCTCGCTGTTACGGGTACATATAAACAATTAAAAAGGTGATGTGCTTCTCCTGACCATTGCAGTGGTATATTTATCAATAGGTAATGGTTTAATGGTTGGCAACTCAGAAAAAGAAATTGGAATTCCAATCTGATTTGTCACATTCACTTTAGCAAAAATAACCATGCAAAAGATGTTTCCTTCTCTTTTTCCCCAAAGCTATGGCTAAATAGTAGAACAAACAGATTCCTCCAGACTTAGTGTCAACCTACCTTCTTCTTTTTCTATGTGCTTTGTCCTTTCAGGACGTGGGCGATCATGGCTTTCCACGTCTCCCTATTTATCTATTAAAGATAACTGCCCAGTTAGAGGTATATGTATGTCTGAAAAAGTTATATACCAAGCAACTATTTTTTCTGTAGAATATGATAATGAAAGAAAAGTATATTTTAGAATTTCTGTCAGACCTTTGAAACTGATTTTACAATCTTGACCTTAAATCCCAGCCTGGTCTGTCTAAATATTTCTGGAAATTAAAAGACAGAGGTTTCTCCCTACAGAATGAATGGATAATTATAGGACAATCACAAACTCCTTTTAGCTTTAGAAACAGATAAAATAAAAATAATTAAATTTAGGTGAAATAACACGCTTTTGAACCAACCGAATGAATTTAATCTGCCTGTTTAGTAGGTTTGGACTTTTTCTCGACTAGTAATTTCCTAGCAAATTCAGATGTTGTTTTATTATAAATCTGCTCTTTTATTTTGATTTTATTGCTTCGTATTATTTTTACTTTACTTTCTTTTATTTTTGTGATTGTTAATTACTTGTGACTGTAACTTGTATTTTATTATATAGCATTTTTTCTTTTAGGTTTCTGCTTATTATTTCTCTACTGTGTCTTGAGTATTATTATTTTTTCCCTTGTGAATCGTGTTTCGTATTTTCGTCAATCTTTTTCTTTTTGTGAATCTACTTTTTTATTTCTATTTTTATTTTGCTCTTTATTATTTTAGATTATTATTTTTTAACTTGTGACTGTAATTATATTCTATTATATAGGCCGTTTTCTTTTCTTTTTTAAGGTTTTATTTGTATTTTCTTCTTTCACATTATCATCATTCCATCACACCCAGATGGTGCATAGGGCAGCAGCTTTTTGTTGCTGTTTCTGTAACAAACTATTTTTTTACGGGGCAGGGTTGTTAGCTCTACACCAAACCCCCCAAACCTGGAGGACCGGTGGACCATTCTTGGTCCTTACGTTTACAGCACCTGGTATTCCCAAATGGTCACCCATTTAAGTACTGACCGGGCTCGATGTTGCTTAACTTCAGTGATCGGACGGGAACCGGTGTATTCAACACGATATAGCCGTAGACATTTTCTTCTTTGCTCTACTTATTTTTAGTTTTCCAGCCGATTCCACCAAATGCAGAGCAAAAGCTTCCAAGCATGGACATTCGAGTTTGCCGCAGATGTTGATGGCTGGGTTTACCCCACGTTTAGGGGTATGGTAGTATATCCACTTTTCATCGCCAGTTACGATACAATGAAAAAAAAAACTTTCCTTTTCTGCCTTTGAAGCAGCTGTTCACACGTAATAAGACGCCGTTCGACGTCCGTCAGCTTTAACTCGTACGGCACTCAATGTCCTTGCTTTTGAATCATTCCTAATGTTTTCAAATATTTTGAAACGGTTGTTTGATGAATTCGTTACTATTTTGCAAGTTTCGCTTGTACCTGACATGAGTTTACATGAAGTAATGCCTCCAGTTCTCGTCTTCAAACATTTTTGGTATACCAGAGTGTTCTTTATCTTCAAGATCAAAATCATTTTTGAAGCGCCTAAACCAATCTCTGCATGTTGTTTCCGACAGAGCAATGGTCGCCGAAAGTCTTAACAAGAATTCTGAGTTCTACAGCTGCAGATTTCTTTGGAATAAAGTCATGCAGTAAAATTCTTCGCAAATACATTTTCGTTGGCAGTAAATCCGAGACGTTAACGCCATGGAAAACAACATTGTTTACACTTTGGCAAAATGACAAGCACTGAATTTCAAGCTCCCTTATAGTACTTCCTTATAGATGCATTACCAAATGAAACTACACGCACAAAGTTCGCCATTTGTTGGAAAATCCTAATATACAGTGTGCCCCTGATATAAGAGCGTTGTCGATACTGGGTAAAGGTCCTCTTATATCCAGGTTATCTTATATCCGGGTTCACATATCCGGGTATGGTCTATTTTATATACATTACCACAGGCTCTAATTTGGGACCAGTTAAAACCTCTCTTATATCCGAGTTTCTCTTATATCCAAGTTATCTTATATCCGGGCTTGGTTTATTTTATACACATTATCACAGGCTCTAATTTCGGACCAGAGAAAACCTCTTTTATATCCGACTTTCTCTTATATCAGAGTATCTTATATCCGGATTATACTGTATATGCATATATAAATAAATTCTGGGTAGCAATCATTCTTTTATAAATATTTCATCGAATATGACGGAGAAAAATTTTAAAGATTTTTATTCAATTTCTTTAATATTCTTACAGTGTCCTTTTTTTTTCTGAGAAAAAAAATGTGAACAGAAGTTGACGAGGGCTTTTCGAATATTTTTCTCTATTTCGGACAATTTTACAGGTACCCAGTAAAAAAAAATTATACAAACTTTTCTAATATATGAGAACTTATCGCCTTTCATAAGTATATTATCAAAGAAGTTCACATCACGTCTTTAGGCGTCGATTCGTGTTGTCGTGTGGGTATTATCTACTTGCACAATTGCACAACAAGAAATCCGACGAATCTACACCAGGAACAAAACATGCAACATAAGATTTATTATAAAACCAACTACGACTACTAGTAAAAAAAAAGAAGAAAACACTGCGTCAATAACATTTATCGAATTTAAGTACACGACTTTCGTAAGTAAAGATTAAATAGACATGAAAATGACGCGTGAGAACAAAAAATAATTGAAAAAAATTAATCGGCATGACGTGTGTAAACGCGACATTTGTTAAGAAAAGATAAACACGACAAAGCATAAAACAAAAAACACTATAATAATGGCGTATTAAAGATGGTGGAAAATTTCCACAGAAAAGCAGTATTGATTGATTTTATTTTACGGTTTACCCTCCCTTTTTGAGTTATTTAAAATCGAAATATATGTTAGGTTGCGAGAATAGATCCACTAGTTGTGAATGAATACCAAATTTTCGATACATGTTATACTTTATAAACATATCTGAAGGAAAAATTATGATTTTTTCTAGATACAAGTCCCATGATTTAACACATATCGAGGAGACAATGATAATGATATTTCCAAATACACATCCTAATATTTAACACGTATCATGGGGGATAATGATAATGTTTTTTTTCCAGATACAATTCCTTCTATTTAACATTTATCATGGGGGATGATGACAATATTTTTTCTAGAAACATCTTAATATTTAAAACATATCATAGGGTATGATGATAATGATTTTTCCAGAAACACATCCTACTATTTAACACGTATCATGAGGGATGATGATAATGATTTTTCTAGAAACATCTTACTATTTAACACATATCATAGGGTATGAGGATAATGATCTTTCCATAAACACACCCTACTATTTAACACATATCATGGGAGAAGATAATGATTTTTTCAGAAAACATCCTAATATTTAACATATATAATGGGGTATGATGATAATGATTTTTCCAGAAACACATCCTACTATTTAACACATATTATGGGGAATGATGATAATTATTTTTCTAGAAACATCTTACTATTTATACATATCATAGGGTATGATGATAATGATTTTTCCAGAAACACATCCTACTATTTAACACATATCATGGGGGATGATGATAATGATTTTACTTGGTACATATCTTATAATTTAACATTTAACTAACCCACAGCCAGTAATAAAGAAGCTGATATAAAACATAGAAAAACATTTTAAAAAATCCTTAATATCTGCCACATATTTCTGAGGTGATTTTCATATTTACGATGTTTAGGCCGTTATGCTCCCCGGCCATCATCATGTGTATATTGATTTAAGGAACATACAGAGAATTTCCACAATTGTCTATATTTCTGAGATTAAGTAATTTAATTATTTACACTATTTACTTTGACAGGGGATGTGCGTTGTGGTGCAGTGGATATCGACTCGGAACGAGAAATCGGGGAGTCAAGTTCGAATTACAGTTGAATTCCTTGCATTCATATACGCACAAATAAGCTTGGCAAAGGTATTAATCCGTTTTTCCCTCTAGTTATGGGTTAAATAATCGAACCGATTGGGTTCTATAGCCTTGGCTGGCAACCAGTCTACCACAGAAAGCAATAACAAGCTCAGGATAATCTTCTGTCCAGTCACTCATGTCTTTTTCGAGACATGATCGCACAAAGCGTGTATCACGTATGGTCCTTAACTGACTGATAATGATTTTTCCAGATACAGATAATACTATTTAACGCATATCATGGGGGATGATGGTAATGATTTTTTCCAGAAACACATCCTACTATTTAACACATATCTGAATATAATAGTTGTAAAAATGATTAAGGCTTTATCTGGACATAAAGTGGGGTATCAGTTTTATATTGTTATTAAGTTATAAACTGATCTCCAACTAATTACTACGTAATAATATAATACATACTTTCTCCCTCTAGCTATGGGTTAAATAACAAGACAGGTTGAGTTCTATAGCTTTGGCTGGCAACCAGTCTACCGCAGAAAGCAAAGGTAACCTACTGCGGGATAATCTTCTGCCCTGTTAGTCATGTCTTTTTCGAGACATGATCGCCCAAAGCGTGTATCATGCATGTCACTTAACTGACTAACTTTGTTTAGACTGTTGCTCTCATCTTTTTTCCATATTCACTACGCTTCGGCCCTTGTACACTCTGTTTGGTTTTTTTCATTTGTTGAGAATTTCGAATCGAACCCTTTATTTAGTGCATCAGGTTAGATTGAGTTGTGAGTGACGAATTCAATAACTGGCCACAGCAGAGATAAACACAAAGTTGAGTTTTAGATGAGAAATAACTAAAAATGAAATATCTGGAAGTGGAATGACATGTAGAACTAGAACAATCTACTTTTATCTATTATTAAAACTTTCTCGTTATAATCACCGTGCGATTCCTGAATCTTCTATAGTTCTCTGAGGTGGAGCTTCGTGTGTCTATTTGAAATTAACCTCAACCCAAACCTCAAGTGGAACTCGATCAATTGCTATAGAGGTTGGGAAAATGATCGACTCCCTGTAGTGCGCTTTGGTAAGTACCTGACACCTCCGATTATCTTCTATTCTTAGAAAATCTAGATCAGTCTGAAGATGGCGTCTTGTGGTCATATATAGGCAAGAGCAACATAAACTTCACTTTCCAGTCTCGATAGGTTACAAAAGCGTCTCCCTGTCTTACACAGAAATTCAGCATTTCAACAAAATTCATCCAGTTCTTCTTAATTTGCTTGGCTTTTTGGAAGTTGTCTTTCATTGTTTTAATACGCCTTGTTATATTGGTGTCACATCTGTGTCGTTTAACACAACACTTACCAAAGAATTACTTTTTTTTCGTATTTGTTTGACTTTGGCACCTCCAGTTTGTGGCAAACATCTTGGGACGTAGTGATCCACGTTCATCTTCAATTATCGATCATTTAAAAGAAAGTCAAATAACATTTAATAAACGCTAGAGTTGTCGTCAGTTCATTTCAGTGTGCTCCACCTTGATGGTTATTCGAAAGAGTAAGAAAACTATGCATATAAATCAGGAACTGGGATTGAAATAGTTGCGTAATTGCCAATGTGGTAAAGATGTTGCACAGTAAAAAAAAAAGGTGCTACAATTCAAGACAGTTTTCAAGAAAAAATCGTTATATATATATATTTTAATCGTGTCACACCAAGCAAAGCATTCCTCTGCTACTATAGCGCAGGGGGTTACATAGTGCGATTGGGTATGTCAGAAGGAGGGTGGTAGACGACTTAGGATGTACATAGGGAGGGAGTTGGAGAGAGTGGGTGTGAGTTACTGTGTTAGGAGGTGTCTATGGACCTTACATTTAAACTCCTGGAGGTTGTAGCCGTCGGAGAAGCAAGCATGCGGTAGGGAATTCCACAGACGGGAAGTGCGAGGAAAGAAGCTGTTAGAGTAAAAATTGCGGTTACATTTCATCGGTTTCACTGTAAAAGTGTGGGACCTAGTTTCAATCTAGTATCTCGTGCAAATTCACATCTAGGGGTCACCAGTGATTTAAGTTCGTCAGAGCAGAAGCCATGAAAGTATTTATAGAAGAGGCACAGGGAGAGAGATACGGCAGGCTGTCAGCCAAGTCGGTATCAATCACATTACAGATTCTTCGCTGTATTTTGTCAAAAACCCCGAGGAGAATAGAAGGGGCACCCGACCAGATGTGGCAGCAGTACTCAATACACGGGCCGATGGTGGATTTATACAATTGCAGGATTGCTTCAGGCGGAAAGAATTTCCGGGCCCTGCACAGAGAGCCGACTTTCATAGCTGCGGATTTAGCAATGGATTCGACGTAGTCATTCCACTTGAGGTCCGCTGAGAGTGTCAGGCCAAACAGGCATAGTGATTTACTCTCTGGGAGGCAAGCCTGTTCCATGCTAATGGGAGGGAGGTGCGGTTGTCTGTGGTGGTTAATTGACAGCAGCTTCGTTTTGGAAGAATTGAATTTTACGAGCCATTTCTTACCCCAATCCATCACTGATTGGAGGTCCTTCTCAAGCTCGGCATCGAGGTTCGCCTTGTCACCAACACCAGATTTTTGATCGAGGCGAGAGTAAACTGTGGTATCATCGGCGTACATTCCTACTTGTGATCTTATGGTATTGGGGAGATCATTGATATAGATTAGAAAGAGCGTAGGACCTAGGATAGAGCCTTGGGATACCCCCGCGTTTGTAGGGTAGTTCTGGGAGGCATGTCCGCTTAATACCACCTTCAGTGTGCGGTTAGCGAGGAATGACCGGATTAAGTCCAACAAAAGTCCAGTCATGCCATAGCTTCGCAGTTTCCATAGAAGGCCGGCATGCCATGCTCTGTTGAATGCTTTAGAGATATCCAAGGCAACGGTTCGGGCTTCACCATTATTGTCGATAGCCTGTTATATATACTCGGTGATGGTCGTTAGCATATCAGCAGTAGACCTGGTGAAGCCGAAGCCATACTGTTTGTCCGAGAGGAGCCCGTGGGCTGTGAGATGCTGAACGACCTCGGCATTGATAATAGCTTCGAACACTTTGCCGAAGATCGGAAGTAGGCTGATGGGGGGGGCCCGATGGTTCTCCAGTGTTCTTGAATATTAGAACCACAGAAGAAGACTTCCAACAGGTAGGAAAGCAGGAGGAAGATATATATATATATATATATAGGCAGTGTGGTCATAAGTATCAACTGTATATCTTGTAATCGATTATATATATATATATATATATATGTATGTATTTTCTAAAAATTTTAGAATATGGAAATATCTGTATTAGTATATTTGCGTATATTTGTTGTGTGGCCATACATATATAAATATACACACACAGACACACACACGCGCACGCACTCACACCCACAAATACCCACAAATATATATATATATATAAGTATCTGTCAACGCTCTATCTACACCTTGATATCGAGCACTTTACGATAAATACCTGCTTGCGGAAATACATTTCATCAGTAAAACCACAACCTTGGTGTTAAACATTATCACGATTAAACACTATATATATATATATATATATATATATATATGTGTGTGTGTGTGTGTGTGTGTGTGTGTGTGTGTGTGTTCTGTAAATTTAAATTAAGATTGGGCTATGCTGGATCAGTTGTAATATTTAATCTAATCTTACTAGGATCCATTGGGATTATTTACTAAATTTTTTCCTTGGATTTGTTACCGCTATATATACATTCTAAATATATACTGTAAAATATGAAACAATGAATGTCTATTATGTTTACTCATGAGCTGTTCTAAACATCGTATTTTAGCTTTAATTTCAGGTGTAAATAAAGACAAAATTATCCAACATTTGGATAATTTTTTATTAAGTTGGTTCTATGCTTTCGGCTCACATGAGATATCTTCAAAGAGGTTACAAGAACGGCTGATGTTTAAACATAATAGACATTCATTCTCTCTTATATTTAACAGTATATGTTTAGAAAATTGTCTGCTGCCTCGATACACTATATATATATATATATATATTCATTTGGTAGTTTTTATGTATATAAGTTCATTTTTGTATGTAATTTATTTTCTTGTATTTAACACATTTTTTAAAAAATATTTTTCCCACAAAATGGGCTGATCCATCATCTTAACACTAGGTTTTAAATATTAATATTTAAATTTTACACCGTTGAATTATCAATATACGCCTGACGACTTCCTCGGGCGAATACGGATGTTAAGTTCGTGTGCGTGTGAAAAGATATATGATTATCTTCGGCTTTCTCGTTTAAAGAGGACTTATCGACAAACCTTTTGTATAGATGGTTTATAAAGCCACTACATTTCCTATGGCATAAATAACGTCACCTCAAATCATTTTCTGAGACCGACTAGTCCTGATATGGATAGATCTAGTTACCCCATTCCACTATGTGCCTATTAAATGGCTATACTATTCAATGTTAACGCCCACTAATATAATTTCTTCAACATTAACCGTCGCAAATGATAACTACAGACTCGCAGAAGCGATTTTTACTTTCAGTTAAATCAATTTTACTTTCACATTGAATCATTGTAGACGCTAAAATTGAATGAAGATGATTTCTTTGCGTCTCAGTGTTAGTTTTGGTATTTAGTACACTTGTATCAGTATCAAATAAACGAAGGTCAAATGAATAGGTCTCGGCTCCACCTACTTCCCTAAATCTGACCAAATAGATTTTTTAGACATCTTTAGCAAGCTGAGAACATTTCAGCACTAATTCCTAACAAAAACTTTTTAGGTCAGACACATTTTACATAGACAACGCTCTTTATAATATGTGAGCTGTACTTGTGATTAAAACATTTGTATTTCTTTAAGACATTGGCTACAAAGGCATTCCTTTAATAAGTCTCTCGGAATCCTTTACAATCAACGCGAGGGACCTGATTACATCTGAAAGTATTGATATTCAAATGTGCCACATTTTTTAGATTTCAACTCTTTTGATTTGTGGTTCCCTTCCATATTCTGCTGATTCACCTATTCTGGTTGCAGTTATTTTTTTATTTCAATTTCAACATCTGTGTTGTGGATTCTGGTTGAGAAACCACACAAAATAATAAATAACAAAAGCAGATACTGAGAAAAAAAATGTAAGTCATATTGAACAAAAATATAGAAACTGAAACACGGGTTAGTCAATTCAGGAATACTATTAACAGAATCAATTATACAGTCTTGTAGCGAAAAAGTATGTCCGGCTAATGAGTATATATCCGAACAACTCCAACTTACTATGCACCAACTTATTTACCGACTAAGCGACTGTACAACTGTACAACTAGTCTTTACAGCTACTACTACAACTACTGCCGTTCTCTGTATATACATCAGGCGAGTCCATTCTTATGTGCAAAAAAGAGGTGATCTCAAACAATCTGCCAGTCGGTTATTTCTCCTGATGTTACATGGACTACTTTATTTTTGTTAATATGCTTTCTAATTGCTTGTCCAATATTTACTCGCTAAATGCCAATGTTTGGTGAGTGATGTTTTTCTGAAGTTTGTGCAACGCTTCATAGAATGCAGTTATAATGAGCACGATACCATTATACATTTTCTTTATTTAAATGAATGATTGAGAATCTAGTTGGAGAATCTGCAGGGCCATAATTTTGATTATGTCGGTTATGAGATCTGAATATTTATTATTTGTGTAAGAGTTTGTTCTTATGTAAGATTTTTTAACATCAGGGAATTTCCCCTCTGAGGAACAGCCTCACTGTTTATCCACTAGATGAGCCATACTGGACCATTGGTTTGACTTTTAGTTCTCATATTATCCGCACGAGTGATACATAAGTCGAAAAATCAGCTCAAATCAACCCAAATTTGTCCTGCATATTTGGTAACGGTCTTTCCGAAGCCAATAGAGTATCGTTCGTGACCTCATAACACATTTGACGTTCCCTACTCATCACGATTAACATCTTGAGTTGCGAGTTGTTGTCCTTAGCTTTCCTTCTCCTAGTTAGATTGCCAAGAGACAGAGACGCGATTGGAATTCAAAGAGAAAGATTTTGCGGAAAAGACTTTCGGAAAAAAAGCTATTCAAAGAAACAAAACATTATTATACTAGAGTATTACGTTTAAATAATGCATTATACATTGATAATTATGGAGGGAAGAAGCAGTAACATTTTTGTGTTTATTTATCTATTTATACTATTACTAATACTACTTCTGCTAATCAGATCAAATGTTAATTAATTAAAAATGTTATTGTTTTTCTACCATCAGTAGTCTTTTTAACAAGATTAATTTTAAAAAAAATTGATGGGAAAAATGTTAACATTTATTTTATAAAATTTGGAATTTATATGAAGGATAAAGCCTCATTGCGTGTAAATTAAAAAGAAACTAATAATAACTAGCAGTATAGCCTGGCGTTGCTCGGGTGTAATAAAAGCTTTGAAACTAATCCATGGTCCGGGAGCTCAGACTCAGCCTAAAGAATATTTGTGTGAAGTTTGGTGGGAATCTGGTAAAAATTGTAGATTTGTATAAAGGACATACAGACAGATAAACAGACACACACAAAAATATCTTGCCTTTATATATATATATATATATATATATATATATATATTGTCGATTTTCTGCACTATTGTAAGAACTGCAACCTTGAAACTTCTGAATATCGTTTCGTATGTCTTTGTCTATGAGCATATGAAATTTGATTAAAATTGGACCACTTCTTCTATAACCCGATTTTTTCGATTATCGATTTTCGATATTTATTCGGGATACCTCAACACAAAACCTAGCTAAGAACACTCGCAGACGCTTATAGTACAACTGTGTAAATTTTCAAGAAAATTGGTTCAGCCGTTTCGGAGTCTATAGGTAACGGATACACACACACACATACACACAGACAAAGTTTCATTTATAAATAAGTTTAGATATTTACTTTTGTAAGATGTAAGATTAAGTGAGACATCCATGCAAATTGGAAAACTAAATAATATCTTACTCATTGATTTATTTAAAGAAAGATGTCATATTATTTATCGGGATATATAAAAAAAAACTCCAAATTATTGATAATTTATTTGTTTGCATAAATTAGTTATATATACATATTATTTATTGGTTCATTCATTTATACGTCCGTCTGTTTGTTCAGTTGTGTATTTGGCGAACTCGTCCAAAATACTTCGCGTTATCGCCAACTAATATCGAAGTCTTTCTAATAAAAAAATTTCGTAGTTTCTCTAAAGAAAAAAAACTTTCTTTCGAAATATCTACAACTGATGCTGTAGACATTCTAAGGAATATATGAATCATTCAGGTTAGAAAACGACCTGATTAATCAATCAGGATCATTAAAAAAAGAAACAGAATAATAATAATAATAATAATAATAATAATAATAATAAGAAGAAGAAGAAGAAGAAGAAGAAGAAGAAAACAAGAGTCGTGCCAGTGATAGTAGGTGCACTTGGAATGATAAAAAATGGAACAAAACAACACATTGGAAGAATCCCTGGAAACCCCAGCTTAAGAGATATACAAAAAAATTTCTTATTAAGTGCAGCCCACACGCTAAGTAAATCTTTGTCTGTGTAGCGCTAGGGATGATAGGGCAGATAGGAAAACATGAAATGGAGCCATAACAACACGCGACGACCTGCCTTAGGTCTTCCCGCAGACTTGGTTGGTAGTGCGATCATAGCAGAAATCGAAATATGATGAGAAATGACATAATAATAATAATAATAATAATAATAATAATAATAATAATAATAATAATAATAATAATAATAATAACAGATGAATCAACGCTGGCAAGACAAACCTCTGCATGGACAATATCTAATGTTGATAAAGTTAATACTCATCGATGGTTACGTGCATCTGGATTAAAGTCTGAAACTGAAGGCTTTATTCTTGCAGCGTAAGACCAAAGTCTTTTCACTAAGAACTTTCAGGCAAATATTATACATAAAAATGTGGATCCAAAATGCAGGTTCTGTCATGAATACCAAGAAACAATAGACCATCTAATCTCCGGATGTTCTGTACTTGCCCCAAATGAATACAAAAATCGTCACGATAGAGTGGATCCATATTTGCATTGGACAATGTGCAAACACTATGGAAATCTGTAAACAAACACTGGTATGAACATCACCCAGAACCATTTACAGAAATAAAAGATGTCACCATTTTATGGGATTACACCATCTACACAGACAGAAAAATTGAAGCAAATAAGCCGGACATTATTGTTAAAAACCAAAAAGAAGAAATTTGCTTATTAATTGATAAGTCTAGCGAAATTGTCGTGTTTCTTAATACTTTATCCAACTTCTGGAATGCTTCCTTCGCCATGCCAATTCGCCTTCGGATCTCTGTGTCGCACTTTCCGTCTTCTGTTATAACACTTCTCAGAAACCTCTTATCAAACAGTAATTTCATACGATACTGGGTGAATTATCTGTGTACGTTTGGGACATTGTCTTTAGCTGAAAAGGGATTTTTTGATGATATGAGTAGTTCCGCCGAAATGAGATGGTGATGTGTACAAACACATACCGAATCTTTATTCGAAACCGGGGATAAGGTAAGGTCATAAATATATGCCTTAGTTTGTAAAAATTCTGATGTCAACTGATACTTAGCAGGAACGGTGTTTATATTTTCTTTGATAAAATTCTCCCTAACAGTGCCACACCATGCAAAATGTGGATGACAATAGTCTCCTTAATTTCTTTAACGACCGTACCTCGGGCTCGAATTATTTTATGTATCATAATAGTTTTAAAGTCACGTGATACACGCGTGATACACGCGTTGCAGTCACGTGTCTTTCGAGACATGAGTGACTGGCGATTATGTCTCTCTCGAGAGACATGACTGACGAGGAAAAGCCGATTGGTACCTTTTCCAAGGGTATTAGCGCATAGTGAATGCGATGAATTCTACTGCGATTTGAACTCGGATCTCTGAGTTACCGTTCCGAGTTGACATCCATTGCAGCACAACCCATATCTGGAATGTGCGTAGTGGTGCAGTGGATATCGGCTCGGAACGAGAAATCGGGAAGCTGAGTTCGAATTGTAGTCGAATTCCTTGCATTCACTTACGCTCAAATACCCTTGTGAAAGGTATTAATTCGTTTCTTCCCTTCAGATATGGGTTAAATAATAGGACAGATTGGGTTCTGTAGCCTTGGTTAGAAACCAGTCTACCGCAGAAAGCAATGGCAACCTACCGCGGGATAATCTTCTGCCCAGTCAGTCATGTCTCTTTCGAGACATGTTCGCCCAAGCGTGTATCACGTATGGCACTTAACTGACTGAATAGTTTTAAAATGTCACATTGTTTCAGTTTCAATTTTAACCTGTCGATATTTACATATTTTACCATATTCTTCTATCGATTTGTTTTTTATCTAATCACACTGATATCTATAAGAAGCCATGTTTTGTTTGCAGACTTTAAACCATATGTCTATTCTATTAACTTTTATATTTCTGTCAGTATGAATCCCAAAGAATATTGATTTCATGGCCTTTCTCTGATTGGTTCATACGATTGTTTCAGCATGTGTCATACTTTACTACTGACTTTTCGATTTATTATTGTTATTACGAGTGTACCCCTGCCGTCAAAAATGACTGTAAAATATTTGAGAGGATTATTAGCTGTTTACACGCAGATTATACCCCTGAGCATGACAGGAAGTAATATATATATACACACACTTTTATTTCTATAATTAGATTCTGTGCTTATAAAAATATTTTCAAATATATATATATATATATATATATATATATATACACTACCGGCCATAATTATTAGGCCACCCCAGTTTTTTTTAAAAGAAATGATGTATTTCATACTATTTTAAGTGGATAATTCTAAATGAGAATAGAATAGGTCTTTCGTTATTATTCAGTCAGTTAAGTGCCATACGTGATACACGCTTGGGCGACCATGTCTCGAAAGAGACATGACTGACTAGGCAGAATATTATCCCGCAGTAGGTTGCCATTGCTTTCTGCGGTAGACCGGTTGCCGACCAAGGCTATAGAACCCAATCTGTCCTGTTATTTAACCCATAACTGGAAGGAAGAGACGGATTAATACCTTTACCAAGGGTATTTGCGCGTAAGTGAATGCAATGAATTCAGCTGGAATTCGAACTCGGCTCCCCTATTTCTCGTTCTGAGCCGATATCCAATGCACCACAACGCACATCCCACTGTTATTCACTTGACAATAAATACTAAAAGAATAGTATGAAATATGTCATTATAGTGGCCTATTAATTATGTCCGGTAGTGTATATCTTGCAAAAATGCTGATGTTAACTCATACATAACATAGAGAACATTTATATTTAACTTAAGTTTTATTATTGCTTTTGCCTGTACTTTTTTTTATTATATAGAGTACTCTATTTACATTAGTCACAACTGTAGTTTTAAGGTATACATTTTTCGATTTCATTTTACAGATCCTTTTTATTTACATTATTTAACAGCTGAATTTTTATCCGATTAAGCTACCATATCTACGAGTATTCTGTTTTGATTTATCTGACAACACTACATCAAGGTTCCATTATCTAAAAAAAATAGATAACAAGAATTAATCTATTTAGAGAAATCCAACACTCTACATACGGTGCCAAGTTTTAAAGACTCATTTTTTTCTCGGAGGGTTTTGGGGGCTGGTGATTCATTATTACAGAATAAGATATACCAATGGCACAATGCTTATGGCAGACACGCAAAAGCAACTGCAGGAACCGTTGCATAATATAACAAAGAAAAGCGAAAAGAAAGAATTAACTATCAATTGTAAACAGACAAAATATACATTTGTCAGAAAAAAGAAAGAGACCAAGTAAAGAATAGCGTAACGAAAGAAATAATCATCAATTATAAGAAGATAATGTTTTGTCTTCAGCAAGAGGAATATATCTAATGAGGGAAAGCGAGAAGAAAGGACTAACCATCAATTCTAAGTAGGCTGTAGGGATGGTTGTCAGCAAGAGGAGTTGACCAAGTAAAAAAAGGCATGACGAAAGAACTAATCAGCAATTGTAAGAAAACAGAACGTATAGTTGTCATCAAGGGAAAAGACCAAGTAAAGAAAAGTGAGAAAAAAGACTAAACATCAATTTTAAAAAGGCAGAATATACACTACCGGCCATAATTATTAGACCACTCAGTGTTTTACAAAATGATGTATTTCATACTATTTTTTAGTGTTTATTGCCAAGTGAATCATTGTAAATGAAAATAGAATTGTTCTTTTATCATTACATTGCGAAATCTTTCAAGGCAAATACCGACAATTTACCCATCGCACGCCTGTAGATTTTATATATAATAATAATAATAATAATAATAATAATAATAATAGTAATGACAATACCAATAGTAACAGAACTAACTCTGCCGAAACTACTATTAATTAAGCTATAATTTAAATCGTCTTGTACAACCCACCGAGAACGAACTCAGAGGGAAAAGAAGGGGAAGTAAAAAAACAAAAAAACAAACGAAGTACATGAACAAAAAGTCAAGCACTCGTAAGAAAGAAAAAAACCCCAAGACGAAAACCCTAACACTAAAGCGCTCCATACGAAAGTAGGGTAAAAAAGACAGAAAATCTAAGCAAGAGCCAACAAACCTACCCAAGTTTCACCCTATGGCTCGTCAGGGTAAATTGTATATATATATATATGTGTGTGTGTGTGTGTGTGTGTGTGTGTGTGTGAAAAGTGTATGTATATAATTATAAATATCAAGATATATATATATATATATAAATATGCAATTTGTTATATATATTATATTGTTTACATATTATATATGCGTGGTACTTATTTAAAAGCGCTCAATATCAGTGACAGAGCAGACATATTCATATAGATACGTGTGAGTTTGTACCCTGGGTTTCACGCTTTTGCGATCGTCAGACAAACTGATTAATTTTTTTTTTAAAAATTGGTTATATTCGTGTATTTTTGTGGAAGTGGGGGGAAAAAATCTGTCGTCACGACAGACACAGACATATATATATATATATATATATATATATATATATATATATACATTTGTACACCCATCAACGCGCGCAAGGACACACACACGTACGCGCGTTCGGTCACTGAGGCTTGCATAAACATACACATGTACCTCAGTGACCGTATATATATACTACCGACTATAATTATTAGGCAACCCCATTGTTTTAAAAAATTATGTATTTCATACTATTTTTTAGGATTTATTGCCAAGTGAATAATTGTAAATGAAAAAAGAATGGTTCTTTTGTTCATATTACACAATAACATGAGCAGCAAATGAATTTATAAATATTTATTAATTCACAATATTGTAGTTTGATCAATGAAGGTATCAAGAAAATTTAGGGTGATTCCGACGAGTTCATCTTTGCTTCCTTGCTGCCTTGTAAAATTTTGCAAAGCAATAATAACAAAAGAACCATTCTATTTTCATTTGGCAATAAATACTAATAAAAAGTATGAAATACATCATTTCTTTTAAAAAAAACTGGGGTAGCCTAATAATTATGGCCGGTAGTGTATGGTTTTCAGCAATAAGCAAAGCGTAAAATGCGAACTACAAATTGGAGATGTCAAAATCCATCACGTACAAAAATATAAATATTTTGGAAGCGGTGAAAGACGGAAAGTGCGACACAGAGATCTGAAGGCGAATTGTCATGGTGAAGGAAGTATTCCAGAAGTTGAGTAAAGTATTAAGAAACAGGACAATTTCACTAGAAACAATGAAGAGAGTACTGCATTGCTATGTGCTGTCCGTCTATCGATATGGCAGTGAATGCTGGACAATATCATCAAAGATAAAGGAAAAACTTGAAGCAACTAAAAGGATGCTGCGAGTATCGTGGATCGATCATGTGAGCAATGATGAGATCTTAGAAATGATGGAAACGAAAAGGAAATTAATACTGAGCATCAGGAAGAGACAGCTGAAGTCCTTGGACATGCAATGAGAAAAGAGGGTTTGGAGAACCTGATACAAACAGGCCAGATAGAGGGAAAAAGAGACAGTGGAAAGCAGCGGATAACATATTTGAAGTACCTAATGAGGTGGATGATGGAACGAGGGTTGCATGGTGTAACAGGAGACGGCGTGCTAAGAGCCACCAGGGATAGGAGACGTGGAAAGGGACAGGGCACATAGAAGAAGATGAAGGAAAATGTGGCAGAGAAATCGAAAGGTATATTAAAATGGAGAATGATTCCTTCCAAAAGCTAAGCAATGTATTAATAATAGGGAAAATTCTATACAGAGAAAAGAGTATCGTAGTAACCGTTCATAATTATAGCGCCCTTTTGGGCAAAAATTGTCATTTTGCAAGACACAATTTGGAGTGGCGTAACAAACCACTCTTTGCATGGGACTTCTTTCTGCAGGTTTAAGAGATGAAGCTTTAACGTGGAATGAAGGTCTGATATTGTTTTTTTCAGCCTCTTTTATTGTCTTTCAATCTCCAATCGCTTTGATCTTCTACGAGCTGTTCCCGTCTACCAGTGTCGATTCATATGCGTTTCAGGTATTACAGATGAAACGTGACTTCCTTCGTTGTATTCTGTTCTTTAACTTTTTTCTTCCTTTCCAGACCTTCGTGACACATCACTTGATAAAACGCTGCAATCATCTGTGAGCTGTTCCCGTCTAGCAGAGTCGATACCTGTGCGTTTCCGTACCCTCTTGCAAACATCTTTGAATTGTAGCATAGGGCGGCCTACCGGACGGCGTCCTGTAATCAATTTACAGTACACGATGACTTTTGTGCACATAATCACCTATGTCCTGAGAGATTCAGTATATAGAAGAAGAATTCCAAAGAGATTTGTATTTGTCCATTGTTGTTTACTAGCAGTATAGCCCCGCGTTGCTCGGGTGTAATGAACGCTTTAAAACTAATCAATGGTCCTGGAGCTCAGACTCTTTGGACGTTGGCACGAAAGACTAAAATGCAATAGTTGTTTCCAGTTAAGGTGAAACCGTAGACTGAAAGAAAAATGAATGAATGTAAGTCAAATTTTGATTGCCTGTTATCGATATCAATCAAGTTTTTTCGTCGTAAACTGAATTTTGAAGGCAAAATAAATCCTCTGAGTAAATGGTATCATGGCCAAGACTAAAAACTACAATTATACCTACTTAGAGACAAACCCGAAGCAAAAACTAAAATAAAAGGGCTGAAAAAAATACATACATACAGGCATATAAACTGACACACACACAAACATCTTGCCTTTTATATATATATATATATATATATATATATATATATATATTATTGATTTTCTGCACTATTGTAAGAACTGCAACCTTGAAACTTCTGAATATCGTTTCATATGTATTTATCTATGAGTTTATCAAATTTGATTAAAATCGGACCACTCCTTCTATATCCCGATCTTTTCGATTATCGATTTTCGATATTTATCGAGGGTACCTCGACACAAAACCTACCTAAGAACACTTGCAGACGCTTATGGTACAACTGTGTAAATTTTCAAGAAAATCGATTCAGACGTTTCGGAGTCTATAGATAACGGACACACACACACACACACACACACACATACACACACACACAAAGTTCCATTTATAAATAAGTTTAGATTTAGGCAACTGCATACTTCTCACAAATGGTGTTCAAAGCTAATAAAAAGATATATCATTTTTAATACTGATTTTCAAAGTTGGAATATTCTTTTCATTTTGATGATTGCCGCAATACAATCTTCTGTCTGTAATTTTTGTTCCGGTAATTTTGCACCGGAATAACTTCAAATAAATAAGCCGCTAAAGTTTCACTTTTTGTTTGCTACATTTGTTCAGTAAATATAGGCTTATAATTCTCTTTGAAGAAGCCATTTATATTTATCTTGAATGAAAAATAAAGCGATTAAAAGTCGGATTTGTGTATATCTAGTGAAATTCACTTGTGTTTTGCGAGATAGATTAAAATAAAAGCTCATAACACATTCTAACCAAAGGAAAC
Organism: Ascarosepion bandense; assembly: GCA_037127315.1. Lineage (NCBI taxonomy): Eukaryota > Metazoa > Mollusca > Cephalopoda > Sepiida > Sepiidae > Ascarosepion > Ascarosepion bandense. The sequence continues at coordinate 2,613,091 of JBBBDQ010001010.1, forward strand.
ATTCTCGAATTCGTTGATATTCTTAACTTCATTTCGCGAAAGGGTATTTTTCTGCAACTCCAGATATCATGTCAGAATAATCTTTGTTACCTAAGAAGGGTAAAGATTCCTACAAGAAAACGATGTGTTACAATTTTTATTTTTGGGGCCTTTTCTATTTGCAGAATCAAAAACAAGGAAACAGTGATATATGCGCATGATCAGCTAAAAGGCAAATATAAATCCTACTACCTGAATTGTTTGTTCCGGATAAGAAAAAAATAAAAAAATAAAATGGTACGATATTTCCAAATAACTAAAGTACGTTACCCGAATTGCAACTACAAAAATACCGATTGCATTCGTTTTTTTTTTAAACATTTTTAATTTAAAATTTTATATCATGATACATGTGATGGTAATATTAGACATTTTCTTATCGTTTATTCTACAAGTACTTTCACTTCTTCTGCTTCGATGAACTCTCTGGTTCCCCCTATGCATGAATCTGCTCGAGCCACAAGATTAGCAACTAGGTCCCAGTTTTTTTCCTGTGAAACCTATAAAATGTAAACACAAATTCTACTCCAGAAGCTTCTTTTCTCGCACTTCCCGCCTGTGTAATTCACTTCCGTTAACTTGCTTCTCCGAGAGCTACAATCTCCAGGAGTTTAGTTTTAAAGTCAATAGTCATCTCCTATCTTGCTAACTTGCATCCTCTCTCTCATGCTTTTTTCTCCGTACACTTCAATCTCAGTATTCTCATCCTTCTCTTATCCACTTTCTGACACGCCCTATAACCTGTCACTCTTTCTCATAACTTTCATCCTAGGTAACCCACTGCATACCAGTGGCAGTAGACCGCCTTGCTTGGGGTAGTATTATTATAAAGACATAATGGTTTCTGATATTAGAGCCTAGAGATCTGTTTCTTCGTGATGAACCACGCTGTGGCTTGCCACATATCTTGGATCATGAAGCCCTGAAGGCATTCATAGAAGAGGACAGCAAACCAAACCATTGTTGAGCTTGTTGAATTATTCTCGGTTTCTAATAAAACATTTTGGCTTCTCCTGCAATGCATACATCTGTAGCCAACAAGCTTTTTTTTAATCATCGAAAAAAAAAATCATCAATCGAACAGTCAATCAATGCCAAATAAAACGTGAATATCTTGATGATGTCATTGTTTTTTCTTCGAATTACCCGCGCTATCTAGTTTAGTTATTATTGCTGTTAAAAATATTTATGTTGTAAATTGTTAATTTATGGAAAAGGAATGAGATCACCACTATCTCATTACTCGACTGTTTTCATTCCATAATTTAGCAGTTCTGAATACTTTTCGCCTCATGCAATTTAATAATGCCACGACAATGCAAGGGCTTAGTGGAAGAAAAGAAAATGAGAAAGCATAATGAAAAAGAGATGTCATTAATAGGACGGTCATTTAAGGACTGTCATTTTAATGATCTCTTTAGGGAGGAGAGAGGAGATTAACAGGACGGTTATTTTAATGACCTCTCTTTAAGGAGAAGTCAGTCAGTTAAGTGCCATACGCGATACACGCTTTGGCGATCATGTCTCGAAAGAGACATGACTGACTGGGCAGAAGATTATCCCGCAGTAGGTTGCCATTGCTTTCTGCGGTAGACTGGTTGCCGACCAAGGCTATAGAACCCAATCTGTCCTGCTATTTAACCCATAACTGGAAGGAAGAGATGGATTAATACCTTTCCCAAGGGTATTTGCGCGTAAGTGAATACAATGGATTCAACTGAAATTCGAACTCGGCTCCCCGGCTTCTCGTTCCGAGTCGATATCCACTGGACCACAACGCACATCCTTAAGGAGAAGAGAGGTCATTAAACGGACGGTCATTAACAGACGCTCATTTTAAGGGATAAGAGAAGCCATTAAAAGAGCGGGGTTCACAAAGACAGAAAATGACGGTTGATCTTGCATTTCAATCTTTTAACATGTATTCATCGACAAGAAAGCAGGAAATGAGAAGGGAGAAATACAAATAAATAAACAATCGGAATCAAATTTAAATCTATTTAGACAATAAGATAATAAAAACATAGTTGCCAATCTAGTCAGTCAGTTAAGTGCCTTACGTAATACACGGTTGGGCGATCATGTCACTTTGGAGACATGATCGCCCAAGATTTTCCAGCAGTACATTGCCATTACTTTCTGCGGTATGCTATTTGCCATCCAAGTGTATAGAACTTGATCTGTCTTGCTATGTAACCATAGCTGGATGGATATCAGCGGATTAATACCTTTCCCAAGGGTATTTGCGCGCAAGTGAATGCTACTAATTAGACTGGAATTCGAACTCAGATTTCTAAGTTCTCATTCCAAGCCGATATCTACTGCACCGCTTCCAATCTAGTCAGTTACTTAAGTGCCATACGTGATACACTCTTTGGGCGATCATATCTCGAAAGAAACGTGACTGACTGGGCAGAAGATTATCCTGCAGTAGGTTGCCATTGCTTTCTGTGGAAGACTGGTTGCCAGCCAAGGCTATAGAACCCAATCTGTCCTATTATTTAACCCATAACTGGAGGGAAGTGATGGATTAATTCCTTTCCTAAGAGTATTTGTGCGTAAGTGAATGCAAGGTATTCAACTGGAATTCGAACTCGGCTCCCCGATCTGTCGTTCCGAGTCGATATCCGCTGCACTACAACGCTTAAATTCATAAGGTAAGAAAAAGTAAGCTTATAGAAATAAAGATATAAAGGCATAGATGAATGCAAGTTTAGCGGAATATAAGAATAATCGAATATAAGAATAATCGAATACACAATTAAGAAGATGTCAGTAGAATAAGAATAAGAATAGGATTTTCCCCAAGCAGAAAGCCACAAATCTTTGTTGTATTTCTGAAAGGGCGTATATCCAATTACGCCTCTTTTGCAATTTCATTTTATTTTTGAATTGGGTAAAGTGTTATCTACCTTACGGCTATATCGTGTTGAATACACAGGTTCCCGTCCGGTCACCGAAGTTAAACAACATCGAGCCTGGTCAGTATTTAAATGGGTGTCCATTTAGAAATACTAGCTGCTTTAAACGTAAGGACCAAGAATGATCTACCGGTCCTTCAGGTTTGGGGGTTGGGTGCAGGGCTAACAACCTTGCCCCGTAAAAAACAGTTTGTTACAAAAACGGCAACAAAAAGTTGCTGCCCGATGCACCATTAGGTGTGATGGATAAATGATGATGATGATGATGATTGCTGCCCTATGCACCATCTGGGTGTGACGGATAAATGATGATGATGATGATGATGATGATTGCTGCCCTATGCACCATCTGGGTGTGACGGATAAATGATGATGATGATGATGATGATTGCTGCCCTATGCACCATCTGGGTGTGATGGATAAATGATGATGATGATGATGATGATGATTGCTGCCCTATGCACCATCTGGGTGTGATGGATAAATGATGATGATGATGATGATGATTGCTGCCCTATGCACCATCTGGGTGTGATGGATAAATGATGATGATGATGATGATGATTGCTGCCCTATGCACCATCTGGGTGTGATGGATAAATGATGATGATGATGATGATGATTGCTGCCCTATGCACCATCTGGGTGTGATGGATAAATGATGATGATGATGTTGATGATGACGACGATGATGATTGCTGCCCTATGCACCATCTGGGTGTGATGGATAAATGATGATGATGATGATGATTGCTGCCCTATGCACCATCTGGGTGTGATGGATAAATGATGATGATGATGATGATGATGATTGCTGCCCTATGCACCATCTGGGTGTGATGGATAAATGATGATGATGATGATTGCTGCCCTATGCACCATCTGGGTGTGATGGATAAATGAAATGATGATGATGATGATGATGATGATTGCTGCCCTATGCACCATCTGGGTGTGATGGATAAATGATGATGATGATGATGATGATTGCTGCCCTATGCACCATCTGGGTGTGATGGATAAATGATGATGATGAAAATGTTATCTAGTCGAATGGCATAGTCATTATTTTCATACAAAGACATCCGGTGAAATAAGACTGGAATTTAAAATCTTCGAAAATGTGTTACGTTAAAAAAAAAGCCTATTTTCTAATTTTTATTTCTTTTCACACAAAACGATTTTGTACAGGAGCGCCGACAAAATGTAGATTTATAAAAAAATAATTTTATCCCACCTAACTCCATCTTTTCTGTGGTACATAGGCCATCGACACACCCTCGTCATAGACGAGGGGGGTCACCGTTGGTTCAATAACTTACCGTTTTTAAAGATGGTAGAGATGTTGGCCCCAGGCAAACCCCTTTATCCACCAGGCGAGTTAGACTGTCTGCCAACCAAGACTATACAATCCAATCTCCCCTGCTATTTAACCTATAGTAGGAGGGCGAACAGATGGATTATTTCTTTTTCAGGGGTATTTGTGCGTAAATGAATGCAGTCAATTTAAATGGAATTCAAATACGGCTCTTGGATTTCTTATTACGAGAAGATGATATCAACTGCATCAAAAAACACATCCAATTTCACGCCAAGCAAAACAATAAAGTCACAAGGGGCATTATCTAAGTACTTTTTAACACCCCTAGTAACCCCCTTGCACGATTGGGTGTAACAGAAACTGATGCGACTGGAAGAAGAAAGAGGAAACCAGATCCTAAACAGGAAACATGGTATAAACTTCTACACTTGGTCAAAAGACATCGAAGAACGTCTTCACACACACACATACACACACCCACACACACACACCACACACACGCACGCACGCACACAATATATATATATATATATATATATATATATATATGTAATCATTTTGGAAATATGTGTCACTTAGCTGAGCAGTGTTCTCTCTAGAGAGGAAAATTTTAAATCAATATATGCATTAGTCTTCAGGAATGAATTGAGTTCTTTCGGTGACTGGCGTGTGTATACACTACTTATATCAACATATTAAAATTTCCATTACTTGATTCCATGCGCCTACGCCTTCGTGGATAGCGACTCCGACTGACACCAAATCGGTCGAGTTTCGATTTCGGCCAGAAGCATGTGGACGTTTCTAGCCACACTGATGAGCTGTGATACATCAAAACAGGCTGGAATGTGGATGACTAATATATATACATGTGTGTGTGCGTAAAGTTTTTAATATAACAAAAAACTTACCACAGAAATAACGACAGAATCTATCTAAGTCGACATTATCAAGGCAAAAGTCTTGATAGAATTAGCGAAACAAAACGAGCAACGATACATTTTCATTTTGTCTTGGGTTCCACCTTCGACAAAGACCGCAAACACACACACACACACACACACACACACATATATATATATATATATATACAATACTATGCAAATGTATTAAGATAAGAACTATTATGTTTTTATGTGGCATATTAACAAAAAATAAATAGTTTAATTAAAGTAATTTTACTTGATTTACTCAACAAATGCTTCAACAAGAAAAAAATACTTGTTACAAAATAAATTTAATATTTGGTATAATAGCCTTTTGCTTTGATCACAGCCTTCATTTTGTCAGGCATTGACATCACAATCTTCTTCAATGTATCTAATGGTATCTCCTGCCAAGCAGATTGTATTTGTTCTCAACGTGTGTCTTGCAAAGTAACATTAGATTTATCAATTCGAAAGTGGGGGAATAAGAAAAAAGTGAGTCATATCCAAGGATAATTGAATAATGAGTCGTTTCAAAATAACTTGTTTAATAGAAAATAGGAAAAATTAAATATAACTTCTTTCTAATACATTTCTTTTACACCTAGTTTTAAATAATCAATATTTATTAGCAATTTACGTGGCTTTTCACCCTGTATTTAAATATCAGTGAAGTTTTTAGGAAAATCACCTCTGTCCTAATACTTTTGCGCACTACCGGTAGTGTGAAAAAGTGTTTAGGACAGGTGTGATTTGAAACTTTATTTTGATGCCTCATTGAAGATGAAATAGTTCTTGTCCTTATACTTTTTCAAAATACTATATATATATATATATATATATATATATATATATATATATATATATATATATATGTCTGTTAGTATGTTTAGTGTAATATTTAAAGAAATATTCCAAATATCTATTTTCATCTGAAAGATTTGGCAAAGAAAACGAAAACCGCACAAAATCACTTGGGAAATGTTGGACACACATATGTATGCACAAAACTGAACGATACATCTAGGTATACAGAGTACTTTTCAAAGGACAAAATATAACCCACAGAAACAAGAAAAATAACAAAAGATCAATAAGCTACAAGATTGAAAGTAATATCACAGGAAGAGTATTTTTTTCTTTATAGCAGTTTTTCGAGGAAATGTATTTCCAAAAAACAAAATCATTGTTCATGCTTCAAAAACTATAACAATTACTTTTGTATTTTTATTGAAATATGCCTTTAGATGAGATTATATATATATATATATCCGTTATCTTTCTAACAGATATAAAAATTACATACTAACTTTGTCGAATGCAAATATAAACAAAAATCTATAAGAATAAAGAATACGGTTGTTTGGCAAAGAAATGGCCTCTATGATTGTTGATACAAAGAACCCAATATGGAACCAAGTAGAGCCGTTATGGATTGAATTGTTTGCCAACAGTAATAAGCATCGCGTGTTCTACTTTGGCAGCTTGTCCATGAACAAACCAAATGACAGTATTAAATCATAGAACGTGTATACGTGGAGGAATAATGGCATTCACTCTTCAATGAGTTTAATTAATATGGTTGCTGGCAAATATAAAAAATAGGGAAACTTTTATCCGCAATAACCTACGAAACATCGCCATGGAAAATCTATATTATTTGCTTGTCACATTAGGAAAAGAACTTGTAAGAACGATGTATATTTTAATAACGGTTTCACAAGCTTCATCGAAAAACTGTAAGCAACTCTATTTTAAATCTTATTGTAACTAAGATGGCTATATAAAACTTACATAGAATTTTAAAAGATATATATTTCGACAACAAGTTTTTTGTAAAAAACATGGCTTAATATATAACACGGGAGTACTCTTGCCGTACAAAATAAAAGTAAAATAATTGAGAGAACTATATATATATATATATATATATATATATATATATATATATATATATATAATTCCAAGTGAAGAGGACTCAAGGTTTTTTTTCATTTTGAGTACTCTGGAATTTATTTTATTATAAACAGTGCTCAATATATAGAGCTTAATTTAATATAATTATATAGTTATGTATCAATTTTACATTGCGACATGGAAATTTATATATTTCGAGATAGGTTCTCATCATCCGGCAATGTTGGTGTGGTTGTGCAGATGATTTACATTTAAATGACAAAATCTTTTGGTTTGCTGTGAATGTATGTGGGTGTTTTTTGTGTGGCTAATCAGAATGGAGATTCACTTTGGGGTTTGACCCCGAAGAATACATGCTAACCAACTTTTTTTTCTCTTTTTCCTTTTCCCTTTTCCTTGACCCTATTCTTCCCTTGTCTGTTTCAATTCCTTAATGTTTTACCTCCCATTAATCGGATCTTATCATTTTCCCTTCAGTTTTATTACATTTGATGTGATATTCCTTTTGAGTACCAATCCCCTATTCTTTCCTTACTTATCCTTTTTAGTCTATTTGTTAAAGAAAGGAATTTCCCCCATTATATAAATATATATATATATATATATATATATATATATATATATATATTCTAAACATATACTGTTAAATATAACAAACAATAAATGTCTATCTATTATGTTTAATCATGAGCTGTTCTAAACATCGTATTTTGGCTTAAATTTCAGGTGAAAATAAAGACTAAATTGCCAGCATTTGCATATTTATTATTATGCTGGTTCTAAGCTTTCGGCTCACATGAGCCTTCTTGAGAGAGGTTAGAGGGACGTTAACATAAACATTCACCATCAAAGATGATTTTATTTTGTGTTGATATGAAACATTGCTAAGCAACGATAACAGTCACGAATAGCAGACGCAGTTCGTAAATTTGTAATGCAGTTCTATGACGTCACACCGCGTGAGCGACCGAAATGATAATAGAACCGTATGTGAGTTGAAAGCTTAAAACCAGCATAATAAAAAATATCCAAATGTTGGACAATTTTTGTCTTGCTTTTCACCTGAAATTAAAGTCAAAATACGTTGTTTAGAACGGCTCATAATTAAACATAACATACATTCCTTATCTGTTATATTCAACAGTATGTGCTTAGTGAATTATCTGCTGCCTCGATACACTAAATTTATATATATATATATATATATATATATATATATATATATATATACGTATGTATATACTCGACGACTTAATTATTGCAAAAAAATAGATTAATAAAAAGCAAACACTCGCCAAGAGCTTTCATAACTGGCAGTAAAGTTTAATAACTAGTAGGAAAGAGACTGAACTGAGCTGACTCGCTATTAAGGAATATATATATATATATATATATATATATGTACATACCGTGTATAAGGGTGCACCTAATTATTAGTATGCTTCATGCATAAAAGTGCACATAATTATGTATATGGGAGCACCTGATTATATGTAAGTTGTGTTAATCTTGAATTAAGGGTATAGTCGATTGTACCCTCCTGAATTAATTATACCTTCGTGTATTCATCAAGTTACTCATATATGTACAGGTTGATATCGAGACCCGAATTATATATGCCGGTATATGTATGTAACGTTTGTTATGATGTATGAAATATAAAACATACCACCTCGTTTAGGGGTGAAGAGAGGACATGTATGTGTATGCAAGCCTACATTGTTCTTGTACATACGATGTTAGTTCTTATAAGCGAGTACGGTTTGAAAAAAGACGAGAAAGAGCAGAGATAAAAAATTAATGGATACATGTTGAAAAGGTAGTTTATATATATATATATATATATATATATATATATATATATATATATTTTAAACATATACTGTTAAATATAAGAGACAATGAATGTTTATTATATTTAATCATGAGCCGTTCTAAACGTCGTATTTTGGCTTTAATTTCAGTAGAAAATAAAGACAAAAATTCTCTATGAAATTCCATTTTTGGTGTTAGGATCATTTAATGCTGTGGCGTCATGTAACTTAAATTTAGTGTATCGAGGCAGCAAATAATTTTCTAAACATATACTGTTAAATATAAGAGACAACGAATGTTTATTATGTTTAATCATGTGTTGTTCTAAACGTCATATTTTGGTTTTAATTTTACTTGAAAATAAAGACAAATTTCTCAATGAAGTTCCATTGAAACCACTTAGAACAGCTCATGATTAAACATAAAAGTCATTCATATATTCGTATATGACAATTAATTAACTGAGTGATGTAGACTACTACGTTCTACTAGATTTTATTTAGCTTTCAAACAAGAATTAATAAATCTTATTAAAGAAGTTCATAGCTTGAAACCATATAAATTTTCTTTTCTACTTTACTAACTCACATCTCTGACGATGACTCATGTTGGTCCTGAAAATTAAGACAACTTTTAGCTTTTTCTGAAGTCAACAATTTGGCAAACTTTATTCGCATATTACAAAGATTGTAATTTGCATATTACAAATATTAAATGTAATATAAATAACATTTCTATTCTTTTTAAGGAAAGCCTTTCTACAGATAATCTTACGACCCAAACATTCTTTTGTTTAAAATAGTTTTATTTATTTTCTAGAGAGTTTAGGCCATGTCTTCTGGCCGTTATCGGCTTTCATTATTGAAAAACATTTCATTCCAAGCAAGGAAGAGTTTAATCGCTAAGAGTTTAATCACAGTGGATGACACAGAAACGACAACTGAAAAACAGGATGCCAGAAGACAAAAGTTGGTAACTGACATTGCATTTACCCTTTTTGAAAATCGTGTTCAGGTGAAGTGGATATCGACTCGCAACGAGAAACCGGAATAATCTGCAATAATAATTTACATGAAAACATGTATAGTACTACCGACCAACTCTGTCATGTCCACTATCCAGAACAACCTATCTCATTTAAATAATCTTAAAATAGTCACAAACAATTTCAAAACCATTAAGGATATACTCAGATCCTTAAAAACTAATAACAATAACATTTCTGAAGCAGTCATTTATAAAATAAACAGTCAAAACTGTTCCTCCCAATATATTGGAGAAACAAGTAGAAATTTGAAAAATGCATTTTTGAGTACAAAACAGACCTCAGAAATGCACTAGTTATATATACAAATAAATTCAACCAGAATTTTGATTTTAAAAATGCTACTCTTAAAAAAAAAATAACTTACTTAGAAGGAAAATCCTCGAGAGTGCCGCCATTGAACATTCCACAAATATTAATCTACACCCAGGCTTTTTACCTATTCCACCTTTTTTAACAGAATTACATCTCTCCTACACAAACGTACACAAGAGTATCAAGAAATCAAAAGAAAATGGTTGAATCCGTCAACACAGCTATAAAAACAATATTTCCACACGTCACAGTATTTGACGTAATTTTCAGTTAACAGTATAAAAATAGCGTTCTCTAAATTCTTTTAGTTGCTAAAGACATTTGGTTTTGTTATTATTACTTATGTAGTTTTAATAAATTCATTTCATTTTTTGCTTTGAAAAAGTTCACATTAGATAAAAGGCGTTGGCAACGAATACTGTTTTCCCATTGTTTCTTATATATATATATATATATATATATATATATATATATATATATATATATAGTCAATATTTTACATTTGTCGAATACCCATTCCTACAGGTTCTTAGAATCCGCTTTAACGTAATAAATAAATAAATAAATAAATACATCTGTTTGTTCAGTTTTAATATTTAACCTAATATTACTAGAATTCATTGGTATTATTTACTCGGATTCGTTACTATATATATATATATATATATATTCTCTATTTACATTATTAGGACTATTGTCTTCATCTTTGTTGCCATTTGTACTACGTTTCGTCCGTTGTACTCTCCGCCATTCTTCAGGTGCTAGGAATTTTCAACCGAACCATTTATTACAATCACTGGAGTATATCATTCTCATTAACTGCGTAGAACCCCTTTTGGTAGTCATGAGTTATCTACCTCTAACGCTCTAAGTTTCTTGTTCACCACTGCTGTAGCCTGGTATTAAGCTCTCTTTGAGTCAAATCACACGAACTAACCAACGTTTGTATCCCTTGGGCCATGTGTCCCTAAGACAAATATCTGTATTTGTCTTAAAGAGAACCGTTTCAAGTATGCAAGGTTTTATTTGATTCTGCCTTATTAATTCAACTGAAATATTTTTAACTTACTTTTTTTTTAATCATATCACCCCAAGCAAGGCGGTAAAGCCACTGATGCGCAGGGGGCTACGTTGAGTGAAAAGATTGGAAAAGAGAAAGCCGGAAATCACATCCTAAAGAGGGAACAAGGGATGAGCCTCTTCACCTGTTCAATAGACGTGGGTGGAGTGTGAACCGGGCGATAGTTTAGTCTATCTACTCCAGTTGAAAAAAACAAAAGAAAAGAGTAAAATGATTGGAAAAGAGAAAGCCGGAAACCACATCCTAAACAGGGAACATGGGATTTAATCTAAACTTTGATTACTTTTATTGAAATTGCTATTTATTTTAGCAAGACTTTAAATAAAAGGATTGCAGATGTATTACGTTCGAGGTGAAGGTTACGGCTAAATATCAGTTGCACAATGCAGTTTCAATTTACTCAGAAAATGCTCAGTACGTATAATGTAGCCAATACCCTTGTATTTAATGAAAAATTGCCACTGTTGACTTCCGTTTTCTCCGAGATCTCTCATCAGAAAATATAAATCCATCAAATCGAAAACTCTTAGGATTACTTTCGAATGCGTAAGTAATTTTGTTGTAAAAAAATGAAAAGAAAACGAATGAAATAGGCTTAAAAACAATTTCTTTATTACAGATATCATTCTGTAATCCAATTAAGAAACCAATATTGATCCAAGACGATTGAATACTGTCGAAAATAGGTTAGATGCATTTTGTAACCAATCATTAGGCGTAGAAGAATGTTTTCGATAGTTTCCAAATATCAATACTTTATGTCTGCTTTCAAAAACCTCTTTTGAAGACGGAACAAACATAGAAGCTGGCGATTGGTCGTGAGAATTCAAACAGATACACAAGAAGAATGTAAAAAGGCGAATTCCAAATGCATCAACAGGATTGAACGAGGAAGGCTTTAAAGGAATCAGTGTCATGGAAGGTAGTGCAGCAAAGGAACAAGCTATATGAGACAAGAAGATTAAAAACGCAGTAAAGAAAAGAAAAAAAGATTTAAAACAGAACTTAAGTTACAACAAAGAAAAAAAGAGGAAAGGAGATTAGGTTTCCTTTTTGCGAATAAAATGGAAATCATATAAAAATTCAGGCATCAAAACTCAAGAAAAACATGGAGGCTCAAATGGAATTGCATATTAACAATTAAAGAAACGCTCGATGTTAAAAACTCAATGTCCTTATTTGAAACCAGTTCTGTTTTGAAAGAAAATTATTGATTTTTTCAAGATATAAATCGGTAAAGAAAGATAAATAAATATAAAATCAACCAAGTTAAAGCAGCAGCAGTAAGTAGAGGACAGTTCAGGTTTAGGGCTCCAAGTTCTAGATTCTAGATTGTCCCAAGGGGACAACTGCATAATATATTAAAACGTTGGTTTGTAAATTTAAGGACATAGTAGTAGCTGATAAACTTTCTGTACCGAGTAGTCAGTCAGTCAGTTAGGTAATACAGACTTGGGAGATCATGTTTCGAAAGAGACATAACTGACTCGGAAGAAAATTTTCCCGCAGTAGGTTGCCATTACTTCCTGCGGTAAACTGGTTGCCAACCAAGGATATAGTAGTTGTAGATAAAGTCAGTCAGTCAGTTAGGTGATACAGGCTTGGGAGACAAGTGAAGTTCCTGGGACAGTCAATGAGGAAGAAGGGCTTACAGAACATGATACTAACAGGTGCGATAGAGGGAAATAGACAGAGGAAAGCATCGGATAACATGTTTAAAGAGCCTGAGTAGGTGGATGACAGAACGGGTTTGCGAGATGTTACAGGAGAAAGCGTGCTAAGAGCCACCAGGAATAGGGAGACATGGTAGGCTATGATCGCCTACGTCCTGATAGAAGAAGAAGAAGAAGAAGAAGAAGAAGAAGAAGAAGAATAGGACAGATTGGGTTCTATAGCCTTGGTTAGCATCCAGTCTACTGCAGAAAGCAATGGCAACCTACTGCGCGATAATCTTCTGCCCAGTCTGTCATGTCTCTCTCGAGACATGATCGCCCAAAACGTGTATCACATACGGCACTTAACTAACTTAATATAATAGTTGAAATCATGTTAAGGCTTATACTGGGTATAAAGTGGGGGATCAGTTTTCTATTGTTATGAAGTAATAACCTGACCCTCCACTAATTACCACTTAATAATATAATACATTTCTTCTCTCTCCTGTTATGGTTAGAACAATAGGACAGATTGGGTTCTATAGTCTTCGCTGGCAACCAGTCTGCCGCAGAAAGCAATGGCAACCTACTGTGGGATGATGTGCCCAGTCAGTCATGTCTCTTTCGAGACATGATCGCCCAAAGCGTGTATTACGTATGGCACTTGAGTGATAACCCCAGCGCAGTAGTAGAGGTCCCGCCTTCCTTGGAGTGAAATGATAAGAATATTCCAACTAATTTACTACTAACATGTGGATGTGCGTTGTGGTGCGGTGGATATCGACTCGGAACGAGAAATCGGGAAGCCGAGTTCGAATTCCAGTTGAATTCATTGCATTCACTTACGCTCAAATACTCTTGGGAAAGGTATTAATCCATCTTTTCTTTCCAGTTATGGGTTAAATAACAGGACAGATTGGGTTCTATAGCTTTGGTCGGCAACCAGTCTACCGCAGAAAGCAATGGCAACCTACTGCGGGATAATTTTCTGCCAGTCAGTCATGTCTGTTTCAAGACATGATCGCCCAAAGAGTGTAACACGTATGGCACTTAATTGACTGACTGAATATAATAATTGGGAACACGATCAAGGCTTCTACTGGGCATAAAGTGTGGGATCCGTTTTATATTGTTATGAAGTGAGTAACTGATCCCCCAATAATTATTACTTCGTAATATAATACATCTCTTTCCCCTCTAGCTAGGAGTGAAATAACAGGACAGATTGGGTTCTATAGCCTTGGTAGGCAATCAGTCTACCGCAGAAAGCAATGGCAACCTACTGCGGGATAATCTTCTGCCCAGTCAGTCATGTCTCTTTCGAGACATGATCGCCTAAGCGTGTTTCACGTATGGTATTTAACTGACTGGCTACTAACAGCTGATAATAAAAAGAGGTTTATTTCTTTTTTCTCAAATGGTAAATATATCGAACCTGGCTGTAACTGGAACTCAGCCTTGTGACTTCAAATTCCGAGCCATTGTTGAGCCATGTGGTATCCCTAGGCGGTCACCCGTCTAGGTACTAACTAGGCTCGACGTTTTCTTACCTTTTACGAGAACCGGTGTTTTCAATTTGATGTATTTATGATTCACATCACGAGTGATATGAATCATAAATAAATATCAAAAGTACTTCTTAACGTAAAAGAAAGGGAAGTTATCGATAAACACTCTCAAAATGTTAGAAATAATGAAAGCTTTAGAATAGACATCAAATATAACAAATCAAATATATAAGATCAATAACGAATAACTTAAAAGTGATCACTTTATTGACAAAACGTAATGAGGATGCAGACAATTAGCAGATCAATGTTTAAAACAAATAACGAGAAAAAAAAATGAATGTCAATTCTAAATTTACATAACTATAAAAATAAAGAAAGATGAATGAGAAATTTATAGATAGAAAAATTTGAAGCCTTAAAATGTATATTGGTAATCAGTTGATTAAGTGCCACACGGCATACACGCTTAGACGATCATGTCTCGAAAGAGACATGATAGAAGATTTTAGCTTGCAGTTTCTTTCTGTCGTAGACTGGTTACCAAACAAGGATATAGAACCCATAGCTGGAGGGATAAGCTACGGATTCATACTTTTCTTAAACGTATTAGTGTGTAAGTAAATTCAACGAATACAACTGGAATTCGAACTCGGTTCTCCGATTTCTCGTTCTGAGACGATATCCACTACACCACAACGTTGTGGGTAAGTTTGTCATTTCCATAAACGTTCGGCTTACATTCTTCTTCTTCTTCTTCTTCTTATTGTTCTTCTTCTATGTGCCCTGTTCTTTCAGGACGTAGGCGATCATGGCTTTCCACGCCTCCCTATCCCTGGTGGCTCTTAGCACGCTTTCTCCTGCTACGCCATGCAACCCCTATTCTGGCATCCACCCGCTCAGGCCCTTCGAATATGTTATCCGCTGTATTCCTCTTTTTCCCTCTATCTGCCAGTATCAGGTTCTCCAAGCCCTCCTTCCTCATTGCATGTCCTGGATCTTCAGTTGTCTCTTCCTGATACTCGCTATTAATTTCTTTCCGTCGCCATTCTTTCTCATCATTGCTCACATGCTCGGTCCATGATATCCGCAACATCCTTCTGTAGTACCACATTTCCGCTGTTTCAAGTTTTTCCTTCATCTTCGATGATATTGTCTAACATTCACTGCCGTATTGAAGAACTGAAATCACATAGCATTCTAGTACTCTTTTCTTTGTTTCTAGTGAAAGTTTTCTGTGTCTTAGTACTTTATTTAGCTTCTGGAACGCGTACTTTGCCATACCAATTCGCCTTCGGATCTCTGTGTCGCACTTTTTATCTCCTGTTACAATGCTTCCTAGGTATTAAAATGTTTGTATTGGCTTGATCATCAGCAAAACGAGCAATCCAAAATGCCAAATACAGGTGGAGCATATCCACCTGTATTTGGCATTTTGGGTTGCTCTTTTTGCTGATTACCATGAATTCAGTTTTCTTACAGTTTATTTGTACATTACCTAACATTTAACATTGATACCGTGGGGAGCCGAGTTCGAATTCCAGTTGAATCCATTGTATTCACTTACGCGCAAATACCCTTGGGAAAGGTATTAATCCGTCTCTTCCTTCCAGTTATGGGTTAAATAGCAGAACAGATTGGGTTCTATAGCCTTGGTCGGCAACCAGTCTACCGCAGAAAGCAATGGAAACCTACTGCGGGATAATCTTCTGCTCAGTCAGTCATGTCTCGAAAGAGACATGATCGCCCAAGCGTGTTTCACGTATGGCACTTAACTGACTGACTGACCGTTTGAAATTATAAAATCTAGAGTTCAATGTTTTTTTTTGTGTTCCTCCGTAGATTGATTGCACTTCTTACCACTTCTTTCAATTGTTTTTTATTATGTAGCATTTTACTTTTAAAATATAAAAGGAAAACACCAACAGTTGAATAATAATAAAAGTCATTTAAGTGCCATACTTGATACACGCTTGGACGATTATGTCTCGAAACTGGGCAGAAGATTATTCTGCAGTAGGTTACCATTGATTTCTGCGGTAGACTGGTTGCTAGCCAAGGCTATAGAACCCAAGCTGTCCTATTATTTAACCCCTAGCTAGAGGGAGAAGAGATGTATTATATTATTATGTAGTAATCAATGGGAGATCAGTTTATTACTTCATAACAATATAAAACTGATCCCCACTTTATGACCAGTAGAAGCATTAAACATGGTTTCAACTATTATATTTAGTCAGTCAGTTAAGTGCCATACGTGATACACGCTTTGGGCGATCATGTCTCGAAAGAGACATGACTGACTGGACTGAAGATTATCCCGAAGTAAGTTGCCATTACTTTCTATAGTACCCAATCTGACCTGCTATTTAATCCATAGCTTGAGAGAGAAGAGACGGATTAATATTTTTCCTAAGGCTTATTTCGCATATGTGATACAATGAATTCAACTAGATTTCGAAATCGAATCTCCAATTATTCGTCCAACGCCTATATCCACCGTACCACAAGGCAAATAACATGTCTGCCATAAATCATGGCAACCCACAGCGGGAAAATCTTCTCGCTAGTTTCTCATGCCTCAAAAGAGACATGATCGCTTAAGCGTGTATCCCGTATGACACTTAGATTACTGAAAATAAAAGTTCGATTCAATAAAATTTAAAAAATACTATATTATAAAAAAAAACAACCCTGCACATATATAAATCTACCAGTCACCCGTGCATTGAATACTGCTGCCATATCTATTCGGGTGCTCCTGCTATCCAACAAGGTGTCCTTGACAAAATCCAACGGAGAATCTGTAATGCGATAGATCTCGACTTGGCAGTTCGGATACAGTCACTTTCTCACCGGCGCAATGTAGTTGCCCTGTGTCTCTTCTACAAACATTTTCACGGCTTCTGCTCCGATGAATTTAGCTCACTGGTGACTCCTATATATAAATTTACCCGTGCCACAAGATTAGCGACTGGGTCCCACCCTTTTACTGTAAGACCAATAAATTGTAAACGCAAATTCTACTCCAACAGCTTCTTTTCTCGCACTTCCCGCCCGTGAAATTCCCTTCCATTTACTTGCTTCCCCGACAGCTACAATCTCCAGGAATTTAAATTTAAAGTCAATAGTCATCTCCTATCTTTCTCATTTGCATCCTCTCTCTCTCATGCTCCTTTCTCCGTCCACTCCACTCTCATCAGTATTCTCATCCTTCTCTTACCCATTTGCTGAAACCTCGTATAACCTGTCACTCTTTTTCATAATTTTCCTCCTATGTAATCTCCTGCAAAACAGTGGCAGTAAAATGCTTTGCTTGGGGTGATATGATTATATTTTTTTTTATTGTTATAATGTGGATATAAACTGGGGGATCAATTATACATTACAATCAATATATAAACTGAACCCTCACTTTATGGCCATATTCATTCTTCTCTTACCCACTTCCTGACATCCCCTATAACCTGTCACTCTTTCTCAAACTTTCCTCCTATTTAACCCCCTGCAAAACAGTGGCAATAAAATGCCTTGCATGGGGCGATATGATTAGGAAAAAAAATCAATTATTATGGTATATATAACAGCATTATGTAACAAAAAAACTATATATTTTATGCATTGCTAGCTCAGATAATAAAAAAGTTGGTTCGTTGTGCCGTTTTAGACAATTTCTGTTCGCTAAATCTATCTTACATATCTATAAATACACCTGTCGTCCATGCTTCAAATATTGCTACAGTAGTTATAGTTGTTGGAAAACAAATGTTTTGTTTAAGGCAATGTGGAAAGTCAACATTTTCATTATATCATTACAAGTGGGCCCGTACCTTAAAAAATGACGGCAAAATATTTGAAAGGATTCTCTCTCTCTCTATATATATATATATCTATCTCTATCTCTCTCTCTCTATATATATTTATATATTAATAAATTTCGTCTTATATTGTTATATAATCTAATAATATCTGTGATCCTTGAAATCATTTTTTAAACATCTTGAATATCTCGAAGTTTAATTAATGCGAGACTGAAGGGGGAACACAGCAAAAGCTAAGAATAAGTTTTAAATATAAATCTAATTAAAATTCAGAGAATAATTAGAATTTTCGAAGCCTAAAAACCTGGATATGTGTCATTATTATGAAAAATGTCTATTTATTTTCTCTTATTCATATCTTTGTAACGCATGCGCAGGTGAACAATCGCACGTTCCTTTATAGATTCATCGCTTCTAGCTTCATATTGTATCAAAGATATGATTCTTTGAAAAGATATTTGTACATGACAGTGTACACTTCGCTAGTAGGTTGAAACTTGTTTTATGCGCAGTATTTCACTAGAAACAAAGAAAAGAGTGCTGGATTGCTATGTGATGTCAGTTCTTCAATATGGCAGTGAATGCTGGACAATATCATCAAAAATGAGGACAAAACTGGAAGCAGCGGAAATGTGGTTCGGAAATTAATACTGAGCATCAGGAAGAGACAACTGAAGTTCCTGCGACATACAATAATGAAGGAGAGCTTGGAAAACCTAATACTGACTGGCCAGATAGAAGGAAAGAGTGACAGAGGAAGGCAGCAGATGACATATTTGCAGGGCCTGATCAGGTGGATGACGGAACGGGGGTTGCCAGGAGTAACAGGAGCAAACATGCTAAGAGCCACAAGAGATAGGGAGACGTGAAGAACCATGGTCACCTACATCCTGAAGGGACAGGGCACAAAAAAGAAGACTTAGCACGCATACACATGCGATTTGTTTGAAATGCTAAATTACTATCATAACTTTTATAGATCTAAACTTATTTATAAATGGAACTTTGTCTGTGTGTGTGTGTGTGTGTGTGTGTGTGTCTCCGTTACCTATAGACTCCGAAGCGGCTGAACCGATTTTCTTGAAAATTTACACAGTTGTACTATAAGCGTCTGTGAGTGTCCTTAGCTAGGTCTTGTGTCGAGGTACCCCCGATAAATATCGAAAATCGATAATCGAAAAAATTAGGTTATAGTAGGAGTGGTCCGATTTTAATCAAATTTGATACACTCATAGACAAAGACATAAGAAACGATATTCAGAAGTTTCAAGGTTTCAGTTCTTACAATAGTGCAAAAAATCGATAATATATATATATATATATATACATAACATGGTGATGATCCACGTATACTGTCTTAATATGTATAGAAAAAACTGCTAAAACGTTGTAAGTTGAAAAATGTATTTTTTGACAGTATTTGTTTATTTCTATTATTATATTTTATATTTCAGACCGTCCTCGGTCCTTCATCAAAAACAAATGATTTTAAAATTTAAATTAAAAACGTATTTCGCGAGAGCGTTCGTGAAGAGAGATTGTTTTCATCACGTGACGCAGAAAGCGACAGATTTTTTAAAAATATTTGTAAACGTAAATCTATCTTTAATAATACTTATAAATTTTGTTTTAGAGAAAATTTTTTAATTGTATCTATAAAATGTTTAGCTATTGAAATATTTATAAAGATTTATATCTTTATAAATATTTCAATAGCTATGGTACTTCTTCTTCTTCTTCTTCTTGCCTTGTCCTTTCAGGACGTAGGCGATCATAGCCTTCCATGCCTCCCTATCTCTGGTGGTTCTTAGCACGCTTTCTTCTGTAACATCTCGCAACCCACGTTCTGACATTCACCTGCTCAGGCCCTTCAAATATGTTATCCGCTGCATTCCCCTGTCTCTTTTGTTCCCTCTATCTGGCTTGTTAGTATCAGGTTCTCCAAGCCTTCCTTCCTCATCCCATGTCCTAGGAACTTCAGTTGTCTCCCCCTGATGCTTAATATTATTTTCCTTTTCGTTTCCATTCTTTCCAAAACTTCATCATTGCTCCCATGCTCGGTCTATGATATTCGCAGCATCCTTCTGTAGAACCACATTTCAGCTGCTTCAAAATTTTTCTTCATCTTTCCTCCAATGTAATCCACTGCACAACAGTGGCAGTAAATTGTCTTGCTTGGGTCGATATGATTACAAAAAAAAATATATAAATAAATGAAATAAAATATCGATAACACTGATCAAAAAGAAAAAAATTGAAATCGTGTCGAGACATCAAAAATCATTTTTATCTAATTTAAGGGCTTTATCATTTCGCTACGTTATTGCTGTAAAGAAATCTCTATTTTTTATATAAAAAAAGTCATTTATTTGATTTCTGTGTATATGATTTTGACCGATCGCAATATTTCTCAAATTAAAATCGTAGAAACTTCTCATTTTGTATGTAAACCAACAAATATTGGTCTGCTTATTAAGAAATACCATTTGTTTTAATAACAATTTGATCCTAAGACTTAAAAAATAACATTATAATAATAAATTATGCCAAGCCTAACAAGTATTTTCATGAAATCATTCGATATACTAACAGCAGAAATAAAACCTTTGCGAACAAAAGAACTATGATGAAAATTCTCTCTTTCTTGAGTGCATGTCATGTTCAATGTTATTAGGGTCCCTTTTGATACCCCAGCAGTAGTCAGCCATCATTCATTTGTTCTACCGTCTCTAGTAGTGCTTTTCCATTCTTATGGTATCATGATAGAATCGTTCTCCTTTCTTATCACCCATATCGCTACAATTATCTGGAAATTTATTTAGATGGCCATGTAACAAATGAACATTAATACTCATATTAGCGTATTACTGATAAAGTTTGTCTGTTAATTTGACTTTTGGCGATAAATTGGAAACATTCGTTATTTTTATTTAATAATTTTTTACTCAAAAACACTTTTTTCTTATAAAAATATTTGATTTCAGGTGGTTAACAGAAATTACTCGGCCTTCCTGAAAACTAATGAACTTTATTAACTGATCAGTCAGTTTAGGTGCCATACGTGATACACGCTTGGGCGATCATGTCTCGAAAGAGACATGACTGACTGGGCAGAAGATTATCCCGCAGTAGGTTGCCATTGCTTTCTGCGGTAGACTGGTTGCCGACCAAGGCTATAGAACCCAATCTGTCCTGCTAATTAACCCATAACTGGAAGGAAGAGACGGATTAATACCTTTCCCAAGGGTATTTGCGCGTAAGTGAATACAATGGATTTAGCTGGAATTCGAACTCGGATTTTTCCAAAAATGAGCAATTTCAATACAGAAAAAAACAGTCAGTCAGTGCCATACGTGAAACACGCTTTGGCGATCATGTCTCGAAAAAGACATGACTGAGTGGGCAGAAGATTATCCCGCAGTAGGTTGACATTGTTTTCTGCGGTAGACTGGTTGCCGACCAAGGCCATAGAACCCAATCTGTCCTGTTATTTAACACATAACTGGAAGGAACAGACATTTTAATACCTTTCCCAAGGGTATTTGCGCGTAAGTGAACGCAACGAATATCAACTTAAAATTAGAACTCGGCTCCCCGGTTTCTCGTTCCGAGCCGATATCCACTGCACCACAACGCACAACACTAGCTAACCATAAAAATCTAAGGTCATATTCACTATCAAATAAACTAAAAAACGTGATTCTTGGCACCGAAATGGTGTTAAGCAGTGTAATAATTTTCTATCAACACTTACGTTTACACATTGCTGCTGGATATAGTTTATCGTCATACCCAGGAATGATTTATGAAATTTTATATCCACTTGTTAATCGAATATCGATAACCTGCAAACAGCTTTGCCAAATTGAGTTATGAAATAGTTAACTCTGAAAGCCTACAGTTACTAAGTTTTGAAATAACTTTTTACTCATATGCCGCCTTTCGTCTTTTATGAGATGTGTCTCTTCAGGACATTGGCGACAATGGTTCTCCACAATTCCCTGTCTTTTGTACCTCTTAATGAATTTTTATCTTTTTGTTGTTGTTGTTGTTGTTGTTGTTGTTGTTCTTCTTCTTCTTCTTCTTCTTCTTCTTCTTCTATGTGCCCTGGCCTTCCACGTCTCACTATCCCTGGTGGCTCTTAGCACGCCTTCTCCTGTTACACCATGCAACCGTCGTTCTATCATCCACTACTTCAAGCCCATAAATCTAGAATATACATGTGTAAAACACTAGCATGGCCACAAAATGAGGGATCAGTTTATATATTGATTATAATATAGAATTGAACCCCCATTTTATATCCACATTATAATTTCTTATAAACAGTTCGCATATATATTCTTCTTCTATGTGCCCTGTCCCTTCAGGACGTAAGCGATCATGGCTTTCCACGTCTCCCTATCCCTGGTGGCTCTTAGCACGCCTTCTCTTACACCATGCAACCCTCGTTCCATAATCCACCTGATTAGGTCCTTCAAATATGTTATCCGTCGGTTTCCCCTATCTCTTTTTCCCCTCTATCTGGCCTGTTAGTATCAGGTTCTCCAAGCCCTCTTTTCTCATTGCATGTCCCAGGAACTTCAGCTGTCTCTTCCTGATGCTCAGTATTAATTTCCTTTTCATTTCCATCATTTCCAAAACCCCATCATCTTTCGGGCTGTTTTTCTTCGTCTGTCGTATTTTTAATCTGTCCCGTGAGTATCTGATTTTGCAAACCCCACTACATCATTATATGCCCTAGAAATTTTAACTAACTCTTCCTGATGTTATGCATAAGTTTTTCTTGTGTCAATTTTTTTTCTAAAACTTCATCTTTGCTCACAGGTTCGATCCTTGTCACCCTCAGCATACCTCTGTTGAACCGCATTTCTGTTGCTTCAAATCTTTTATTCATTTGTGAGGAGCTTCTCTAGCATTCGCTTTTTTATAGGAAGATTTACGTAACATGTAGTACTCTTTATTTTTTAAACTTGTCTCTTTCTTAACACTTATTATTTGTAATGCATATTCCGCTATTCCAATATACTTCGGATTTCGGTGTCGCAATTTCCGTACACTGTTAAAGTATTACCCAGATATTAAAATTGTTGAAAATCAGAAATGAACAATGAAAATAAATTATTCATATTCTAAGCCTTATATTTTCAACCATCATTAAGTGGAAGGATATCATCGAATCTATAGGTGCTTCTACTGCTAGGAAGTTTGAATCATTATTACTGATTGGAATATTTTTCTTGTCGGAATCTATATTGCACATTGATAAATCATCTATTACTCCGTGCAGCGAATACTGTTGCCATATTTGGTCAGGTGCTCCTTCTACTCATCTCTGTGACACTATCTCCCGCTGGGATACTTTCTTTTGTTGGTTTAATACATCGGAGAGAGAGGAATTAATATTAGTAATAATATTAGTTATGCTTTATTGTAATACGCTATGTGAGCTCATTTTGAAGTAATTTTCCAATTTGAAGTTGATTAATTTTTTTACCTGAAAATAAGTCTATTTTGAAGTTGATTATTATCATTTTGAAGTTGAAAAGTTATAGATTCTCGACAGCATCCAAAGAATATCTGTATTGTAATCGGTGCTGACTTGATACATCGACTTTAGTCAATTACTCATCGAATTGACGTGGCTTCCCTCTGTCTTTTCTAAATATTTGCATGAAAATTTCCCTGAGTTTTTTTTTTTTTTGGTCTAGTGCCCCGAACACATGAATTTAAGGTTGCTACTAGATTGGCATCTAGGTCCCATCTTTTTAGAGTTGAAATAGTAAAATATAACCCCCTCTTCTAATCCAAAGTTTTGTTTCTCACACTTTCCGTCCGTGGAGCTTCCTTTCTTTTTTTGCTTCCTTGATAGCTACAATTTCCAAAAAAAAATAAATGAAAAGTCAATTACCATCTTCTATATCATGGAACCCCGTTCATTTTTTATCCTTTCTTCAAATCCCCCAGAACCAAGTCTTATCTTTCACTGTAATGCCTTGTGTATGATTGGCGGTTCCGCCTTACTTTGATTAAAAAACAAAAAAACAGGAAAAACAGTAACGTTAATTTGAAAATGTGAGAAACATTCTTAATCGGGTGGCATTTATTTCAGATATCGCTAAATGATTACGATGAATCACCGAGTTTTGTAAGATCACCACAGTTAAGTAACGTGGAGCCTCATTTGTACTTAGATGGGTGACCGCTTAGGAATACGTAGTGCTGTATGCTTGGTTGTGCCGTTGGTGCAATTGATAACAGCACGGAACTGGAAGTCGGAGAGTCGAGTTCCAGTTCCAGTTCTAGCCGTGTCCATTATAGTCTTTTTACGTGCAAATAACTTTAGGAAAGTTATGAATCCACCTCTTCTAGCTCCAGATATTGGTTAATTTGTAGAGTTGATATTAATCAGTCATTGTCACCAAAAGAGTTTTTACAATCTAAAAATTCTTTCTGGTTTAAATAACTTAGAAAAGGTTGATAAGCCCTGAAAAAACATGTTCAGAACATTTCATCCTTGTAGTACATAATAATGTTGGCTTTTTGGTCATTAATCCTCCTCAATGTTCTGTGATTGATTTTTAAAAGACATTTGCTAGGTTACTCAATGTTTCCCTCGGCTTACTTGCCTGTAAATAAATCGCAAAAGGTTGATAATTCGTAAAAAATTAATAGATAAAATTCTTCATTTACACACTCTAGCTCGTCAGAATTTTCATCCTTCACAGAACTTAGTAAAGTTAGTGGTTTTGCTATTCATCCTACACACCGTTCTGTCATCAATCTTTTTGCCTGTAAAGTGCAAAAGGTTGATAGATCCTAAAAGAAAATCTTTCAATCTAATATTTCATTTGTGCATTGTGCCCCTTCAGAAATTATCAACCTTTGCAGCTGTTAGTAAGATTGATATTTTTGTTATCTCTCATAGATACTGCTCTGCCATCAATTTTCTTGCGTGTAAAGTGTAAAGGGTTGATAAACCGTAAAACGTAAAACAATGACCCAAAATTCTTAATTCATTCGCCGTATTGATATTCCGCCACCTCAGTGTTTTGCTATCGATTTTACTCAAGGTTCCCCTCCGCTTTTCTTGCCTGTAAATAACCCGCAAAAGGTTGATAAGCCGTAAAATCAAATTAATCAAGAGACGAAAGAAAATAAAAAATTATCCACACACCTTCATATAGATATGTTATGACGAAAGTGAGGATAAATTTTGACTTAGCTTCGCCAGTAAGTCAGTTATATGATACACGCTTTGGGCGATCATGTCTCAAAAGAGACATGACTGACTCGGCAGAAGATTATCCCACAATAGGTTGCCATTGCTTTCTGTGGTAGACTGGTTGCCAGCCAAGGCTGTAGAACCGAACATGTCCTATTATATAACCCATAAGTGGAGGGAAGAGAAGGATTAATACCTTTCCCAGAGTGTTTGTGCGTAAGTGAATGCCATGAATTCAACTGGAATTCGAACTCGGCTCCCCAATTTGTCGTTCCGAGTTGATATTCACTGCACCACAACGCACATCCTTAGTTTTGTACATCGCTAAAATATATATTAAATTGGGCAAAAATATTTTCCTATGTAGACAAACTGATAGAAAAAGTAAGAAAGGAACACAGTATTACTAGTGTAGCCGTTAGTTTCTAAAATCCTCAAAATGCAAAGGTATGAACCTATTCTTTTCTTTTTTATGTGCCGTGTCCTTTCAGGACGTAAGCGATCATGGACCTCCACTTACCCCTATCACTTGTCGATATTATCACTTTTTCTCTTGGTATCACTCCTCAACCCTGCTCCATCATCCACTTGCTCAAGCCGATCAAGTATGTCTTGTGTTGCTTTCGCCTGTTCATCTTTCCCTGAATCAGTCATGTGAGTATCAGATTTTCCAAGCCCTCCTTCCTCATTATGTGTCTCAGAAAATCACCCGTCTCTTCCTGATGTTAATTATAATTTTACTTTTCGTTTATATATTCTCCAAAAATTTGTCGTTGCTGGCTTGTTCGGTTCATGATATCCTCAGCAAAATGGACACAACATAACAGTTCTAATAAAATCTTCCTGTCTCTCAATACTCTGCTTAGCTTCTGAAATGCATCCTTGGCCATGCGTTTGAGCCCTCGGAACTCAGTGTCTCACTTCCCGTCCTCTGTCAGAACACTTCGCAAGTACAGTGTTCCCTTTACTTAAGAACCCGGCAAAGAAAAATTCCTTGATCGATTGCTAAAGATTCTTCGTAGAAAGAAAATAGTGAAGAGATGAGTAAGTGTTCATATATGATTCTTTAATGAATGCTCTAAATGTTTTGTAAATAACAGAAGGTGGTGAAGTGGTGAGTGAATCTTCATTCAATATATTGATTTTGACCTTATCTGTTATAACCGAGCTATGCCAAAGGGAAATGTGTCGAGAGAAGAAAGGCCAGCGTTCCTTAGATCACGATAGAAAATAATCACATTCTATATAGACAAATGCTGATATTACCATTTCAATTTTTTTATCTCTGAATCTCAACGGAAACAGATATCCTAGTTAGCTCCCTAATCACTTTCTAATCATTAACTTGCCACACGCAGACACACAGACACACACACACGTGTGTGTGTGTGTGTGTGTGTGTGTGTGTGTGTGTGTGTGTGTGTGTGTGCGTATTTGGGCAGCAACCCTTCTTTTATACCGCTTTCGTTAAAGACGACTGTCAGCGCACTGCGATTACTTTCCTTGTTGGTTCGAGCGTCGAGTAATTTGATAATTGTGTATTGAGGCAGCAATTCTTCTTTGATACATGTTTCGTTAAAGACGACTGTCAAAGTACTGCGATTACTTTCTTTGTTGGTTTGAGCGTCGTGTAATTTGATAATTGTGTATTTAGGCAGCAAGTCTTCTTTTATGCATGTTTCGTTAAAGATGACCGTCAGAGCACTGTGATTACTTTCCTAGTTGGTTGGAGTGTCGTGTAATTTGATAATTGCATATTGAGGCAGCAATTCTTCTTTCATACATGTTTCGTTAAAGACGACTGTCAGAGCACTGCGATTACTTTCTTTGTTGGCTGGAGCGTCGTGTAATTGTGCATTTAGGCAGCAATCAGTCTTTTTTGCAGGGTTCGTTAAAGATGACTGAAAAGAAACTGCTATTACTTTCCTTGTTGTATATAGGGTCATTTAATTTAATAATGAAAACCAACAAAGAAAGTAATCAGTCCTTTTGTTAGTTACCATTAACGAAATATATATATATATATGCAACAAGCCTTATGTATTTAGGCAGCACTCCCTTTTTATATATGTTTCGTTAAAAATCAGAGACTTATGTTTGATATCATTTTACATGTGTTCATATATTTTTTCTTTTCAGTAGATAAATTATATAAAGTAGGCATGAACTTGCGCAGTTAAAGCGACAGACTCTTTGTACTTAACAACACTCAATCTCCAACCCGATATCGAGCACTTTACGAAACTGCTTGCCAAATTACACGTTATCAGTAAATCCACCGAAAAAACAACCATGACACTAAACATTATCACAAATCAACAATATATATATATATATATAGATATAGATATTACGGAAATTAACGAAGATTAATTCGTTATAAACAACCGAAAATTTGAAATGATTGGTTTGAACATTATATTTGATCCATACTCGTATTTAAGTAGATATTCTGTTTTTTAATTAAACAGTATTATATATTTATATTTACCGGCCTAATTATTTACGATAATTTTTTATTACGAAAATGTGTGTCATTCGGTAGAATTTGTTGACATTACGATTCATTTCAGAGCAGATATGCTTATTACGATAAATCGAAAATTGTGTTATATAGGCTTGATTAAAACCTTGTTTATACTGATAGTCATTAGTAATCGAGAGGTCTAAGACGTGCCAGATCGCATGGTAGCTTCCCCTATGTGGATAAGTGTCGCAGGTTTGAAACCTGCCAAATGACACACATTTTCGTAATAAAAATTTATCGTAAATAATCAGGCCGGTAGATATAAATATATAATACTGTTTAATTAAAAACAGAATATCTACTTAAATACGAGTATCGATCAAAAATAATCTTTAAACAAATCATTTCAATTTGTTGGTTGTTTATAACCAAGTTTCGTTAATTTTCGTTAACTTCCATAACATGTTTACATTTGTTGACATTTCGATATATTTCAGAGCAGATATGATTATTACGATGAATCGAAAATTGTTATATAGGCTTCATTAAAAACCTCGTTTAAACTGATGGTCATTCGTAGTCGAGAGGTCTAAGACGTGCCTGATCACATGGTAGTTTCCTGCTGAAAGACACATTTTCGTACTAAAAATTTATCATAATCAGGCCGGTAGTTATAAATAAATAATACTGTTTAATTAAAAAACGAAATATCTACTTAAATATGAGTATCGATCAAAAATAATGTTCAAACAAATCATTTCATATATATATATATATATATATATATATATATAGAGAGAGAGAGAGAGAGATAGAGATAGAGATAGATAGATAGATAGATAGATAGATAGATAGATAGATAGATCAGCTTCCTTGGAGTAAAATAATTACAAAATATGGTGGATAAGTAAAGATTGACCCTTTTTGTTAAGAAGTTGATTTTATATCTTCCAGGAAAGCATTTACGCAGGAGTCTGTTCTACCAAGGAGCGGTTCTTTGGTAAAATTTTTCCGAGTGGGACTATTTTTACATTTTTTTATATGAAGAAAATGAGTCTGGTTCGTCTCCATGATGGGTCAATTTTAAACTTAGAACGAAAGAATCAAGCTCACCTAAATTCTTGCTATAGAAATAGCAATAAACTAAGGACACGCCTGTGACTTGTTTGCAGGGAAAGAGGATTTAGCGTAGCTAATAATTTGTCCCCCATAAGTCTACTTAAGCGACCTTCAACTCTACCAGAATTAAAAATCTACCTAAAAGTGATTCTTTTTAAATTACACCACCGGTCATAATTATTAAGTCACCCCATTTTTTTTTAAAAAGAAATGATGTATTTCATATTATTTTTAAGTGGATAATTCTAAATGAAAAAAGAATAGTTCTTTTGTTATTATTACTTTGAAAAATTTTACAAGGCAAGCGAAGCAAAGATAAACTCGTCCGAATCACCCTAAATTTTCTTCCTTCTTTCATTGATGAAACTGCAATATAGGTAATTATTAAATATTTATAAATTCATTTGATGCACATGTTATTGTGCAGTATTAACAAAGAACCATTCTATATTCTTTTACAGTTATTGAATTGGTAATAAATACTAAAAAATAATATGAAACACATCCCTTTTTTAATACACTGGGATGGCCTAATAATTATGGCCGGTAGTGTAGGTCTGCGCATGTATGGTTGAAAATGACGATACTGAAGTTTGATATGCATTCAGAAATATGCAATTTTTAGAACTGGTTAATCTATCATTTAACGGGATTCGCCGAGTTTAAGTAAAAATAAATATGCGATAAATAACTTGTACAATGAAATCTCTGAGGAGGTAAAGTTAAGCTGTCGTCAGATTTCCACCTAATCTGCCGATAGAATTTGCTTGACGACAGAGAAGGTGCCTCTGTTTAATTGATATCTAGCAGCACAGAATCACTCGTCCTTCGTTGCGTCACCGCTATCTGCAGTTAAGAAGTTCGCTCTGAAGTTATTACAGGAAATATTAAAAAATAATGATAACTCTAACGGTTAATACGACAGTAAGACTGAAACAGACACATTCAAGAATGAAGTCTGAATATGTGATGAGATACTGCAAAGATTTTCCAGTGTCCGCCTTTTCTACAAAAATAAAGATGCTTGTTATCTGGTAAGATTTTTAACTAACATGGTTGCCCCGGTAACTGTTTTTTCCTGATTTCTTGAAAGTTACTTTGCGAATGTCGATAAGAAAAATATGTTCAAGAAATAAAAAACATATATAGCTTCGAAAATCAAAATTCACTGGAAAGCCAGAAGCCGAAAACCAGAAAGTAGTTCTACACGTTCTGAAAATTCATATCAATCATTTATCATATATGCCTACAGTTATATCGTGTTGAATACACCGGGTCTCGTCTGATCAGCGAAGTTAAGCAACATCGAGCCTGGTCAGTATCTTAGATAGGTGACCTTTTGGGAATACCAGGTGCTCTAAACGTAAGGACCAAGAATGGTCCACCGGTCCTCCAGGTTTGGGGGTTGAGCGCAGGGCTAACAACCCTGCCCCATAAAAAAACAGTTTGTTACGGAAACAGTAACAAAAAGTTACTGCCCTACACACCATTGGGGGTATAATGGGTGAGATAATGATAATATATAATGTAAATAGTTTAAATTCTAAGTTTAACAAAGCATTAGATTTAGATTATTATAAAGTTATCCAGATGTTAAAAGAGGAAAAGACATGGACACACATATACAAATCTATAGATATCCACATATGGACAAATAGAGGAATATATATATATACATACAACATATATTATCATACAGACACAGGTGCAGATGAATATACGCACATATGTATACATACACAATTTTTTAATTTTGTTTTTTTTATCAACGTGTCAGTTTAGCCGTTAAGTTTTAAAACCAGGTTTGGAAAAGGTCTGTAAAGATCTAGAATATTGGCTACATGTAAGAGCAAATTTTACGTATTTATGATAATCGTAATTTTAAGCTTGTTCTTGCATTATCTCTTTGAATTCTTTGTTATTCAGTCTAATGTAATTATAATTGTGCCAACGATTGGTCCCTGAAAAAGCTTTGGCCGAAATATACAGAGCCAAATGTATGAAGCAATTAAAAAATTCCGAAGTTTAATTTCGTTTGAAATAACCATCTAGCGAAATTAGATTTCGTAATTTTTTAATTAACACACACACACACACACACACACACACACACACATATATATATATATATATATATATATATATATATATATATATATATGTTTACGGGTTACAAAATGAAGAAGTCGAATATCTTATGCAACTTATCCACAGGTAATACCATACCGCATATGCAAATTTATTCGATTGACTAAATATTTCTAAACCAAAAAAGCAACTGTTAATCACCAATTATGTTAATGACCGAAAATAAAGGCATGTAAGATTTTTCTAGTAGAGAAGATTGAGAAGACTTCCGTCAACCCAATTTTACAACAGAAAAATAACTTATTAAAATATATATATATATATGTGTGTGTGTGTGTGTGGGTTTTGTGTATATTGTTACGACCAAATTGATGCAACATAATATTTAAAAAAAGAACTAAAGAATATTTAGCTTGTTAGTAAAAGGTATGGCCACGGTTTTTCACTCCGGCAATGGACGCTTACTTTTGAAGGGTCACATACAAAGATAAAGAAAATAACCAAACAAGGATACGAACAACAAACACAGGTACTAAAATTTAACAAGACTTAATAGAGTGCAAAAATAATACAAGGAGACATGTCCGTGTGGAAAGATGTGCGTGATTTATGCAATATGAGAATTGAAAGAAACGTTTAAGTGTAATCTATTGTCTCACAAGTGTATTCTACTTTTCTTTTCTCTCCTTTTCGTTTATATTTTCCATATTTCTTTTCCTTTCTTTTTCTTCAGTTCAGTTCTTTACTTTCTTTGTCACACGCAAGGGAGTGTCATTTAGTTAAAAAAACTTTGTGCTTTTCTTCCTGTTGCAATCTTCTATTGCCAAGTGATGCTCGTTGACTTTTCGGTTGGTGTCGGCAGCATAAAAGTTATTTTTCTGTTGTAAAATTGGGATGACTGAAGTCTTCTCAATCTTCTCTACTAAAAAATCTTACATGCCTTTATTTTTGGTCATTAACATAATTGGTGATTCACAGTTGCTTTTTTGGTTTAGAACTATTTAGACAATCGAATAAATTTGCATATGCGGTATGGTATTACCTGTGGATGAGTTGCATAAGATATTCGACTTCTTCATTTTGTGACCCCTAAACCTGGCGGTGACATGAAAAAAAAGTCTTCATTTCTAGAGGTTTGCAATCCAACTAAACTCTTAGTATATGTGAGTAGCTATAACCCGATTGCTTCGTTACGCAACCTCTTAATTTAGTTGTAATATGAGAAGGAATATTACTTTCTCGAGATCCAACTGATTAAACTTTTTTCTACCAAGCAATTCTTCGTATTGGGTCATGTGAAAATTCAAACGTGTGATGTGTTGCTTTTAGTCATCAACCGATCCTGTTTTCGTGGGTCGTTATTTTACATTCATTAACTTAATTGCTGAATTCTTTAGGTCATATGAGAGAGAGAGAGAGAGAGAGAGAGAGAGAGAGAGAGAGAGTAGCTGTCATAGTTATAGAGAAAAAGTAACAATGATAGTTTATAGACCGCATGTACTGTGAATGCTGTGAGGGTTATGGGTGAATACGTGGTAACGTAACATCCCCACACCCAACAAAGAAAAGAAAATGCCAATTCCATTTTTCTGTAAAGTCATATACGTGGTTGTGCAACCGGACATTTATATTCTATCCCTTTAAGATGCTCAGTCTTGGAATCAAATTCTTGCAATATTAACACCACGCTAAAATTCGTTTATTTTTATTATTCATCTTATCAATAAAAACTAACGGGCTGTGATCTGTATAGGTAATTGCAAGAGACTGCGACATTGCCAATTGAATTGCAAAATGTTGCGAACTATTAATAAATCCCATTCGGGGTTACAAAGGCCGATGTCTGTTAATCGCATCACCCAATAACCTTTTAAAGGATCCCATTTCGTAATATATATTAAGCTTTTCCAATCTTGTCTATGCAATCATACATTCTTGGAATAGGATGGGAATCTGTTTTGCTAGGCTTATTTACTTTTCAATAATCCGTACAAAATCTCATAGACTAGTTTGGTTTTTCTACTAATAAACAGGGTGAAGTCCATTCATTCTGAATAAGTTTAATAAATCAATTTGAAAAAATATATATTTTATTTCTTTTTTTTTCAAAAATGTTGTTTTCGGCGGGTTTTTCCAGTGGTGATATTTATTTATTTTTTTATTTTTGGCTTAAAGTTCCCTTCGTTCACGTCGTGAGCCATTTTTAAATGTCTGATTATGTAAGTTATAAAATAAATACTTACATTCCGAGATAAGGGTAGTTAAGCCATCTTTATTGAGAGTAGGCGTGCTAATTTACAGTTTAGGTCGGCTAGTACCCAAGAGTTATATGGCTACCGATATACATTTATATTACCTTTTCTTTGTTTTGGATATACACACTCATAAAAATTTTAGATAGCTAACATGAGTGTATCATTTATTCTCCTGAAATGACGTTTACATGACATGTTTGTGTTTTCTTTTTACGATCAGACGTATTTACTATACGATCAGGCTTATTCACGATACGATCAGGCGTATTTACTATACGATCAGGCTTATTCACGATACGATCAGGCGTATTTACGATACGACCAGGCTTGTTACGATCAGGCGTATTTTTGATCGAAAACCCATTACGATACGATCAGGCGTATTTACTATACGATCAGGCTTATTCTTGATACGATCAGGCGTACCATACACGATGAGCTTATTCACGATACGATCAGGCGTATTTTCATACGACCAGGCTTATTTACGATACGGGCGGTATTTGGTCTTATTCATGATACGATCAGGCGGCACCGATCAGGCTTATTCACATTACGTGATTTACTATACGATCAGGCTTATTCACGATCAGGCGTACTATACGATCGAGGCTTATTCACGATACGATCGGGCGTATTTACTACGATCTTATTCACGATACGATCGGGCGTATTTACTATACGGTTATTCGCGGTGATGATCAGGCGTATTTTTATACGATGACTTATTCCACATTTGACGATCAGGCGTATTTCTATACGATATAATAACTACGATACGATCAGGCGTATTTACTATGCGATCAGGCTTATTCGCATGATACGATCGGGCGTATTATTCTACTATATACGATCAGGCTTATTCACGATACGATCGGGCGTATTTACTATACGATCGGAAAAACTATTCACGATACGATCGGAGGCGTATTTACTATGCGATCAGGCTTATTCACATTACGATCCGGGCGTGTTACCTCTGATCGGAGAGCACATTGCGATAGATCGGCCCCGCTGTACATCGGTCTTATTCATGATGCAGTCGGGCGGTGTTACTATGCAGTCAGGTTTGACGCGATGCGATCAGGCGTATTTACTACGATCGGTCTTATTCATGATACGATCGAGCATATTTACTATACGATCAGGGTTATTCACATTGATCAGGCGTATTTTTATGCGATCAGGCTTATTCACGATAGTATTTTCTATACCGGAAGGCATTTTTGACCGATCAGGCATTGTTACTATACGTCCGGTTATTGATGATCAGGCGTATTTACTATACGATCAGGCTTATTCACGATACGATCAGGCGTGTTACTGGGATCAGGCTTATTGATCAGGCGTATTACTATACACAATCAGGCTTATTCGATACGATCAGGCGTATTTTACCACTATACGGGCTTATTCACGATGCGATCGGCGCATTTACTATACGATCAGGCTTATTCGCGATACGATCGAGCGTATTTTACAAATGACTTCACATTACACGATCAGGCGTATTTTCTATACGACCAGGCTTATTTACGATACGATCAGGCGTTACTATACGATCAGGCTTATTCATATTTGATTGAGCTGTTCTACTATACGATCAGGCTTATTCACGATACGAATATTTACTATACGATCGGGCTTATTCACGATACGATCAGGCGTACATTTACTATACGATCAGGCATATTCACGATACGATCAGGCATTCACGATCAGGCTTATTCGCGATACGATCAGGCGTATTTTCGACCAGGCTTATTTACGATACGATCAGGCGTATTTACTATGCGATCAGTCTTATTCATGTTAATCAGGCGTATTTACTATACGATCAGGCTTATTCACGTCAGGCGTATTTACTATAAGGATCAGGCTTATTCACGATACGATCAGGCATGTTTACTATACGATCAGCTTATTCACGATACACTCAGGCGTATTTACTATACGATCGGGCTTATTCATTACGATCAGGCGCATTTACTATACGATCAGGCTTATTCGCGATGATCAGTATTTTCTATACGACCAGGCTTATTCACGACCGATCGAGCGTATTTTCTATACGACCAGGCTTATTTACGATACGATCGGGCGTGATTTACTATACGATCGGGCTTATTCATGATGCGATCGGTATTCTACTATACGATCGGGCTTATTCATGATGCACGATCAGGCGTATTTGCGATCGGGCTTATTCACAGTCGGCCGTATTTATATACGATCGGGCTTATTCGCCAATACGATCAGCGTATTTACTATACGATCGAAACGTTAGATGAGGCGTATTTTCTATGAGCTTACAGGCCGTTGAGCGTATTTTCTATACGACCGAGCTTATTTACGATACGATCAGGCGTATTTTCCCGATCGAGCTTATTCACGATACGATCAGGCGTATTTGCACGATCAGGCTATTCGCGGTGATGATCGGAAGCCGTATTTTTCTATACGACCAAGCTTATTACGATACGGGCGTATTTTCTATACGCCAGGCTTATTTACGATACGATCGGGCGTATTTACTATACGATCGGAAAACTATTCATGATACGATCGTATTCTACTATGCCGATCAGGCTTATTCACGATCAGGCGTATTTGCTAACCGCGATTAGGCCTTATTCGATACGATCAGGCGTATTTACTATACGATCAGGCTTATTCACGATACGATCAGGCGTTACTATACGATCCGGGCTTATTCACGATCGGGCGTATTTTCTATACGACAGGCATTTACGATACGATCATGCGTATTTTCTATACGACCAGGCTTATTTACGATACGATCCCAGGCGTACCTACGATCAGGCTTCATTACGATCAGGCGTATTTACTACACGATCAGGCTTATTCACATTACGATCAGGCGGTATTTACTATACGATCAGGCTTATTCCCGATACGATCTGGCGTATTGCACCTGCGATCCGAACATTCACGATACGATCAGGCGTATTTTCTATACGACCAGGCTTACGATCCAAAGGGCGTTACTATACGATCAGTCTTATTCGCGCCTTATTGATCAGGCGTATTTACTATACGATGATGGCTTATTCATGATACGATCAGGCGTATTTACTATACGATCAGGCTTATTCATGATACGATCAGGCGTATTTATTATACGATCAGGGTTATTCACGATACGATCAGGCGTATTTACTATACGATCAGGCTTATTCACGATACGATCAGGCGTATTTACTATACGATCAGTCTTATTCATGATACGATCAGGCGTATTTACTATACGATCAGGCTTATTCACGATACGATCAGGCGTATTTACTATACGATCAGGCTTATTCATGATACGATCAGGCGTATTTACTATACGATCAGGCTTATTCAGATACGATCAGGCGTATTTACTATACGATCAGGCTTATTCACGATACGATCAGGCGTATTTACTATACGATCAGGCTCATTCACGATACGATCAGGCGTATTTACTATACGATCAGGCTTATTCACGATACGATCAGGCGTATTTTCTATACGATCAGGCTTATTCATGATACGATCAGGCGTATTCACTATATAGTTGAGGTTATTTTATTTTTTCGTTTGATGAGACTTGAAACTTAACTTTAAGGAGGTTGTTATTCGACGGAACTAAAATTAAACAGACCTACATTTTTCCTTGATTCCTTTCAAGTTGTTTTCGGGTTCACTCATTCGCTTCAAATATTCGTTTTCTAAATCGCTCTACAAAATCCAACAAGTCTCTCTGATTGATTCGTTTTTATTTTGTTAGATGTGCCAAATGTCTAAGGATAAGTTCAGTAAGTCAGTTAAGTGCCATACATGACACACGCTTTGGGCAATCATGTCTCGAAAGAGACATGACTGACTGGGCAGGAGATTATCTCGCAGTAGGTTGCCATTGCTTTCTGCATTAGACTGGTTGCCAGCCAAGGCTATAGAACTCAATCTGTCTTATTATTTAACCCATAACTGGAGGGAAGAGACGGATTAATAACTTTCCCAACGGTATATGTGCGTAAGGGAATACAAAGAATTCAACTGCAATTCGAACTCGGTACCTCGATTTGTCGTTCCAAGTAGATATCCACTGGACTGAATTTAAAACTAGCTTAAAGAGGGATAGACAGTCAGACTTAGTATAGACACACTGCCACTGCATTGACCGCTGTATATGTGGTACTGTAGGAATTTCTCTTTTGTGTCTGGGACGTATCTATCTATCTATCTATCTATCTCAGAATGTTTTTTATCTATCTATTTATCTCAGTTTGTTCATATCTTTCTACCAAGGAATTCAACTGGAATTCGAAATCGGCTCCCCGATTTGTCGTTCCGAGTCGATATCCACTGCACCAAAACACACACCCGATAAGCATAATATCAAAGGGCTTAAATTCTAAAGACATTTGCAATGATTCACGAATTGCGAACATTAGAAAGAAATACACTCGTTCCAATCTTTCTGGGGATCTAAGCAGGAAGTTCTCATCATATTCTTTAGAGTGGAGGGAAACCTTTAATTGCAGATCGTAAACTATCACTTTTATAGAAGTAATGCCGAAATGCATTGTAACTTGCTGAATCTATTTTTACATAAAATTAGATCGTTGGTCTGATTGGATTAACTTAGCTAGACAAATCTTTGTAAATAAATTATTAAGAACTTTTTCTACCTTTATTAGCTTCAAGAACTTTATAGAAAGAGATTTAAGAATATTACAATAAACAAAAACAAACAAAAAAAGAATAAACGAATAAGTGAATTGCCCAGCAGGAAAATATTTAAAGAAGTTAGTATCACAAATATAAAGAAAGTGAAAAAATGCGGAATATGTAGAAGATAAAAATATTTAAGCAGGCTCACTGTCGCTTTTAAGCAAATAAGCATTACAAAGGAAAATGTGTAAATTGCGAGAAAGTGCGCATAAAAACTCATCAAAAATATTCAGTAATGAACAGCCTTTGAGATTTGAAAAAGAAATCACTTAACTGGCGGTCGAGAGCGAGGGAAGATTTACTCGCCCCCAAATCAACCGACTCCATTTTTTTAATAGCCGCCTTACATAAACATAGCGTGAATCGCTGACGGAAAACAAAAAATAAAATTTTTCATTAAACTTTCGAACGTGTTAGAAAGGATTTAAAATTTAAAAAAGAAATAATCACAACAAAATTTGATCTTTCCTCTTAATAACACCATAAATATTTTGATGATAAAACTTTGTCTTTATTAAGTTGGAGAACATTTAACATCATGATATGCTGTTTTTGTTTTTGGCAATTGCGTGGAGGTACCTAAATTCGTAGTTTCCTTCTTCTGTTGGACTACAACCTCCATCTCATAGATGATAAAAAATAACACATCTGATTTTCTCAAAGATTTTCTTTCAAAAATTATTACTTGTATAATTTGTTTTTCGGTGCGTAGTTGAAAGAAGTATGCATATTTTTTCTTTATTACAAATGTTCGTTTTTACTTTTCATAAGCGGGGAAGAAATATAAGATAATATTTTTCCAAATGAGTTTCTAAAAATCTGTGAGTGTCTTAAATCTGGGTCATTTTGGCTCCTCTCTGAAAGTGTTGATTAAACAAATGTTTACACTGGCCGGGACAATATAAGCCAAGAATTCATGATCATCATCGTTCTGAAGACACACGGAACATTGAAGAAAAAGAAGAGGTGGCCATTGTGCTAATCAAATATATATTTCTACAATCAATATATTTAGGATTTAATTATTTATAAACGTTTCTATTGCACTTAATATATTGTATAATAAGCAATAACTTATCCAAAACGAAATCATTATTAATATTTGTAAGGAGATTTATTAGCTACTTGGCGAGATATCAAACTCTATAGTTTAATTAATACTTGATATACTTTCTATTTAATTTTATTTTATTTTGTAGATAACAATTGTCAAATGATAAAAATGTTATTAATTAACCAATTCTTCATCTATATGCCCTGTGCTTTCAGGACGAAGGTAATCATAGCTCTCTATCCTTGATGGCTCTTAGCACGCTTTCTCTTCTTACATCACACAACCCCCATTCTGTCATCCACCTGATTAGATCCTTTAAATATGTTACCCGCTGCTTTCCCCTGTCTATTATCCCCTCTATCTGGCCTGTTTGTATCAGGTTCTCCAAGCCCTCCTTCCTCATTGCATGTCCCAGGAACTTTAGTTGTGTCTTCCTTTATACTCGGTATTAATTTCCTTTTCGTTTCCATCATTTCTGAAACGTCATCATTTCTCCCATGCTAGATCCATAATATCCGCAGCATCCTTCTGTAGAACCACATTTAAATTAAAGGTATTGGGTAATAAATTAACGGTAACACAGAGTGTAATGTTATTAAAATATCTATAAAAGTCATGTCCATAGAAGCTACTTTAAGTAATCTTATATTATATTAAGCGGCGTATGCACAGACCATAACCAAAATACTGTACGCTATTTTGTGAGGGATTTTGAAAAATAATTTTTTTTCATGACTGAAAATTTATGGCTTCTGTGTCCATTGTAAACAGAAAAAGAAACCAACTGAATAATGGCCAAGGGTGTAGAGGCCAGAAATTTCATTATTAGGTCGCGGGATACGACAACAAACCTACCTATCTTTACTATATTGTACAGTACACACACACATATATATATATACACACACACACACACACACACACAATTACTGCTACAACCACCAGCTTAAGCTGCTACTGATACGGTAATGCTATACGCTCTCTCCTCTTCCTACTCTCTCTCTCTCTCTCTCTCTCTCTCTCTCTCTCTCTCTCTTTACTACTCTTCCGTTTGGCAAAGGCTGAGGAGAGTAGCACTTAAAAAGATAGAAGGGAAGATAAAGCTCGTAAGTGGCGTAACGGACGGACGAACTAAGTAACTAAGGAAGAACAAGCAGAATTATTATATGATAATATCAATAATAATATTTTCACACGTATAAAATTCACTGTTTTCCTTTGAATTTTTTGGTTTAACAAGAATAAATAAGTTCTCTCTGACAATAAAACACCTGTGAAATTTCCTTTTATGTCTTGTTAACTATCTCTCCTTAAAAACTTGACCAGACTATTGCAATATCAATCATTAGTGTCAATGCACGTAATTACTCAAAGAAGTAAGAGAGTACAAATAAAAATTATTAAAAAAACTTTCCAATTTTGCTGAAACAAACGTGAAACAAATGTGAGCGATATCCTCTTATTTATCTTTACTTTTCTTCATTTCCTTTTCTCATACAAAACCAGCATCTCTTTTTATATGTCTTTTCTGTTTTTTCTTGGAACTGTCCATTATTTATTTAACCGTGCGTAACGATCGTGCTAGTTAACAAAGAAAAGAAGAGAAAAGGGGAATCATATGATGATATTTGTCAAATCTCATTTAAAAGTTCAAAACAATAATCCCTTTTATTTAATATTCAGCTCTAAGTTATTTTCTTTAGAAAGAAAGCGATATTCTATGACGAAAAAAAAAACATTTGTTTTGTTTCTATTGTTTGAGAAACCTAACGTAATTTTGTTTTTGATTTGTTCCCATTGTTCATTCGGGATAATGCCATCACGCAAGCGCACGTACACCATACCGTTAGATGTGTCCATTCGAGTAAATATCTTCCCAGTGGTCCACCTAATTTTAACAGTATAACTGAATTCTTTTTCTAGCCTCAAGACCAGATCTATAAATCTATCAACACTAGTTTCTTCAGCTTCTTTCTTGCCAGTTAATGCACGGTGTCAAGGACAATCCTACTTGTCAAGACTGAAGTTATTATGAATCCGTATTCTTATCAATCTGTATGTAATCAATAAAACACACCCAGTAACACAAAGGCAAGACACTTTAAATAAAGAACCCAAACAGAGTCTTATTTTAAAAAATAAAAAAAGGAAACCTTTCTATTTAATTACGTTTTATTAAATCTATTCTTTTTATGTTTATGTCAAACCTTTCTTCTTTTTTTTTTTTTTTTTTTTTTTTTTGCTTGTCTTTTTGTTCCGTTTCCATGATTTTTGTAGAAGGGCTTTGGTTTAATTTGTGTAACCTTTACGTCAAAACCATCTTTTTTAAAACAAGCTTTGGTCAGCTCATTTGTTTTATGTTCTTCGTAGATTCGTTTCCCATTGTTTAAGATTTTATGTTTGTTTATATATTGATTTAATTTGTTTTAAGAAAATTCTTTGTTTATTGCTTAAAAGCAAAGAAAAAAATTGAAGTAATTTCAAGAAAGCAATAATGGCCGATAAACATCGGTCAATTAAAGAAGAGACCCTCCCCGATAAAAACACTCAGTCAACTGTGACTGCTGAGAATCTAGCCATTAACAAGCAAATAGATTCAAGGAAAACTATGGTGACCAAGAATAGCCAAAATAAAGGAAGTTGGTTGCTAACTAACTCTAGTAGCAACACAAATAGAAGAAAATAAACAAAAACAAAAATGTAGTGGCACTCTTGTGGGAAGTCCCCATCGAAGTGCATAATGAATATGGCGCAGTTCTCGGAGAAGCTGAGCTCTTGGCAGATCTTCAGAAGTTAAGAAATATTGAAAAAAGAATTGTGTAAGTCTTTGTGGTCGGCAAGCTTTCGATCTCCACGAAAGACACCGTTTCGTTTGGGACGTGCTGTTATCCACGCCTGCTAACTGTGATAACGCATTCAGTCTCCGAACTGCGTCTGCTGAAGTGAGTCGTTGGAGACCGTGGGTCATGCCTTCTTTCGTTGTGCAAGTTTATTGAAGACATGGTGGTACGCTTTATCTTCGGAAAATTCTGTGTCCTTGAGTTCAGTTCAGTTTGTAGAAATGTAGTAACGTCGTGCACGAG
Organism: Ascarosepion bandense; assembly: GCA_037127315.1. Lineage (NCBI taxonomy): Eukaryota > Metazoa > Mollusca > Cephalopoda > Sepiida > Sepiidae > Ascarosepion > Ascarosepion bandense. Next base: position 2,655,472 of record JBBBDQ010001010.1, read on the forward strand.
TGTGAGCACTATGTGTTTTTGTGCTTACTAGTTGTTATGGAATTCGTTTTATGGACAACACGACAAAATGAATTCTATGGAGAGGAAAAGATTATCACTTCTTTACTGATCTTGTTCTTTAAGTATCAGTTTAAAGCAAAAATCAGAACAAAAAGGAAACGATTGCCTCTATCAGAATTTGGCAAAAGGTGGATAGGTCTTGCGTGTATCATTGAATTGAAAAGAAAAGCCAACTTAATGTGATATTTTGATGCGGGTTGAGCCCTATATTAAACAATAAGAACTCCGCTCAAAATAAGCTAGGTTTGGGTTTTTTTTTTACTCCAAGTTAACTTAGCTAATGATGTATGACCATTGGTATCTTTTATTTTTGTTCCGACTTTCTATGTTTAATTCCTTTTCCTCCGTTAAATGACCAGAAATATCGGTTCATTAGTGGATACGGGACACCTTTCGTTTCTCGAGTGTGATTTTCGTAACTGTTGTTTCAAATTGAGTTTAAAGTTGTGTGTGTGTGGCTGGTCAAATGTTTGTTTTTTGATTCATTCAAGTCCCCTATTAACTTCAGCCAGTTATTTCAGCTAAAATAAAGGAATGTGGGCGCTTTTTATTTCTATCACCAACGTGTTTAGTTTCTTGAGTATATAGCAGTATGCATATTGTAAATATTCATTGGCATTGTTATTTTGTATGTTGCTATTAATGTTATCCCCAGAAAAATTGTATATATGCGAATTAGTGATAACTTCATATGTACTTGAAGTTATTATGGTGGTTTTATTAAGAGGTTTGAATGTAGTATTTTGGTGCATGGAATATTGTATATTTTGTTTGGGTCTGTAACTGTGGCTAGCTAGGTTTAAGGTAAGACAGATAATGGCCTGCTTTCCCGTACCCCTTTTTGACCTTGTGACATATTTTTGTATTTTTACAAAAATAAATAACAACATTCCGAGAAAGCTCGCAATTGTCAAGTCGCAATTGTCAGTATGATTCGGTTGTGGTTCTGTTTACGGACGGAGACTCGTCTAATAACAATAGGCAATGCAAAGTGACCGATCCTGTGAATGCGTGGGGTGCTGAGTAAATTTGGACTCTTTGCCAGAGTGTAGGCGCTCGGGTTTCTTGCATTAAATCAGACCATGCATCACATCTCATCTCAGTGGGGAGACTTTCGGTAAATATCCAAAGTTCCGAGAAAGTTCTTATAGAGTGTGCGTTAAAGTACCTTTAGAATCAGGTGAGACATTGTATAATAACTGTTAGTAGCGAGTTATAACAGTGGCGACGGGGAATCGAAACTTATACGGAGTAAGAAAAAATAAACTTTTGCTACGACGAGAAATAAAAAAAAAATTAATGAAATTTGTTTCTTTACACGTAACGAAAAGCATAAAACAACAGATATTCTTAAATATGGAAGAATTATTAGCTTAAGCGGTAAAAGTATAACGAAAAGCAACAACAACGGCAAAGCAACAACCACAAATACTGTTAGAATTTCAGAAACAACATCAAAATTAACTGAAATAATTCAGAAGAAAATAGAAAATTCTCAACTTTCTTTCTCTCGTAATGCGGTGGCAAATGGCATAGCTGAATTCCCGTACAGTTCAGATGTTTACTTTTTCTGCTTATTTTAGAAGATACGAGCGAACTTACAAAAAAGTATGTAGTGCCTGGGAAAACGAATAAAAATAAAACTTTCGTTGTGAAATTACCAGTAGGACATGAAAAATATTGTAATTTTGTACTAATGAGAAAACTAAGAGAACTGTGCTTTCAAGAAAATTTAAATATTCTGATTAATTTTTTTAGCGAGAAAAGTTCGTTACTCAATACTCGTTGACAGTGTACGAATCCGACGAACACAGAAAATGAAGATTTTATCACATATTCTTGGATCGTTAACAAGATGTGGGAAAAATTTAAATTAGATGAGCTGATTCCTGAAATGTTTAAAGGATCAACTTTCATTCACGTGTTAACGGCAAAAAAAGACGCATACAGAAATATCGGACGAATGTAAGAGTGTCTTAAATCTGAGACGCAATACCGAAGAAATTAAAGAAAAGAAATGCGTATATATACAATCCAAATAAAATGGGGAAAAAGTAAAATTAATCTGTGTTTCATATGTGAAAGGTTACATCTCGGAGACAACTGTTCTCTTAATAATTTAAAGTGCTACCAATCTGGAAAAGTGGAACATAAAAAGTCACATTATAAAAATATATAAAGGAAATGTTTTCATTGAAAAAATACGGACACTGCCTTGAGACAGAAAAAATAAGTACGGAAAATCAGAGAAAAATTAATGGATGTGAAAATTAATAAGGTGAATGCAAAATTGCAACTAGACACTGGTAGTGTAATAATTAACAAAGCCACAGGAAAAGTAAACAGAAAACTTATATTAAAAATAATTTCGAAAATTGCATGGGGCATATCGGTGAAAAGTTTTTTGTTTTTGGTGAAATGACTTGCAATGTTTCATTTCGTAACAAGTGTGTATCGTCTAAGGCTTATATCTATAAACTTATTCGGTACTGACTGAATGTAATTATTCGAGTTATAAGATTAATCTCTAAATATTTCTTGCAAAAATAAAAGTGGAATAGGTACCATTTTAAAAAAAACAATGTGAAAATTTAGAGGAAGAAATGAGAAAAGGTTTTTCGGATGTTTTCTCGAATTAGGTCGGTGTGTTCAAGTCAAAGTAATGTTTTTAGTGAAAAAAGAATTGACGAAAGTATTATACCTAAACATAATTGACCATTTACAGCCTTGGACCAAATCAACGAAGAATTAGACAGATTTGGCAAAATGGGTGTAATTGAAAAATTATTGACCATTCAAAATTATCCAAATTGTATGTAAACAAGAATATTTCGACTAGGTTAAACAAACTACACATTATCAAATCCAAGGAAAAACTTTGCAAAATTAAACGTTTCTGCATCTACTTGAAGGATATTTTCAAATACAAATTAACGATAATTTAATTATTAACGATAAATAATCAAAAGAGAGTTTTATAATCTCAACCGACTTCCTTTTGGAATAAAAATGGCTTCAGCCATACTTCAACAAGTTCTGGACACGATGCATGCAAATTGTGATTTCACAGTTGCTTATGTTAATGATATATTAATTAAAAATGTATTTAAGGGAAAACATATCGATCATGTAAAAATAAATTTTGAAAAAATATAAGAATACGGATTTAATCTCAAAGAGGAAAAGTGCGAATTGTTTTTGCCTAAAATCAATAACTTAGGAAAATTTATTGACAAAAATAATCGTCAAGCAGATCCGTCAAGGGCAAGTGCAATTAAGAATATACCTTCTCAAACAAACTATTGAGGAGTCACAACTATTTACACACTCTATGGAATCTTCCATAGTATACAAATAATCCTGCCTACAGAGAACGGGAAATGAGTTGAGTTGAATTGTCAGTTGAGTTGAGTTGTTAGCCTGAGCACATGAACCGCCGCTCGTTGGTCAGCGAGAAATATAGACTAATTACCGGACTTACTTCTTTGTATATATTTGACTTCCACTAACAAGTATTCCTGAATCTACTAACCGTGTGCAGGTTGTATATCTTTTGTTCAATACACTTACCTTTTTTCCTCAGATCTTTTTTGTGTTATTATTATATTGTGTGGTTTTCTAAAAAGAATCCACAACGCAAACGTTACTAGGCTACAAGCATTTCTAGGGCTAGCAAATTATTATCGAATCTACATATCTAATAATCACAATTTGAGAGCTTCACTGAACAATTTGCTTAAAAATGGCGTAAAGTAGAAATGAACTGATAAATGTCAAAAGGCGTTTGAAGAAAACAGGAAAATACCAACGTCAGGGGTCAGTACTTAGATGGGTGACAGCTTGGGAATACCAGGTGCTGTAAGTGTTCATTGACGGATGTGCGTTGTGGTGCAGTGGATATCGATTCGGAAAGAGAGATCGATGAGCCGAGTTCGAATTCCAGTTGAATATCCTGCATTCACTTAAGCACTTGTACCCTTGGGAAAGGTATTAATCCATCACTTCCCTCCAGTTATGGGTAAAATAACAAGGGTAGGATTTGGAGACCCTGCCCTTTAAACAAAGCCCAATGAAACTTGATACTCGAAAAGAAAAAAGTATTACTAGATACAAAACTTATATAAAAACAACAATAAATTGTTGAAAAAAAAAAGGTATTACCAGCAATAAATTTTAAAAAAAATTAGTTGGCAATAAATGATCCGCCGAGGTTGATAAACCATAAAAACCAACCAACCAACCAACCAACCAACCAACCAACCAACCAACGTCAGGTTTATCATTAGCGCACAACGATCCGAATTCAGAAATCGTATTGGTTTCAGATACGAGGGATGCTCTAGGATGAGAGTAGTAATTCTCCATAAAGATGATGATGATGAGGATGATGATGAGGATGATGATAGCAGAATGAATACAACCGACAAAAAAAAAAAAAAAACTACAGCAGCCAAGTCGAAAAAAAAAAAAAGAAAGGCATTAATAATAAAATTTGCCGAGAAACAAAATTCACAAATTTTCTACGCGGAAGAAGTTTTTCTTTACAGACAGACCACTAACCTCTATTATTTATTTTTTGGTTAGAAAAATAGAATTCCTACGCATACCGCGAACACATTACAACGCTGATGTACCCTCTTATTAAATTACGATTTGATGATAGAATGCCAACCGTCTGAAAAATTAGGATACGCGGACGGTTTATCAAGATTTATATAAAAAAAACATACTGAACCGTTTAAGGATATTGTATTGCAGCATTAAAATGTGAAATAAAAATTGAAAATATATTATGCAGTGGGGTATGCGAATTACCAATTACCCTGGAAGAAATAAAATTTAAAGCAGAACATAACATGTTTATTTCGGAAATAAAAAAAAAATGAGTAAAAGAAAGTAAGAAGATCAACGATTTTTAGAACGAAGTCCGAACTAGTACACGTGATGGAGTACTAATGTTTGTAGAAAGAATAGTAATACAAACCATATTACAAAAGCAAATATTAAGTAAATTACATAGTGGACATCCATCAGAAGTTATGTATCAGTCAGTTAAGTGCCACACGTGATACACGTTTTGGGCGATCATGTCTCGAAAGAGACATGACTGACTGGGCAGAAGGTTATCCCGCAGTAGGTTGCCATTTCTTTCTACGGTAGATTAGTTGGCAACCAAGGCAATAGAATCTAATCTGTCCTGTTATTTGACTCATAGCTAGACGGGGAAGAGATGTATTATATTATTAAGTAGTAATTAGTGGAGGACCAGTTTATTACTCAATAACAATAAAAAAACCGATACCCAACTTTACGACCAGTAGAAGCCTTAATCATGGTTCCAACTATTATATTCAGTCAGTCATTTAAGTGATATACGTGATATATGCCTTGGGTGATCATGTCTCGAGAGAGACATGACTGACTGGGTAGAGATTACCCGCAGTAGGTTGCCATTGCTTTCTGCGGTAGACTGATTGCCAGCCAAGGCTATGGAACCAATTCTGTCCTATTATTTAACCCATAACTGGAGGAAAGAGATTGATGAATAGCTGATATCATGGATCGAGCATGTGAGCAATGATAAGCTTTAGGAAAGGATGGAAACGAAAAGGAAATTAATATTGAGCATCAGGAAGAGACAACTAAAGTTCCTGGGACATGCAATGAGAAATGAGGGCTCGAAGAACCTGATACTAATAGAACAGATAGAGGAAAAACAGACAGAAAGCAGCGGCTAACATATTTGAAGGGCCTGAGCAGGTGGATGACAGAACGGGGGTTGCGAGATGTTACAGGAGAAAGTGTGCTTGAGCCACCAGGGATAGGAAGACGTGGAAGGCCATGAAAGAACAAGGCACATAGAAGAAGAAGAAGAAGAAGAAGAAGAAGAAGAAGAAGAAGAAGAAGAAGAAGAAGAAGAAGAAGAATCTAAAAATCTACAATATAATTAGGGATCATTTGGATTGAACCAGAAATAGAAAACCCTCCACCGGCTTTTTGTTTTCCAGTCAAATGTGATCTTCAAAAACTAGAATGAAATGTCAATCAATAACTTTTGTCCTCCTATAACTTGTTCCTTTATTTTTCTCACCTTAATGGCAAATACATATATATATATAAGAGAGAAATTAAGACAGACGCGTTATTTCTTTGCGAATCGGAAGTATGGGCCTGTTTCAGGGATCCATCGTCAGCTTCCGTCTTTATTTAACGAAGGATTCTGAACCTCGGTGTAGATTCTACGACGGTGTAGAATCTTTTGTTAAATAAAGAAGGAAGCTGACGATGGTTCGCCTGAAATAGGCCCATACTACCGATTCACCATGAAATAACGCGTCTGTCTAAATTTCTCTTATATTTGCTCTATATGTATTTATATGCATATATGTTTAGAGCGCTCTTAGAGAGTTATCCTACCACTATATGTAAAGGATACTCCTTTGGATTTTTCTGTGCCCACACTGCATGCTGATATATATATATATATATATATATATATATATATTCCGAGATTTTTTAACTACTAATGATTTAACATTTCTTTTAAGTTTTAAAAATTCCAAAGAGACAGTATGTTGATTGCGGTTCGAATTTCATTGGTCAGATACGTGTCACGTGTAACAAACAACAGATGAACATTTTTAAATGTAGAAAATCATTTATAAATCATATTCAAAACATTTTTTCTAAAAATTATTGAGGAAGCTTGTTAAAGTTAATCATGCTAGATCTTTTTACCGCTCCTTTAGTTATTCTATTCCTATATATATATATATATATATATATATATATATAGGAATAGAATATATATATATATATATATATATATATATATATATATAGGAATAGAATAACTAATATTACCAACAAAACCTTTTTTGAAAAAATATAAACAAGCAAAAAAATAAAACAAATTAAATAAAACAAATCAAAACAATTTTCAGCATTAAATGACCTAATGAAGGTTGATATGCTGGTTAAATGAACCAAACAACCAACCAACCAACCAACCAACCAACCAACCAATCTTAATCTCAGATCATAACTGAGTATATTTTTACATACATACATACATATATATATATATATATATATATATATATATATATATATATATATATATATATTAATTTGCGTCATATATACTTGTAAAAAGTGTAGTTTATATGTACAAGACGACTGGAATATTGGTAGTGTTGGTCACCATTCTTTGCATACGAACGAGATTGACGTCCAGGCATTCCTCGGAGGTGACAATAATGTGAAGAGACCTCAATAGAAACAAGCTTTTAAGCTGAAGCAGCATCAGCAAAATTATCGACATTCTATAAGGGAAAAAGAAAAACTGAACAATGACGCAGCGAGTCGCGAATAAAATCGGTGAAAATGGAAACACACGAATGAGGTCAAAATCGACGGACAGCGAAGCACGTTAAGGTTAGAAGCAAAATTGGGAAAATATCAGGATGATAGAAGAGGGATAGGTTACGAAGTGAAACCAGAATGTGTCAGGGAATGTGTCAGGGAATGTGTCGGGGTATACAGACCTGATTTGGAGAGTGCTTACATTGTTAGAAAAGATTGCAACATTTCTGTTTGACAGATATCGTTATTCCATAAAGATATCTGTCAAACCAGCAAACATTGATATTGTGTTTAATGAACAGACAGCTCTACAATAACTTGGTCTGTATTACATATCAGTGACTATTTCTTCGGCTGATCTAAACCCATTCCTGCTTTATAAACGATATAGCTGTTCGCCAGCCAGCAAGTGTAAAGATCAAATTAAGAATGTATCTAAATATACATCCATTCATCCTTTTTAAATCAACAGATAGGTGTAAATAAAAACGGAATTAAAAATATAATCTAAATAAACGCCCCTTTCTGATTCTTAAATCAACCGATGGGTGCAAATAACGATTGAATTAAAAATATTATCTAACTATACCTCCATGACACCTTCTGAATTCAGCTGATCGGTGTAAATAGATCAACCGTTGGGTGTAAGTAAAGATAGAAGTAAAAATATAAATTAACTATACACACGTTCGTCCTTCTTAAATCAACCGATGCCTGTAAATCGAATAAAAAAATAAAATTGAACTATACATTGATCGCTTCTTCTGAAATCAAACCGATGGGCGTAAATAAGTCAACGGTTGGGCGTAAATTAATCAACCAAATGGGTGTAAATAAATCAACCGATGGGTGTAAATAAAAATCAAATTGAAATTATTATCCAACTATACAACTATTCCTTCTTTTAAATCAACCGATGATTGTAAATAAAAATCGAATTAAAAGTATAATTTAACTATACATTGATTACTTCTGAAATTAACCGATGGGTGTAAATAAATCAACCGACGGGTGTAACTGAAAAATCCAATTGAAATTTATTATACACCCATTCCTTCTTAAATCAACCAATGGGGGTAAATACATCAATCGATGAGGTTACATAAAGATTGAATTAAGAATATAATCTTACTATATGGTCTAAAGTGCACATAGTGTATAAAGGATTAATGATGAGATTCCTATTACACAGTACATTTTCTTTATTAAGAGTTTTGATTTGATATCCGTCAATAAGAGTGTTTAAAAAGCAGAAATATCTACTTAAAAATGTGTATCCATTAAATATAACGTTTTTATATGAGAATATGTAACAAGGAAAATGGCTTAGAGAACTTAATACTCACAGGGCGGATAAAAGGGAAGAAGAGACAGGGAAAGCAGCGCGATACGTACTTGTTAGGTCTGAGCAAGTGAATGGCGGAGCGTGGCTTAGAGATACCAAGAGAAAAATATTTAGAGCGACAAGAGACAGAGCAAGTGGAAGTTCATGATCACTTACGTCATGAAAGGACACGAAGAGATAAATATTATACATGTATATATTTGACAAAAATATAGTTTTAATGTCTTCTACATTTAAGGGTAAAAATAAATACTCAGTACCATGGCTATAGCATGTTTAATTATGAAGGTGATGCTGAGTTTAAAATCTTGTGTATATATTTGTTTCACGATTTAACACAATTATCAGGCAATTTTCCATAGCTTGAAAATTGTGGTAAAAATTAACCAGACTGTTACACCTCTGCAAACTGCAAACATTATGTGTGGTTACTTCTAGTAAAATCTGTTCATACTCACGAATAATCTTAGGTGTATTATACTTGAAAGATATCAGAAATGCTCCTTAACTTTTAAAGATGTTTTTACTTTCTATATTTCATGGTCCCAAGTACTTGCACTCCTGAAGATTATCTTAGAAAAAGATTGAAAGTACCTCAACTTTGAGAAATGGAAAATAAAAACATCTTTAAAAGTTACCGCACATTTTTCATATCTTTCAATTATAATACACGGAAGATTACTGGTGAGTATAAACAGATTTTACAAACAAATAAGCAGACATAATACATATATATATATATATATATATATATATATATATATATATATAAAAGAGAGAGAGAGAGAGCTAGCTAGCTAGCTAGCTGGTAGTAGTGTTCACTCCAAACCAGACTGACAGTCATATTAACACCTTCCACATGTTTATAGTGACGTCTTGTTAATATATATTTGTTATTTTCTATCCTTGTGGTCGTGTTGCTTTTCTCTGAACTTAACCTGGTCCATAGCACTTATGCATGTATCTAGATTTGCAGGCATGTTTTCTTTTCCAAACGCTGCCTGCACATTCTGGCCGTGTTTATAGCTAACTAGCATCATAGCCCGGCGTTGCCCGTGCAACTCTGAACATTTTAGTCGTAGGACTCGGTTATATAAAAAAATAATTTTATGAAAAAATTGATGTTTAAGAGTTGTACAAAAGTTCCATTTAAAAAATCTAATAATTTTTTTTTAATTTTGTTTCACTGAAATTAGAAATATAAAAACTATTACGCTCTCAGTTCAGAAATTTTCGAAGAATATTTAAAAATGTAGACATTTAATCTTTAGAGGGGAAAAATTAAATATAAAGGCTCATTTTTAAAAAAAAAATATTTTAGTCGCATTTGACATATGTTATTTGATTTCTGTGACATAATTCAGCAACTATCTTAGATCTACATGTTTTACGGAGCAAATGTAAACAATCTGCTCCATTGATCAAAAAGTGCGAAAGAAAAAATTGCTGAACTTAAACTCAAAACGTATGTGGCGACCTGGCTTCCCTGTAGATAAGTGTCCCTAGAAAGTTTGAATGGCGTGGCTTAAAAAACGTAGGCGTGCATAGGGAACAGTCACACACAAACTCACAGATTGCCTTTTATATATATAGATGTGAACGAGTGTTCGTAAATCCGACGAGCAGAAACCAGGGTTTGTTGCATCTGATAAGGTAATTAAATTTATTAGCTGTCTTATCCTCAAAAGTTCCAACTAAGTTTCTTTCTTTCCCGTTGTGTCCTTCACTTCGACTTGAAAAATCCGTGATACATTAACAAAACGAGTCGTTTATAAGATCTTCTATATTTTTCATCAACAGCATCTTTGCTTCAAACACGATTACACATCATATGAACACGTAAATGTAGGATAAAGAAAAAATATTGAGTAGAAAATCTATCTATATTGCACAGACTCACACGCACACATTGATATGAACTAATGTTTGATATTATATATATATATGTATATATATATACACATACGCACATATATATACACACACAAATATATATATATATATATATATATATATTGATATATATTGATATATATGTATACATAGATATATAGTAATTATAATATTTAATGATATTGCCTTGAATAAGTTCTTCAAAGAATGAGACACTTTGACATTAAAGGTTTTTCTCTTGTTTTTTCTTTTATCTATATTGTCCTTCGAGATATATTTTATTTATATAGAACATTTTGTCACAAACTTATATAAATTGTTAAATGATAATATTTTTATATATCATACCTGAAATATATATTATACAGTAACCTTTCAGAATATTTTAGAAATAATATGGAAACGATATTAAATATTAAAATAGCTCTAAAATATTCTGAAAAAGCTTACTGTGTAAGGAAAGGAAAACTATGTAGATGATGTATAGTGACGTATTTATTCAGCCAGTTAAACGGAAGTGATGTGCGTGGTGCACTCAGAACGGCAATTCGGGAGGCCGAGTTCGAATTCCAGTTGGATTTCTTGCACAAATACCCTTGGGAAAGGTATTAATCCGTCTCTTCCCTCCAGTTATGGGTTAAATAATAGGATAGATTGGATTCTGTATCCTTGGCTTGCAACCATTCTACCGCAAAAATCAATGACAGCCTACTACGGGATAATCTTCTGGTCAGTCAGTCATGTCTTTTTTGAGACATGATCGCCCAAAGTTGGATCATGCATGGTACTTAACTGACTGAATTACCCCTGCCTTTGTGTATAGTGACTTTTTCTTATGTAGTTATTATTTGTTTGTTTGTATATATTTCATTTTGTTTACTTATTAATTTATTTACATATATATTTAAATATCATAAGTTAAATGTTTCTTTTAATATAAAAAGATATCTATGGCTAAATAGGTTTTCTTGAAAAGTTAGGTATTTGTTAGGAAAAGGTATATAAGAAATATCTCCTACATAACAATCTATTCAATAAATTAAGTATATCTGGATCTGGACCAGGGTTTTTAATTTATTTCACCCCGATTTGTCGTTCTGAGCCGATAAAACTGCACCACAATTGCACATCAACGCTTGTTTGAGTAACTTCACCCTGGTTGACTTTCACTGCTTTCAGGGGATGTGCCGTACTCACCACGTTTGACTATTTAAACTATAGCTGCTTGCTTGTGTAGGTGGTTGTTGGCTCATAGAAATCCTTTTGCCCTTTAACAGATCTTTTTTTTTTGTCCTGCAGGGTGCCTTCAATACCCTCCTCACCGGGCTTGCACCGAGTGAGGGCGCCTGTTTAGTCCCCGACGATCCGACCCGTGGTAGGTAGTACTGGGTTACGTGGTACCAGTAGCAGACATAGTTCGACCTGAAGTTTAAAGCACTTGCTATTCCCAAGCGATCACCCATCTAAATACTGACCAGGCTGGACGTTGCTTAACTTCGGTGATCGTAGAAATGAAGTAGCCGTAATACACATTAAATATACCCAGCAATAATACAAAAAATAACTCGATATAAAAAAACAGCAAAAAACGATGTAAATATTAAAAGGAAACACAAATGAGCAGAATATTTCTTGAAAGTGCAATTATCGCTTCTTGCCAAACTGTTAATTTACACCCTCAATGTTTGCAACGTTATAGGAGAGACTGCTCAACTCTTTTAATTTTCTTAAATATCCTTCAGTTAAATATATACATTCTCACGATTGCAATATCGGATGCAGGATTGAGGCTACGTAGTTCTTCATTCGGTAGTCCAAATCAAATCCTGATACGCCCAGGTTCCTTGACGGCCCGGTGTGAAAAGTGAGTGTAATGTTTATTCCGGTTTAATATTATAATATATCTATTATTTGATTCATTGAAAATATTATTCTCGTCTTTGGTATTTTATTTATTAACCTGTCATGTGTGAATTAAATCATTGGGGACATATATATATATATATATATATATATATATATATATATATACATTTTTGTAAACATTTACCGAAAAATTGCATGTCTGGCATAAATAATGGCTTTTTGCTTTTTTCAACACGATGCTAATTTTGACAGTGTTATATGAAGAATTATAGTTTTGTACATTATACAAGATTAATCCATAACTGATAAAGCATTAATCCATAACAGATAAAGCATTAATCCATAAATGATAAAGCCAATTAATCCATTAACCTGATAAAGCCAATTAATCCATTAACCTGATAAAGCATTAATCCATAAATGATAAAGCATTAATCCATAAATGATAAAGCATTAATCCATAACTGATAAAGCATTAATCCATAAATGATAAAGCATTAATCCATAACTGATAAAGCATTAATCCATAACTGATAAAGCATTAATCCATAAATGATAAAGCATTAATCCATAACTGATAAAGCATTAATCCATAAATGATAAAGCATTAATCCATGAATGATAAAGCATTAATCCATGAATGATAAAGCATTAATCCATAACTGATAAAGCATTAATCCATAAATGATAAAGCATTAATCCATAACTGATAAAGCATTAATCCATAACTGATAAAGCATTAATCCATAAATGATAAAGCATTAATCCATAACTGATAAAGCATTAATCCATAAATGATAAAGCATTAATCCATAACTGATAAAGCATTAATCCATAAATGATAAAGCATTAATCCTTAACTGATAAAGCATTAATCCATAACTGATAAAGCATTAATCCATAACTGATAAAGCATTAATCCATAAATGATAAAGCATTAATCCATAACTGATAAAGCATTAATCCATAACTGATAAAGCATTAATCCATAACTGATAAAGCATTAACGGCGAGCAACTACCATATCACTTACATAGTATCAAACAATACAGGTTCCTTCCGTATTCAATCAGTGTGAACTAAATTCCAATCTAACAGCTTTTTCTCAAGAAACACAGTTCTGTGGAACCAAATTCCAAGCGGAAGCTCGGACGAACTATATTCCTTAATTCCGTCGGTTCTAAACTTCACAGCAACGATCCGCCATGTCAATTATATAACAGAAAACCACACACATTTCTTCCCTATTCAAGCAGTGAAAAGCAAGATCCAGTCTAACAGCTTTTTCCAGTCAACCACTGCTCTGAGGAACGAAGAGGATGTTTCACCGAGCTTAACCTGTTCAAGGCTAGGGCTACCCGTTATGTTTCATTCCTATCCACACAAATTGCCTCCGTTATGTAACCCTCTACCTCAAGTGGATCTCGTGCTTTGTAAAGAGACAACCTTACTGTAAAAAGAAAAAAAAAGGAGCAAAATACATAATATTTCGTTTTAGCTGCTTAATTAAATACACTAAAGATATTTATTTTTATAAGCGTTTCACCCCGAGCAAGGCATTGCACTGCCACTACTGCGCAGGGGGCTACATAGAGTGGAGAAAGGATGATTAAATATAGGAAATGTCAGAAGTTGGGTGATAGGCGGGTAAGAATACCGAGAATGAGGGTTGGGTAGATGAGAGTGTTGGGAGAATAATTGGAAGTTAGTGTGATAGGAGGTGTCTATTGACCCTACATTTAAACACCTGGAGATTGTAGCTGTCGGGAAAGCAGACATGTGGAAGGGAATCCCACAGGCGGGAAACGCGAGAAAAGAAGCTGTGGAGTATAAATTACTGTTACATCTCATCTGTTTAACTGTAAAAAGGTGGGACCTAGTTGCTAATCTAGTATCTCGTGTAAATTCGTGCTTAGTCGTAACCAATGATCTAAGTTCTTCGGAGCAGAAGCCATGAAAGTACTTGTAGAAGAGGCACAGATATACTTTTGGGATTTTAACTCAGTTTATTTCTTTTCTAAGCGTAAAATATTCATGATTTATTTTCCTAATATTACATCAGGAGTTGTTTTTTTTTTTTTTTTTTTTTGGTTATCGTATATATTTTAAGAAACGACAGCGCAATAAGCAATAACTCTTATGAAAAATTAGAACGGGTGTAAGTCGAAGAAGAAATTAACAGAGGGTAAGTCAATGTGATGTATGAGCAAAGCAAGCTGATGCCACCGGTATCATTCATCTTGGGGGCGGGACCAACGCCACCACGTCCATTTTAGCAGCCGCATAAATTGTTGATGGTTGATAGATATAGTCGATGGGGGCGCGAATGGATCTAAAAAGAATGCACTGAAAGTAATTCCAAAATTAGCATCTTACTGTCGCAAGAGAGACTAAAAACCAAAATATCATTGGCAAAATGATTGAATTTCAAGTCTCTGACACCGATGATTGGATGAATATAAATTGTATACATTTTTGAAATGACATCTCGTTTTCGTTGCTTCTCTTTATTTATTATCTGTGAATTACCATAACTCCATAGGAAGAATAATGAAGTAGTTCCACGTTGCTTTATTCACAGGTAGTTTGGCTTGATTTTGGTTAACATCATATCAACACATTAAGGGTCATTTTTTTTTAATAATCGGATCGCCCCAAGCAAGGCATTTTCCAACCACTCTTGAGCAGGAGGTTGCATAGGAGGTAAGTTTTGAGAAAGAGTGACAGGTTACAGGGGGTGTCAGTAAGAGAGTAAATACGAATTTGAACGAGATACTAGATTAGCAACTAGATCCCACTCTTTTACAGTGAAACCGATAAAATGCAGCCGTAACTTCTACTCCAACAGTTTCTTTCCTCGCACTTCCCGACTGTGGAATTCTCTTCCAAATGATTGCTTTCCCGACGGCTACAATCTCCAGGAGTTTAAATGTAAAGTCAATAGACACCTCCTAACACACAAACCTGCTCCCATTCTATCAAACACTCTTCCCATCTGCCCAACCCTCATCCTCGCTATCCTTATTCATCTGTCACCTTCCTCCTGACATTCCCTATGTCTAACCACTCCTTCTCTTTACCTTCCCCTATGTAGCCCCATGCGCAATATTGGCAGTGGAATGCCTTGCTTGGGGTGAGATGATTAAAAAAAAAAGAGAAGGACGAGAATACTGCTGAGGGTGAAGTGGACGAAGAAAGAAGCATAAAAGAGAGAGAGAGGTAGAGAGAGAGAGAGAGAAAGAGAGAGAGAGAGGAAGCAAATTAGTGAGATAGTAGACGACTATTGACTTTACATTTGAATTCTTGAAGATTGTAGCTGTAAACGGAAGGGGATTTTACAGTCGGGAAATTGCGAGAGAAGAAGTTGAGGGAGTAGAATCTGCGTTTACAATTTATTGGTTTCACGGTAAAAGGGTGGGACCTAGTTGCTAATCTTGTGGCTCGAGGAAATTCATATATAGGGGGTACCAGTGAGCTAAGTTCAACGGAGCAGAAGCCATAAAAGTATTTGTAGAATAGACAGAGGGAAGCCACATTGCGCCGGTGAGAAAGTGACTGTATCCTAGCTGCCAAGTCGGGATCGATCACATTGCAGATTCTCCGTTGGATTTTGTCAAGTACCCTAGATGCATAGCAGGAGCACCCGACTAGATATGGCAGCAGTATTCAATATACGGGCGGATGGTATATTTGTATCTCATGCTCAAATCTCATTCTCTTGCGAGGTTTTATTTTTTTCCCAAAATGTATTGTTTGTAACTTTTTATAATGCATTTTATATTTTCATGTTTTGGCCCCAGCTTAGATGTTCAATATTGAATACTACCCTTGACCTAGGAACGGCAGCAAAAAATAATTCTGTGTACTTCAAAACCTCCCGAATACAAGCCTTTCTACTGGATGTACTTATTCATACTAAGGCCGAATCCACCTTTGCAATTAAGAGTTTTCTTCTACTAAATCTCATAGATCCTCCCCAAAACTTATAGTAAAGATTTAATTGATTTAATTAAACAGTATAACTAAGATATAAATAATGTGTACAAATGGGATCTCACAGGCATCACCTCAATTTTGTGCGATCCTATTCTACTCATATTTGTAAAAGAAAAGTGCATTAAAAGTAAATAAATAATCTTCAAACACAGCTCAACAAATTGAAATCATTTTATTACTGAGAATAAAAATAATCTTTGTTTACTCTTAATTTAAAAGGAACTTTTACAACAGAAAAGAAATAATTTGTGCCAGTGTAGGATTAAAGGTATGTGCAAATTTATCACGCGAAAATCCCAGATTTACAATAC
Source organism: Ascarosepion bandense (assembly GCA_037127315.1). Lineage (NCBI taxonomy): Eukaryota > Metazoa > Mollusca > Cephalopoda > Sepiida > Sepiidae > Ascarosepion > Ascarosepion bandense. The sequence goes on from JBBBDQ010001010.1 coordinate 2,672,308, forward strand.
ATTATATTATGCATATGATGTGTGAGACAAGTTAGCCGTCAGGCAAAGTGTCAGCCGATAAAATCTCTACTTCTACTACTGCTACAATTACGCCTTGTTTGTAAATATCGCTTGGGTATTTTCGTAGGATAAACTGTAAAATCGGATTCATGAAAATAGTTTAAAAACAAGAAATAACTGTTAATCATTTTCTGGCTGAAAGCCCTCAGTATTTAATTCAAAAGAGTGGTTGGCTGTTTTTTTCAAAGATTCAATGGTGCTTCATATTACTTTGCTGATTGGTTAATAAATGGCAATGTAAGAATTTGACTTTGAAGGTCGTGTGAGCATATTTTTACACAAAATAAGGGGATGATTTTGTGATCTTACTCCGAACAAAACATATTTAATGATACTAAAAAATCTACTGGATTTTTGTACTTACTTTTAACGGTGTTCTGCAAACTGGTGGCCATTTGTCTATATTTCTGAGATGAGGTAGTATTTACAGTATTTACAGTGTGGTGATTAGGAGCATAGCGAGGGACCGGATGTTCGCACTCTCACGATCAAAAAGCAAATGACCAAAAGTTGTCGGTGCGCAGCCGGATTCCCGCAGATGTTCCGGATGAAAAATAAAAATTAATTAAATATTAAATTTCCAGTTCGCGAGCCTACGCGAATTTTATTTATCGGCCAATGGGAAACCCAGAATCAAATACAAGTGTGAATCCCAAATGATCTGCGGCTATCCAAAAGGAAAATATAAAAAGCCGATACAGAAAGCAGACAGACAGAAAGACAGACAGGCCAAGACTCGAGAGAGACGAATGTAATTAGTAGATCCCTTGACCCAAGTCAAGCGGCTTACTATGTTTGCCTTCCTTGCCCCTCTCGTCTTATCTTTCGCTGTCTCAAAACTACTTACCGACCTAAGGAGCGGATACTTCAATGACATTCCTCCCGGCCAACGCACCCACAATTTAAGTATCGAATTCTCCTTGTCAGCCTTTTATTGCCACTATAACAGTATTCAGACTACTGTCCCTATCTTTGTTGCCAACAACGACGGGGACAATATTCCAAATAATGTAAATACTGTAAACTGATGGGCAGTTTATTTAACTCATGGCTGAGGTGGGAAGCAGGAAGTTTTTCATAGCTTTCCCAGGGGCTGACAAAGGTAATAAGGTTACGGTCGAATCATGATGAAACGGCGATTCCCATAAAATCACTGAAGTTAAGCAACGTCGAGCCAGGTTAGTACCGAGATGGGTAACCGCTTGGGAATACAAAGTGCTCTATGTTTGGATGTGCTAATGGAGTAATGGATAATGGCTCCCAATTGTTAATTAATTCCTGTTGGGTTCGTTATATCCACTTACACACAAATACCTTTGAGAAACTTATGAATAGTTCACATTACCCCCAAAGTATTGGTTAATTAGTATGACTTGTATAACCAAACCATTATTATCTCTTCAAAACAATCTAAAAACATGTGCAAAGGGTTGATAAGCCGTAAAAAACGAACCACTCACAAAACTAGGTTGGAATTTTTCTAATCTTGTCACATACACAAAAGTAGAAAATGCATGGTTTTTAGAGAGAACCGCAATTATTTAAATATTAATTTAAATTATTAATTTTTTTATTTATCCGCTTTATATATTGAATTTTTTTTTCTTGAACGAAAACATGTTAGTTTAGTCAAATTGGTAGTCAGCTGAGTGGACAGCAGCAGCTGAAAGCCGTCCAAAGCGACCAAAGACGGAAACACCAGCAAACATTGATTTGGCCTCGCTGTTATGGGATGGGCAAGGTATTTTGTTAATCGATTACATTAAGAAAGGAAGAATCATCACTAGCAAGTATTATATTAGATTACTGGTGCGTTTGAAAGAAGAAATCGCAAAAAAAAAAAAACGGCCGCAAATGAAGAAGAAAAAGGTGATCTTTCACTAATACAACGCACTGTGACACAAGTGATAACCTCACTGCGATAGGCATTGCTTCTACAGCTTCTGTACTAAGTAGGTTATAACAAAATGATGTTTCTAACGCCATACCCAAAACTTTTTGTTTTTCTTTCTCTCCCTACTGTTAATTTTTGTTTTATTTTTGCTGTATCGCCAAAGTGGCAGTAAGATACCCAATGATGAGTGTTGAATTATCTACAACATAATATCTGGGTTAATGGATATCACTTACAAATAAAACAAACACCGATAAGACAGAAACAGAATAATTAGAAAGAGAGGAGAAGTTAAGTTGTTAGAGTGCAGAAAGCACAATTCTATAATAATCGTCAATGAAACTCCGAATTCCTAACTGCTATTAATCTTTATATAACTATTTCAGTTCACAAACTACTTCATCTTTGAGAGCGCTAGAGAGGTATCAGCTGCTCTACAACAATTTTAAAGTATAAACAATTTATTGTTGTTAGTAATTTTTGACTCGTATTTATTTAATCTTATTTATTATTGATTTTGTATTCTTTTTAATTGTAATTTTTATTCTGAACATCATTAACTACATCCGAAATGGTAAATATACATGTTTCAGAATTTGGTATTTCGAGGTTTCCTTCTTTTAGATTGGTTGTCTTACAAAGATAAAAAGCTCAGTCTAACCTACTATAAAAGATAAGCCAGAAGAGATGGATTCATGCTTTTTCCCATGAGCAATTGCGCTAAAGTGACTGCAGCAGATTAAGCAAAGATTCGAACACTGCCCGCCGTTTTTACTTTCCGTGTTACGCTGGCATCCCATAATTTAATATTAAAGAGAGAGAGGGAGAGGGAGAGAGCGAGAGAGAGAGAGAGAGCGAGAGAGAGAGAGAGAGAGAGAAACAAACAAACAAACCCATAATAATAATAATAATAATAATAATAATAATAATAATAATAAACAAAACAAAACAAAAAAAAACAAAAAAAATTGTCTGAATGAATTAGCCAAAGGTAGGATACAGATGTTTGGGTTTTTATTGGAACATTGTAATCATCGATTCTCGCAATTAGTTAAACAAGGTAATGGATTAATTCCATTAATAACGTAGAATGAAATGTTTGTTTTCTGATTATATAGAAATACAATAAAATAAAAAAAAGACTAAATGAAAAAGGGCAACTTAATTTGGCCTAATATAATCAATAATTGAAAGTCTGTAATCTATAATATAAGAGATCAGTCTATAAAGCATTTTATCATTTGATATTTTTCTTCTTCTTTTTCTATGTGCCCTGTCCTTTCAGGACTTAGGTGATCATAGCTTTTCACATCTCCCTATCCTTGGTGGCTCTTAGCACGCTTTCTCCTGTTACACCACGCAACACTCGTTACGTTATCCACCTGATCAAGTCATTCAAATATGTTATCCGCTGCTTTTCCCTACCTCTGTTTCCCTCTACCTGGCCTGTTAGTATCAGGTTCTCCAAGCCCTCCTTCCTCATTGCGTGTCCCAGGAACTTCAGCTGTCTCTTTCTGATGCTCAGTATTAGTTTTCTTTTCGTTTCCATCCTTTCCAAAACCTAATCATGGCTCACATACTCGATCAATGGCGAATTGGCATGGCGAAGGAAGCATTCCAGAAGTTGAGTAAAATATTAAGAAACAGAGCAATTTCGCTAGAAACAAAGAAGAAAGTACTGGATTGCTACGTGATGTCGGTTCTTCAATATGGCAGTTAATGATGGAAGATGAAGGAAAAACTTGAAGCAGTTGAAATGTGGTTCTACAGTATTAGAAGTATTAATTAGTGGTATTAATTTCCTTTTCGTTTCCATCTTTTCCAAAACCTCATCATTGCTCACATGAACAAATTAAAAAAAGAAATCCTACCTAGGATAATGGAAAGAGAGTCCTCTTCAGTGTACACCTTTTAGGACCGAATGCATTTAGCTTAGCACTTAATTTTTGTAAACATATGCAAAATCATCTTTTGGTATTGCGATCAGATGGCTCGTTGCGTTGTCTTTAACCCTCTAGGGCCATTCGTATCATATTTGATACAGTATGAAAACAAGCCTTGAAAGAAATATATTCCTGAAAATCTTTTTAAGAGAAATATTTTATAAATTTCAGATGAAAGCAGTACTGATTGCTCAGTCAATGAATACTAAATGTTTCCTTATAGGGAAATACCAAATGTTTCCTTATAGGGAAATACTGTATCAAATATGATACGAATGGCCCTAGAGGGTTAAACTCGTTCACGACTTTTTAATGATAATTTTAAATTTGCTTATCCAAAAATACATACACCCTGCAAAATAATACAAAATACATGTGCGACAATAGACCTGTGGGTATAGGTTTTGGTTAGTTTCAGTGACTTTTAAATTCAATACCAGGCTCCAGCAATGCTAAACAAATAACTTAGAGAATTGAGTTAAAGAGAGATAACAATATGGCTACCGGAAGTGACATCACACATGAAATGAGAATGATATACCGACGTGATCGAACTATAAAGGGTTTTGATTGAAATTCCTAGCACCTGAAGAAGTAAAACGATATAAACATGGTAATAAAGATGAGGAAAACAGTTTGAACAATGTAAATAATGAAAATATAACCTCATCTCAGAAGTATAGACAAATATAATATTTACTATAGATATTTTCATCATAATTGTTCTTATATGCTTTACGCTTTGATACTTGGCGAATTTAAGCGCAGTACTAAGAGACGATGATGATACAATGCTGATAGCAGACACGGAAAGGAAACTACAAGACCTCCTACAGAAGGTAGATGAAGAGAGTGACAAAAATACTACAAATAAAGTGCAAGAAAACCGAATGCATGGTCATCAGATAAAAGAGCAACCCAAAAGGCCAAATACAGGTGGCGGATACTAGAATCAAGCAAATACAAAAATTTAAATACCTAGGAAGTGTTACATCAAAAGGCGGAAAGTGCGAGACAGAGATTTGGAAACGAATCGGCATGGCGAAGAACGCATTCCAGAAGCTGAGTAATGTATTAAGACACAGGAAAATTTTGCTAGAAACAAAGAAGAGAACACTAGATTTCTATGTGATGTCAGTTCTTCAATATGGCAGTGAATGTTGGACAATATCATCAAAGATAAGGAAAGAACTTGAAGCAAGTGAAATGGGGTTCCACAGAAGGATGCTGCAGATATCATGGACCGAGTATGATGAGGTGTTGGAAAGAATGGCGACGAAAAGGAAATTAATATTGAGCATCAAGAAAAAAACAACTGAAGTTCCAGTGACATGCAATGAGGAATTAGGGCTTGGAGAACCTGATACTAACAGGCCAGGTAGAGGGAAAAGAGACAGAGGAAAGCAGTGGATAACACCAGGGATAAGGATACGCGAAAAACCATGATCGCCTACGTCCTGAACGGACTAGACACATAGAAGAAGAAATCACTAAATTGGCTGCTAGGTCTCATCATTTTACAATTAAAATGTTTGCATATCATCATAATTTCTATGCTAACAGTTTCTTCTTTCGCATTTCTCTCTTGTGGAAAACTCGTCCGTCTACATGTTTGTCAATCAAATTTAATCTTTATCACTCTCAGTAAACCCTTGCGTCTTAGTGGTTTTATTGCCTTGTTTCTTTTGAAATGAATAACAGTGTACTTCCCCCATAATTATAAGGACAGCGTGTCTTCAGTTAGTTAATGTCTTATCATTATATAGGGGTATATGTGGGAGATATTTCTGCCGCATTCTGCACTTTACCTAGTTTATCAATAGTCTCCTTCGTCTTTCGGAGGAGATTAAGTATTTCTGTGTCATACTTTCCGTCGTCTGCTTATTACAGTACATTATCCAGCACCGTACTATTACCGTCCATCTTTGGACATTTCCGGCAACATTTAAAGGAAAATATTAGCGTATGGCCAGCTAGAATATCTTCATAGTGTTTGACCAGTTCTGTAGAATTATGCACTGCTTCATCATCCCCTGGGACAGACAGATGCCAAACTAATTCCACACACAAACATATATATATATATTTCATTTTGGTGTGTTTTATCTATATGGGTAATTTTATGTTGTAGTGAGTGAGGTTCATTACTTCACGATTTGGGATACAGCCAATTTTTGGTCCATCATACGAAAAGTGAATTTTGACTTAAATTCTGGCGATACGTCTGTGTATGTTGATTTTCTGTGTCGGGATTTTTAATTTCCCATCCAGTATGACTCACTGGAATATCTAAGGAAGCATGTTCCTTTTCTTTGATTCAGTTTGATGTCTAATAGAAATCATCTGAACTGCGCACACATCCCCAGCTTATGAATCTGTGATCTGCATATTAGAATTGTGATCCATTTTCTTTTAATGATGTCGCTCCCAGGCCCAAACCATCAAAGTACTCCTTATGAATAATGGCAACAAGCGACAAAATTTCATTCAAGTTTGCTTCTTAGATATATCAGGTTAGCAATGCTTAATTTAACTGTTATGTTGGTAAAAAATCCGTTAGAATTTCTGGGGAAATAATTTTTTGCAGATTAGATATTTCTCAATCTAGAAAAATTGTCAGAATGGAAAAATATTGATATTCTTAACTTTTTAGGAAGACGGACCTGTTCATAATATAAATACAATCTCGAATTGATACCAAACTTTTATGGTTATCTATGCTTGATTTTTATAAGATATTGTACATACATCATTGATAGTATTTGCCAGAGCGTCGAAGTTGCAACCGTAAATGATACAATGATAACTGCGTACTAATTATATTGTGTTTTTTATAAATTCGTAATTGTTATCAATGAAGTAAGCATCGTGTCAATCATTAATATTTGAGAAAGAAAAAAAAGCTAGGGTAACTCTGTATTTTTATGAGGGGGACCACCGTCGAAAATGCTAAATTAATTTTCAATTCTGTCAAAAGCCATAGTTTGGAATAAAATTTAATGAATGCTAAACTCCATAAATTGTTTATAAAAATTTTTCTATTATTATTTAAAATTGGACAAAGCAAGTTCTACCATGAGTAAATTGTAGCCATTTTGTATTTTTAATTTGGCGCACGCGCGTTTTGTGTTTGTGATTTTATTGAGTACACAGTATAGTTGGGTCAGTTGAGCACCATCTGTGAGAAAAAGCAATTCGCCCGAAATTTGGAAATGGCATACTGTACTACTTACAATTCGCGTCGAAACCTTTAACACGAATATTTGGAAAGATTTGGATGACTCTAATGGTGATTATGAAAGTATTTAGAGTGATCACTAGAAATGGTGATGTTATGCCTTCATTTATCTTTCCACATTGCCTTCGACTCAACACGGAGGCCTACATCAAGTGCCTTGTGGAAGCAGTGCAGTGCTGGGTCAAGAGGGTGGCTACTGGAAAACTCTGTTTGGAGACAGAACACCGAAACATGCCTCACAAGAACACAATTACGGCTGTCAGACAATTTCTGCAACTACATCGCTCCTTGCATCTAACTCCCAAGACTACAGCACTCTTGCTTATTGAGTTGAGCAAGAGATTAACAAAACTCCTTGTAAAACCAAAGATTAACTGAAGGCAATCATTATGGCAGCATTCACCGACTTAAACAAGAAAGCAGTCTAGAACAGATTAAGGAGATTCCGAAGTCGTCTGTTGACTGTGGTTGAAACTAACTGCGATTTTACTGAAAAAATTTACTCATTCGTATTTCAACACATGTCTGTGTAATTTTGGTAAATATGTCTGCCAAAATGAGAAGTCAGTGTTATTTTTATTTTTGCATAAATCAGACAACAATCTATCCATCTCACCCTTTATGACTTTTTTTTTGAGCTGTCAGAGTGACGTCTGAATATGGAGAGCCATAGTTCTCAAGAAATAGGTACGTTCAGCAAGCAAATAATCTCCATTCGGTTTGTATTCTTGACAGGGTCGTCTGGTCTCTCGGAACTTTTTGAAATAGGTTCACAACATTCCGGATTACCATTTAGGCGATCGGGATCGGCGTTTCTTTCAAGTCTACAAAGTTGATTGTGAATTTGAACAAAAGCTTAAGACCTTCCCTGAAAGTGAATTGATTGTATTTGCCAGAAACGGACTCAGTGGATGACAAGTCGAGTCATGACTGCTGACTGTGGGTCGTAACGAAATACTTTCTTTGTCAATCTTCGTGTAGTTTTATAGATGTGGTAGCTTGCTTCGGTGCTTAGTGAATTGTCTGCATTTTATTGGTGTGGTGGCATTTGTTCTATTTTAAGATTTGTAAAATCTTTCTCCATCCTCCAAGACTGCACGTGTCCTTTCCAATGTCGTAACTGTGTTTATTTAAAGAATTTGATTAGTTCAAACTTATCGCTGTATTGCTTCGCCATCTTGTAGAATGACAATATTTCCTCTAGAGAATTGGAATAGCCAAACGTTTTTTTTCTTCTCCGAGGTGCGTTTTGGGAGGTTTCATTGGTTTCTTTCATTTCTCTCTGGCTTTCTTTAATTTCCATTTTAGTTTTCCCGCCTGGGGGTACTTATCTATAAGACTGTCTTTTAAACTGAAGCTATCATTATTATTGGTGACTATTGAGAAAGTGAAGCCTTTGTTAATTACAGTTTCTTTTGATGTTCTGAATCGTCGATTATTTATATTAACTAGTGCTTTCATCGATTGCTTTATTTAGTCTGTTTTGATGTGGTGGTCATATAGCTTGTGAAATGTTTTTTTTTTATTCTTCTGACGTGTCTTCATTTCCTCAAATTCCCGTTAGTACGACACCGCCATCGTTCTGTTAATTCGTATTTGCTCTGTCTGATTCTGTGCAGATTAAAACGTTTAGTTTTATTTCTGTTTTTTTTCCCTTACATTTGTAGTCTCTTTCTCAAAACAAACATGATTCAGTTCTCTTTGGATCGACTGTTCTTATTAGTCATGACTCTTAAACTTGATAGGATTTAGAGAACTGAGTAAAGAATTTGTTTTACTAATATTCACCCAATACAAGACCAAAGAGCCACTCAATTTAGAGCATTACTGAATAGTAAGAATTAGAGGTAAAAAACAGATATAGGTAAGATAACGGTTAACTCAATAATGTATAGGTCGGGAAGTATCCTCGTAGGAGTCGGTTCCACAAATTAGCGCTTTGTGAGATGTGTGTTGTGGCGCGGTGTATATCGACTCGGAACGACAAATCGAGGAGCCGAGTTCGAATTCCAGTGGAATTTCTTGCATTTCACTTAGGCTCAAACACCCGTGGGAAAGATATTAATCCGTCTCTTCCCTCCAGTTATGGGTTAAATAATAGGACAGATTAATATAATAGTTGGGAACATGATTAAAGCATCTACTGGGTATAAAGTGGGGGATTAGTCTTTTATTGTTGTGAAGTAATAAACTGATCCCCCACTAATTACTACTTAATAATATATATCTCTTCCCTCTTGTCTAGCAACCAGTCTACCGCAGAAAGCAATGGCAACCTACTGCAGGATAATCTGCTCAGTCAGTCATGTCTCGTTCGAGACATGATCGCCCAAAGCGGGTATCGTGTATGGCATTTAACTGACTGACTGAGAAAAAACTGTACGAAGGAAACCTACAAATAGAATGCGAAGGCGAAGAGGATTTTTCTACCCGGGGTATGTAGCATGGCAGGGTTTAGCAGCAAAGAGTATAATTGGTGGAACTATGGAATATAACCCGACAGAACAATTACCATTGAAATAGCGGCTTAGGGGCTTGCAAATCTCCGTCTGTGAGGGAGGGCTGTGTGGTAGATGATAATTTATTAACTAAAACGTGGCATAATTGCCGTTTCTTGTAAACATAACGTATCGCGGAAGGGGACATGTACCTTATAATACAAGGGACAGACCCTTTTTGAGAAATCGTATATATGAATTCTATTTGAAGTTTGGGGCGATCTTAAGACGCAATAGACGTTCAATGCAAGGGCCCTTCTTACAGAACAGCCTTTGATCGCGACAAGTTGATAGTCTGCTCGATAACGAAGGAACGTTACTAATCTGGCTTTTGAGATATTGACCATTTTTTTTCAGCTGCATCAACTGCTAGGAATATTGGATCACTGTATCGAACCGGAAAGTTGTTCTCATCAGAAACCATCTTGCAAATTTATACATCTACCCTTCGTTCATACATTGAATAATGTTGTAATATCTGCCCAAGCAAAGAAGAATCTGCAATTCTAACTTCAATTACTTTCTCACCAATGTCATGTGGCTTTCCTTTGTCTTTTCTACGAATATTTTCTGAAGAGCTTTTTTCCCTGGGAACATTCTCCTGGGATTGGCATCTAGGCCCAACCAATTTACAGTTGAAATAGTTAAATATAACTCCTCGCTTCTTTTCAACAGTTTCTTTTCTCACAATTCCAGCCCGTGGAACTTCTTTCTGTTTGCTCGCTTGCCATCGTATCTTCTTCTATGCGCCTTGTCCTTTCAGGACATAGGCGATCATGGCTTTCTACGTCTCTCTATCCCTTGTGGCTTTTTATCACTCTTTCTCCTGTTACACCACGCAACCCCCGTTCTGTCATCCACCTGCTCAAGCCCTTCAAATATGTTATCCGCTGCTTTCCCCTGTCTCGTTTTCCCTGTATCTGGCCTGTTAGTATCAGGTCCTCCAATCCCTCCTTCTTCATTGCATGTCCCAGGAACTTCAGTTGTCTCTTCCTGATACTCAATAGTAATTTTTTTCGGTTTCTTTCTTTCCAACACCTCATCATTGCTCACATGCTCGGTCCATGATATCCGCAACATCCTTCTGTAGAACTACATTGAATTCTTTTTTATGTTTTGTTCGTGTTGTGTCGTGAGTAAGAATAAATAACTCAACAGCAGGAATAGGTTAATTGTTGTATTCCGTGAAAATAGTATTTACAAAGGTTATTAGTATCCAATACAAGAATAAAGGTTAATCGTCTCAACCGTCGTAAGACGTAGTATGAGCAATGGGTACTTCCGGGTCGTCACCGGAAGTCTACGACTGACTTGTCGATACGGCTGCTCGGCCGTAATGCCACCATTACTTTACATAGTAATGGAATAGTCCATTATAGCCGAATAGGCGCGGGCGTCCCAACTGTTCGACACTCCCTGTAACCTGGTTTTTGTCACTCTTACTCCCTGGGCACTAGAGGCAGTCTCATCTTGCTCGGGGTGAAAGGATTAAAGAAAAAAATTAAGATGTTAGAGCTAGGCCCGAGATAAATCAGGGGGAAGCTCTGATCATCTAGAGTTTTCGAGGTATACCGCTGTATCAGGATACGAGAGGCGGATATACGTTAATACTGTTCTAGTTTCGAAAGATAATGTACCGTTATTCTTACTCGTTTCTTAGTAATTTTAAGTAACAGCACATACCAGTGGGATGTGCGTTGTGGTCCAGTGGATATCGGCTCGGAACGAGAAGCCGGGGAGACGAGTTCAAATTCCAGTTGAGTCCATTGTATTCACTTACGTGCAAATACCCTTGGGAAAGGTATTAATCCGTCTCTTCCTTCCAGTTATGGGTTAAATAGCAGGACAGATTGGGTTCTATAGCCTTGGTCGGCAACCAGTCTACCGTAGAAAGCAATGGCAACCTACTGCGGGATAATCTTCTGCCCAGTCAGTCATGTCTCTTTCGAGACATGATCGCCCAAGCGTGTGTCGCGTATGGTACTTAACTGACTGACATACTAGTGATGAGGAATGTAGGTAACTGTAGAAACATATAAAAGCTGCAAAATTTTAATTTCATCGCAATAAGCTTTGTACCATTTGCAAATAGAGATATTAGAAGAAATTGTTTTTTCAGAAATTTTGCCGCTATCACCATCATCATCACAATCATTTGTCACATTGCTTCAATCCTCCGGTTGGGGTACCTCAGGGTATAAGAAACTGGCAACGTTTTCCAGGATGATTTTTTGGCGGCATCTCTCAAAAGTTCCGGCCTTGTTATGTACGTCTACTCTTTTATGTTGTTTGACCAGCTTTTGTGCTGTTATTCCCGCTTGCGTCTACCTTCAGTAGTGTCTTGCGTTATGGTCACGCAGAGGTGGTTATGACGTGACCAAATCACGTAATCTGTCTACCCTTTAAAGTGGCATAGAGAGATACCTGTCGGTCCACGAGACTTTTGACTTTACTCCGTATATAATCAATAATTTTGTGCTCCCAGTAGAATGTGGGGAGCTTTGTTCATGAATGCCTAACATATCAGTATATATGTCCAGTCTATAACATATAGATGCGGTCATTAATAAAAATTCCTTATGACTTTATGAAATACTAAAATTTCAATGGCACGTGAAAAAATTTGACAAAATCGGATTATTAATTTACAAATTACAGTTACGTGAAGCTACTGTTGGAAATTTTCAAAACAATTTCTTATGTTGATAAAGTATATCTCTCTGATAGGAAAAAATACTGATCTAGCAACGCAATGGCTTGATAAGTGTTATTTAGATTCTACTCCATCGGAAACAACGGCTATGTGGTGTTATGCTGACATTAAACACGGTCATACAGGCACGAATAATGTTGAATACTCAAGTTGCCCAAAATCGGCAGTTGTCCCGGAAAACACACACACACACACACACACACACACACACACACACACACACACACACACACACACACACACACACACAATTCACGACTTGTTTTGGCCGATCGTAAATTGAAGTTGCATGATAGCAGAGGAGTTAAAAATATCAGAAGACAAATTAGCAGTCAGCTGAGTGGACAGCAACAGGTGAAAGCCGTCCAAAGCGACCAAAGCCGTAAACATCAGCAAACTAGGTTTTGGCCTCCCGATTTTGTTAATCGATTACACTGAGAAGGAAAGAAACATCATTAGGAAATATTATATAAGGTTTTATGGTGCGTTTGAAGGAAGAAATCGCCAAAAAACGGCCACAAATTAAGAAGAAAAAAGTGATCTTTCAGCAAGACAATGCACCGTGTCACAAGTCGATCGCAACGATGGCAACACTACAGGAATTGCACTTTGAATTGCTTACACATCCGCTGTATTCTTCAGATCTCGCCTCCAGAGACTAGTGGCTATTTGCGGATCTCAAATGAATGCTGAACGGATAGATTTGGTTGCAATGAAGAAGTGATATCAGAAACTGAGGAGTATTTTAGGCCAAAGACAAATTGATCTACAAACAACAACAACAACAAAAAAAAACAACAAAAAAAACATCATATTGCGAGAGAAGCATTGGAATCAGTATATCACCCTAGAAAGAGACTATGTTGATGAATAAAGTTGAATTTTGCCTAAAAGTTGTTGTTTTATTAGCTACGCTTTGGATTTATTGAGTGATGTGTTAAATATTTTTACTGTTTCAACCAGTTTTGTTTAAGTTTCACATCCTAAGAGGAGGATAGATACAACCAGCATTTTGTAGTGTTTGAAGTTGGTATTTAAGCATATATTGATATTCCATATGTAGCTGATGTTTGATCCTTCACAGAAAATTAAATAATTATGCTTGAAAAATCACTTCTGGCTTATTTTTCATATGACTTATTAACCGTTAGCAGGTTATTGAAACCCAGCAAATATTTTAGAATCATAGTGATTATTTTATATATAATAACCATTTTCTGATACTTCCTACTATTTAACCCACAACTATGGGGAGAAGAGTTGAATTCAGTTCTTTCCCGACGGGATTTGCGCATGAATGCATTAACGAAACCGACTGAAATTAGAAACTGTCTCGCCAATTTTCCATTTCGAGCCGATATTTATAACACCACATGCACATTAAAGCTTACAACGGCTGGTATTATCAAGCGATTGCCCATCTAGTTACCAACCAGACTCGGCGTTGCTTAACTTTGGAAATCATATGAGAACCGATGTTTTAAATATAATTTCCATTACGTATAGTATTAAGGAGTAAAATATTACCTTTAATTTATTCGTTAAGAAGGTAATCAGAGTTCGACATTGTTGCCAAAAATCTATTACCACCATTTGAAAGATAAGAAACTGATTTTATTCCTCCATCCTAGCTATGGGGAAAATATTAATTAAGATTAAAACTCTTAATAAAAACCGGTAACTCTAAAGTTAGGAGCTTGAGAAAGGTTTATTAAATTGGCCTTGTGTCAAACATGACCGAAGTTCCTACAATTTACTCCAGATCAGTCAGTCAGTTAATTGCAATGCGTAATACCCGCCTGGGTGATCATGCCTCGAAAGAAACATGACTGACTGGGCAGAAAATTATCCTGCAGTAGTATTGCTTTTGCTGCAGACTGGTCGCCAGCCAAGACCATAGAACCCAATCTGTCCTCATATTTAACCCATTACTGAAAGAAATAGACGGTTTAATACCTTTCTCAAGGGTATTTGCGCGTAAATGAATTGTAACAGAATTCAACTGGAATTCGAACTCAGCTCCTCGTTACTTCGTTCCACTGCACCAAAACGAATACGCAGATCAGAAGGTTAGAATGATAAAGCTGTGTCGTTTGTACAAATAAATGAAAATGTATTCATCGAACAACAAAATATCAAACTGTATGTATGAAATTATTAACTGTGAAAATATTTCAGATGAAAGTGTAGTAAGGATTTTAAAGAATTCAAAAATTCGTTCGTTTTACGAAAATCTTAAATTTAAGTCCATATTTTCGCTGAATGTATCAACAAAGAGGATGCGCATTGTGGTGCAGTGGATATCAGCTCGGAACGAGAAATCGGGGAGCCAAGTTCGAATTGCAGCTGAATTCATTGCATTCACTTACGCGCAAATACCCTTGGGAAAAGTATTAATCCATGTCTTCCTTCCAGTTATGGGTTAAATAACAGGACAGATTGGGTTCTATAGCCTTGGTCGGCAACCAGTCTACCGCAGAAATCAATGGCAACCTACTGCAGGATAATCTTCTGCTCAGTCAGTCATGTCTCTTTCGAGACATGATCGCCCAAGCGTGTATCACGTATGGCACTAAACTGACTGACTGACTATAATAGTTGGAGACATGATTAACGCTTCTACTGGTCATAAAGTGAGGGATCGGTTTTATATTGTTATGAAGTACCAAATTGATCCCCCATTTCTTACTACTTAATAATATAATATCTCTCTTCTCCCTCTAGCGAAGAGTCAAATAATAGGACAGAATGGCTTCTATAGCATTGGTCGGCAACCAGTCTACCGCAGAAAGCAATGGCAACCTACTGCAGGATAATCTTCTGCCCAGTCAGTCATGTCTCTTTCGA